>CM053783.1:268177166-268777166 GCA_028749045.1 Cupressus sempervirens
TGAATTCTTAATAGACTAAATGCCTATAGTATTCTCACAGATAATGATAGCTATTATTTATATTAGGTAGTTATCTCAATAGTTCAAGTATATTTGTACTACATCAACAATCATTAATAAAAAAAGGTCTTCTTACAAGCATTGGGCTCCATGGATATCTTCATATACCCAATAGAGATATTAGAAAAGTTTAACATAACTCTAGGTAAAGTGTCTATAGTTATCACATCTACATGCACTTCATAGAAAAGGGTACTCAAAACTGAAGTCATAGAAGTATTTATATTTGCATTCAACATCCCTACAAGCATCTGAATCTAGAATAAGGAAAGGGGAAGCATTTCAGATTTAGATAATATTGTACTTTATAATGAGTATGTTTTATCATGAGACTTAAGAGATACACCATCAGTTATGTAATCAAATAATAGTAAAGTGCAAGTGTTGACCATCTCTTTTTGAGAAGTCACCTCTCGGTAATCAAATAGAAGAAGGAAGATGATTAGTTAGTTATTTAAAAATCCTTAAAAGCTATATGAATGTTACTTCATAATTAACAAAATACTCAAAGAAAACAGCTTATCATCTCAAATTTACATTTTATGTTATTGACATTTTATGTATTGAAAGTAGAAAAGTATTTTAGCATCAATATTGTTGTGGTCTTCACAACACATGCCCCATTCCTTGCTCCGAAATGGGGACCCCCTAATTCTTTCGGATTGCCAAACCCACAGTTCGAGATTCAAGAAACTGTTAGAGTCAAAAATGAAAAAATCCAAAAAATTAGAAAAGATAAAAAATCCAAAAAAAAATTATTAAAAAGGTCAAAATTCAAAAAACCAAAAAATCATAAAAAATGAAAAGGACGAAATAATCAAAAAAATCAAAAAGTAATAAAATTATATAAAATTTGAAAAAAAAAAAAAAAACAATAAATAAATAAATGATTAAAAAATAAATAAAAAATAGTAATAGTAGAAGCGAAATAAACCAAAAGGGGTGTAATTTTTTTTTCAACAGTCTTCTAAACGTGAATTAAATGTTTTCTTTTGCAATTAGTTTGTATTTGTCAATTGACTAACACTTTTCTCATGACATATAGGTAATCAAATGGCATCCATATCCATAGCAACACCCAAACCCATGATATTCAAGTTCCAAGGTTTTCTATCGAAATCAAGATTTCATGATGACCATGTAGAAATCTAGGATACTGACCTCGGACACACGGATTTGGGAGAATTCCTAAGAATCTATAACAAGCCCACTGAGATATTAGCTTTGGTCTCCTCATTGATTCATTCCAAATTGGTGAATGTAGTGTCACATCCCATATCAGTGCAGTTAGCAGAACTAATTATGGCCTTGGCACAACATTTTACTCCTGTAGAAAGGATCGTTAAGAGCATCACTGGAGAGGTTGTTTTAGATTTACGACCTAATAACATTGAGGAGGTCTTCCATCTCCTGAGAGTAGACTAGTTCATTAGGCTCTCATATGAAACAATTGAGAAATGGTACAAGGAGCACTAGTAGGATGCAATTCACATCATATAGTCCTCTTACCTCATTGAGAAACCTCCTTGGGGAAGAATAATAGGCAAAGTGGATATGACTCAGGGATATATGAAGGAAGAAATTTGATACTCTATCATTCTCTTGAGAAGAGTCATCAACTTACCTACAATAGACCACCTCAACACCTTCATGGTCAACTTCATTGAGACCATCAAAGTACCAAAGATACCACTCAACTAGGTGACCACACTAAGTGAAAACTTGTGTGAGAAATTGAGGATAGGGAAGGAAAATAGGAAGTTTTACATGAATTCTTACATGGTATACCTTCTTGCAGAAAGGGTGACAAACTATCCCAATTTGTATAGGAGAGGCGGTATGCAGGATCCTAATGTCTAGCCACCCATAGTCTACACTCAATTGGTGAAGAAGAAGCTCTTAGCATAGAGCAAAAAATATAGAATTGTGAATGATGTGTTCATTTTTGCAATCATTCAATTCATTGAGGGAGACTATGGGAAGAGGTTATCTATTGAAGCCCAAGCAAAGATTATAGTTCTTAGTACATGCTTCATCCAGTTCAAAATGTTCACATATCTTTGGGCAGCTAGTGCCTCCACCAATCCTAAGAAGCTCTCAATATATCCAAGTGAAAAAATAGTGATGTTGGAGATTGCCCAAAAAATTGTGTCAACCTATGAGAAGATAAAGAGACAATGGAGACCTTGCTGGCCATCATCATTGATCATTGGACCATATCAAGTGAAGCAGAAGCAAGATATTCAATCCTTCAAGTGGGAGTGGGAGAATTATCCTCTTGAAGAATACAACTCTCCCCAACCCTATTTTGATAATATTGGGAGAGTGGAGAGTCTGGAAAGAAAAGACTTCCATCATGAGGATGTTGTAGAAGACCACTAGATGAATGCAAGAAATGACTATAATGTCAACATAAGGCTCTATTGTAGGATGACTTTGTATCTAGTACTAGAGAAGGCTCTCTAGTTGAACATCCTAGAGGAGATAAAGAAAAAAGGTTCCAAGGAGCTACTAGACCCACTATTCAACTTAGATAAAATAGGAGAAAGGCCCACTATGAATGCTAAGGTTGATAGGGAGGAGGCCGATGATATTAACCATTGGGTGAGGCATTTCATCATAATGATGAAGGATTGGATCAAGAAACCTTTTCTACTTGATAAAATACCTGATAGTACAATCTTCCATGCACATGCCCACACAGAAAGAGGTAGAGGGAAGAAAGTAACAATTCCTACCTTTGTAGCCCAATCTCCTATTAGGCTAGAGATAGTGTACCAACTTGATCACTTGGTTAGATATTATCACCCTCCTAAAAGGAAGGGAAATAAAAAAATAAAGAGGATCTCCCCTTAGAGGATTAAAATATATGAGGTTGAAGAACAGGTGCCTCCCTAACAACAAGAACAAAGTGCACAAGGGTCCTAGGATACTGGAGCTAGTCAAGTCTAGGATGAACCTCAATTGCCTCCCATTGTACCTAGCCAACTAGAAGAGGGAGAGATTTCACAAGTCTCCATTCCTCCTAGACAAGAAGAGCCAACTTCTCCTTCTACCTCCAAGAAACAAAAGAAGAGGATTAAGATTCAGATGAAAAAGGGGTAAATGATCAACAATACATTAGTGCCTTCTCTATTTATTCTTGAAAGCATTCCAGAGGGAGATGAAGAGAAAGAAAAAGAAGAATCAAAAGAGAAAGAGGAACAAGTGCCCCTACAAGGGAGAACTCAGCTAGCAAGAATTGTAGAGTTACAAAGGGGAAAGAGTGCCATGGGTACCTTGCCATCCACCCATGAAGAACCCTTAGAACTCTCTTCCTTGGAAGATGAAGTACAATAGTAGGTAGATGAGTAGAGTGAAGAGGAAAATGACAATTTTTCAATGTCAAATTTTTATTTTATGCCCATAGGTACAGAGCTAATTAGGGATAAGATTAGGAACACCCCTACAGGTGAACCTCAACAAGAAGACTGGACATAGATGCCGCCAGATACACAAGGTCCTAATCTTACTCCTCCATATTCACTACTAATTATTGTGGTAGATAAGGGCTCTATTACTCCTCCACCTCTGAGTTTAGAAGAAGAGTCAGTTCAGAAGAAACCATCATAGGAAGAGAAACCAAAAAAAGGGTGATTGATGGGGCATCAAAGGAAGGACAAGTGATGGAATATTTTTAACCACCTTTCCAAGACATTGAGGTTCAAGTTATAGGGTCTACTGAGATGGAGGATTTAGAAGAAGAGCCCTCTAAATAGGAGATAACTCCAAGTAGGAGAAACAAAGGGAAGGAAGTTGTAGAACATACCCCTTTTTAATCAAGAGCTAGGTCCTTAGAAGGGTGCATCCCTAGATGGATCCAAAAGGAAATATTGAGGAGTAATAAACCTCAATTTTGTGCTTTAGAGGAAGACGTTTGTGATATTGCAGAGATTTTGAATAAATCTAAGTCTCCATCCCATGAGGCAATACCATTAGCATTTGTCACTAGTACATGAAATTAGGACTTGTTTGCATAAGTGGTTGTGCCTCCTGAAGATGCAGATGTGGAAAGCCTTGGTCTTGAGGATTATGAATTGAAGGATTTTATGTTGGGAAGGCCTACATGGGATTAAACCTGATTGATGATGACATTGGGAGTCAAAGAGGTCCTTTAGCATGTGGAATAGGATGAGGCCAAACTCCAAGCACTTCAAAGGTAGGTTGAGATCCTAAAGGGATATCTAGCTAAAGTAATTGGTCCTCTTGATCCTAACCATCTTGAGAAAATGTTGAACACTATTCTTAAAGGAGTAGTGGTGCACAGTGATCCATTCTTGAAATCCTATTAGCAGTGGTAGGAAAGCTGTGAGGAGAAAGGTGTTATGATAATTAGTTACCACATGCTATGTAAGAGAACGTGAATAAAATTGTAGCATAGTCAAACTTCGATATTATGGATGAAGTATGGGCTTGGAGTAAGGATTTGCAAACTCTACAAGCCATAAAAGGGAAAAGATATCGAGCTTGATTGATGTATATACCAGAGAAGAATTAGATATGATCAATGACTGGATAGAAAAGATAGTGGATAGAAATAATGTAATGGAAACATTATATGAGGAGATCCATTGGCTCAAAGACCAAACCCAAGAGAAAATTTTGGAAGCAGAGAGTCACTATAGTGATGTTTGCTTGGATATTTTTGAAGATGATGAACGAGAGAAGTTATTACCTATTGAGTTTGTGGTAGCAAATTTTAAGAAAACTTTTGAAGAACCATCTAGTGATGAAGATATCTAGCAAGCCTTTAGGATAGAGGAAGCATTGTAAGAATTGGATACCAAACTCAAGGATTTTGCTAATACCTAAATTGAGGTAGACAATTACCGATAGAAAGTCAAAGACAAATATGAGGCTTTAGATCTACTAGATGCAACTAAAATTATTGTAATGATAGAGAAATTCAAAGGCAAACATCCAAACATAGCTCTGGGATGAAGGAGAACAAAACCTAGATGCAAGAATTTCAATTTTGACATTTAGTAAAATTTTAAGATTTTGGGCCATTTCGAGGTGCGCAACTATGCAGGTCCATAGGTCCTCAAGTATGCAGGTCCATATGTAGGTTCATAGGTCTGCTAGTGCATATTTTTAGGCAAGTTCTACTAATAGTTAACTACCATTTCCAAGAATAGAGCTTTCCATGCATTAGAAACACATTCTAACAGTAGTTTAACTGCTATAGACACTCTATGAAGGATCAACTTCCAATTTTAGCACTTCTAGTCACTTGCACTTTGACTTGAAGCTTTCCCTCTCATATTTCTTTGTTTTTGAACATGTAAAATGCTCATGGATCCAATTAATGAATTAAAATATGGATGTAGTCTTACTTTGCACCAATTAGATTATAGTTTGTATATAATTAGCTTGTTTTGTTAATTAAAAGCATTTTATTGCATGAAAGATATCTCTCACTCTCAAAACAAATTGAGGAGATGATTTTTTATAAATAGGCTATTGTAATATGTAATCACAGCTGCTATTATTTTGCAATAAAATTATGCATTTGGTGCTTGCATTTGGAGTGTAGTAATTCTTGCCTGAATGTGTCATTATTTTGTGAATTTGTTTTCATTAAATTGTGATTGAGCCAAAGGTTTATTGCTTTTTTTTTGGTTGTGCATTTCATTAGTTCTGGTGTTTATTATGGTATTGGTGAATTCCATTGCACAACTAGCTTATGAAGAAATCATAGAATTGTTCTTACATAACTTTTCATCTCACATGAGTGCACTTTCCATGGCCTTGTGATCTAATGAACGATAAAAAATCATATGCTCATTAAGTTTCTCACTGATGATTGCATTAGTAGAATCAAGGAAGCGTTGCTCCTTCTTTCATTGGTTATTTACTGATTTCTTTGAAAGCTTAATTCATAGTTGTGTCATTTTCCATAATTGATGTCCATTAGGAATTTCAATTTCATGGTATTCACTTTCAAGTTTTGTTATTTTCTTTGCTAACCCCTTCATTAGAGTAAGAATTCATTTTAGTTGCATTGTTAGCTTGCATTCATCAAAAAATGTAAAAACACAAAAACATAGTTCTTTAGAATCATTTTGAAGTAGCGTGCAGATTCTTCATCTTATTTTGGAATCAAAATGAACTAGAAAAGGCCTCCTTCTGAAAAATCACATTTATCTTCAATTGAGTAGATTTTGGTACGTCGCAACATGACCTAGAACCTTGGAACTGATTCACAAAATCAACTTTTCAAGAAAGGAATTCACAAGGAATCCTATCGTTTAACATCATGCATAATGATAGCTCAACAGATAGAAAAAAAGAAGAGAAGCTATTTATATTTTAAAATAAAGAAGCATGTCAAGCATATCAAAAAATTCTTACAAGAGACCTACACAAGTAACATAGAAAACAATATTGCATGTTTACTATTGAGAAAGATAATACAAAAATGTTCACAAGGGGAAATATTGACTAATCGTTTAAAAATCAGTGAACTGCAAAGATCATAATACATTATTGCATTATGTTAATCATAGGTAACGATCAAATATATATATAATTAGTTTTGTAAATGATAATAAGAGGGGGTATGATCTCTTAAGAATAAAGAGAGACATTTGTTGTATATATAAGAGTTGCCACACTTCAATAGAAAGGATATATCATATATATAGAGTTGTATCATTTGGAAATGGAAGAAATGCCATGTTAAGAGTGTTTAGCCCTTCAAGTACTTGCTATAAGGTGCACACTAATTTTCAACAACAACTTCATCAAACACCTTATTCTCAGTCTTATAAGAGGCAACATCATCATCTTTACTATCATACTTGGAAGAAGAACAATCTAATCTCTTACAAAAATAAGACAAAGTATCATTATTAAACGCATCCTCAGCTAGATCTGAACCTTCCATGTCTTCTTCAAACATTGAGTTGATAACTCCATGTAGTGATCCTCTTTGAACATTTTGACAAAAAATGGGCTGATCATGATGCGGACACAACCCACGCACATAATGAGCACAACAAGAAAAGGGAAATTGTATTAACTATTAAAATAAGCTAGTACATTCAGTACAAAGAAAATAGACTTCAAAACATGCCCTAAGGGCTTTCAATAACATAAATCTGGAGATAATTTTTCCTTTCAGTACCTCCTCTCAAACTCCACTCCAAACTACCTTTTACAATGCAAGAAATGTCCTTAAATATACCCCAAAGGGTTAAGGACTAGGAATACATTCTAGAAAGTGCTAGTAGGCATCCACCGACCAAGTAGAAGGCTCCAGAAGCCATGTTAGAAGTTGGTACAAATCTAGAAGAATCCAAAAATGGTAACCGAACTTTCGGGAGGCATAACTTTTGAACCGTAGCTCCAATTGACAAACTGTTTAGATTTTTGAAAAGCTCTCAAAGCGCTCTATTGCCTTATGGATGAGCTTCACTTTTCCCCCATTTTTTGGCCCTTTTTGAGGTCATTTAGGAGGTCTCTAAAACTTGAAAAACTATGATAACTTTCAAAGCGTGGGTCCTTTTGACTTGATTCTTCTTTTGGAATGCTCTAAATTACAATTACATTCATCTGGCCAATTTACACCTCCTAGTTCACCAAAATGTTGACTCAATTACATACTCCTATTTTTTTGGCATTTACACATATCCCAAGGTGTTCAAATACTCTATCCTAGAACACTGATAGTGGAACTGTGAGAGTTGGAACCTTTATTTGACCCAAATGGGTATCTAGAAATGAAAACACATGAAACAGAAACTAAGTCTAAGTACATTCTTTTTTTTGGGTGACACAGGATTGCCCTTATACCTCTGGATGCTCCTGCATCAAACACCCAAGGTAGATTGAAAAGTTACCGTATCACTTTATGAATGGTATAGGAAATCCCAAATGGGAAACCTTAGCTGCTAAAATCCAAGTTGAGTCCTCGATCGGCCGTCCTTTCCACTTGACCAAGTACTCTTCATACTACCTATTTCTAGTACTTCTACCCACACAATGATCTAGAATTTCTTCTATCTCCTCCTTCTTAGAAGCAGGAATTGGACATTGCTCTAACACTAGCTCCTCATATGCACCATCATCATGATACTCTGTTAAGTCTGCAATGTTGAAAATAGGAGAAATGTGAACACTATCTGGTAGCTCCACCTCATATGCATTTCCTGAGTCATGTTTTTTTAGAATTTTGCAGGGGCCAAATTTCTTCATTTTCAGCTTGTTGTAAGTACCAACTAGAAATCTTTCTTTTTGTAAGTGCACCATGACTAGATCCTCTACTTGGAATTCCTTATGTCTTCTCCTTTGATCAGCCCTAGCTTTATACTCTTGATTCATCTTGGTAATGTGTGCTTGAACCTCCTCATGTAGACGCTTGATATGTTCAGCAAATTCATTAGCTTGAGCACTTGTCCTTTCTCCTTGCTCTATCTTCCTCAATTCTAGTGCAGTCCTTGGGCTACTTCGATATACAATTTGGAATGGTGATTTTCTAGTACTCCTATTTATAGAGTTATTGTAAGAAAACTCTACTTGTGATAGAATCGAATCCCATCCCTTGGGCTTATCCCCAACTAAACATCTCAGCAAATTGCCTAGACTTTTGTTTACCGCTTCTGTTTGGCCGTCAGTCTATGGGTGATGCGTGGAACTGAATTTAAAGTCTATTCTCAACTTCTTCCACAATGTCCTCTAGAAATACCCCACAAATTTAGTATCTCTGTCAGAAACTATACTCCTTGGAGGACCATGTAGTCTTACCACCTCTCTGAAAAACAAGTCTGCAATATGGACAACATCATGAGTCTTGTGGCATGGAATGAAATGTGCCATTTTGGAGAACCTATCAACCACCACAAATACTGAGTCATTACCACATTGTGTCCTTGGAAATCCAAGAAAAAAATCCATACTTATGTCCTCCCATGGCCTTGATGGAATAGGTAATGGCTGATATAGTCCAGTATTGTGACTAAATCCCTTGGCAACTTGACAAAATTGGCAACTCTGTAAAAACTTCTTCACATCCTATGAAATTTGAGGCCAAAAATAATGTTCTCTAAGAATGGCAATGGTCTTATCTTGACCAAAATGTCCTGCCATCCCTCCACTATGTTTCTCCTTAATCAAATTTTCCCTCATGGAACTCCTTGGAATGCACAATTGACTACCCTTGAACAACATGCCATCTTGAATCAAATAGTCTAACCACTTGGTTCTATCTACAAAAAAATCAAGATCCTTAGGGTACAAATTCTTGAGTTCATCAAACCTGACTACTTCAACCTACATTACTGTAAGCAACAACTATCTCCTACTTAGCGCATCTGCAACCCTATTAGATTTTCCACTTCTATGCTTCAACACAAATGTATAGCTCTGCAAGAACTCTACCCACTTCATATGCCTTTGATTCAATTTACCTTGGCTATTTAGGTACTATAATGCTTGATGATCAGTATACAAAACTAATTCCTTTGGCAAAAAATAATGCCTCCATTTCTTTAAGGCCTGAACTATTGCATAGAACTCTTAATCATAAACAGAATACTTCTTCTTTGCATCATTCAATTTTTCACTAAAATATGCAATAGGCTTACCTTCTTGGCTTAATACAGCCCCAATAGCACTGCCACTAGCATCACAATCCACCTAAAACACCTTTCTAAAATCTAGAAGTGCCAACATAGGTTGTTCTGTCACCTTCTTCTTCAGCAATTCAAAATTTCTTGCAGCTACTGCAGTCCATTTGAACTCTTTTCTATCCCCTCTTATTGTGTTAGTTAGGGGTGCACATATGCCACTAAAATTCTTAATAAACTTCCTGTAAAAACTAACCAGACCATGAAATGATCTTACCTTAGTAGCAGACCTTGGAGTAGGCCATTCCAAGATGGCTTTTACCTTCTCTAGATCTATTTTGAGACCTTCAGGTGATATAACAAACCCCAAATAGACTAACTTTCTTTTTTCAAAGATACACTTCTTCAAATTAATTAATAGTTTCTCTTCCCTTAACCTTTCAAGGACTCTACGAATATGCAATAAATGTTCTTCCAAAGTCTTGCTGAAAATTAAAATATCATCCAAATAGACAATAACAAATTTTCCCAAGAACTTCTTAAGTACCTCATTCATAAGCTGCATGGAGGTGCTTGGGTCATTTTTCAATCCAAAGGGCATGACTAACCACTCATAAAGACCCTCCTTGGTCTTGAAGGCTATTTTCAACTCATCTCCTTCTCATATCCATATTTGGTGATAACCACTCTTGAGATCTATCTTTGTGAAGTACTGAGCTCCACTCAAGTAGTCCATAAGATCATCCATTCTTGGCAAAGGAACTGGTACTTGATGGTTATCCTATTTATAGCTCGAGAATCTGTACACATCCTCCACACTCCATCCTTCTTTGGTGCAAGTACTACTAGTACTACACATGGACTTAGGCTCTCCCAAATCAAGCCCTTCCTTAACAGCTCTTGAACCTATCTGTTTAGCTCCTCTATTTTAGTAGGAGTCATCCTGTGAGCAGCCTTGTTAGGCAAACTTGCTCCTGGAATTAGATCTATCTGGTGACTGATTTGCCTTACTAGTGGCAATCCTTCTAGAACATTATCAGAGATAATATCTCCATATTCTCCTAGTAAATCTAAAACTTCAAGTGGTATTTCACTACTACCTTCTTTATCTTTCCTAGGAATCAAAGCATAACACATACGCTGATGTTTCATTCCATCTAAAAAGTTCCTTCCATCAACAAGACAAATCCTAACACTGCTACATACCTTTTCACCTTCTTTTTTCATGGGCTTCAGTTTGTGATGAACTCCATCCTTTGTTAGAGAGTATGTGTTTGCATGACCATCATGTACTGCATGTCTATCAAAATGCCATGGTCTACCCAACAATAGATGGAAAACATCCATCAGAATAACATCACAGAGAACTTCATCATGGTAACTCCCAATTTTGAATTTCACTAAACATTGTTCACTTACCAAGACCTTATGATCATCTTTTACCCAAGCAATCTGATAGGGCTGGGGATGTTTCTCCCTCTTGAGCTTTAGCTTAGAGACCATCTCCTCTGACACCAAATTGTCAGTGCTACCACCATCAATGATCACATCACAACATTTTTCCTCACATTTGCACCTGGTATGAAACAAACTCCTCCTTTGTCCTAGTTCAATCTCACCACTTAAGAAGACCCTTTCATTTACCAAGGTCTCTCGTCTTTCTGCATCCTCTAAATGTGATGACTTTGCATCCTCATCCACATGAGAAACCCTAGCTTGACCCTCAGCTCTCCTATCTGTCCTTCCTTGTCATTGAGGGCATTCAAAGGCACGATGACCTTCTTCATTGAAATGGAAATAGGTACCACAAAAGCCTCCTCTTCCATGTCCACATCCTCTACCTCTTCCTCTCTGATTTCCAAAGTCTTTATCACGGGAGCAGTTGAAACCCTCATTCCTCTGGTTCTTGCTAGTACCCACATCTTCATTTTTCTTTTAGGTTTCATTTCGACCTCCAGATGACCTACCACTTCCCCTTCTTCCTTGACCATGCCCTCTTTGTCTCCCTTCAAACCTCTTATTCAGATTCTCTTCAACTCGTAGGGTAAACTGGTATGCCTCTTCAACGCTGGTCATTCTTACCAAACTTAATTCCTCTTGCATGCTAGGTCTCAACCCATTGATATAACGAGCAATCTTCTCCTTATTTTCTTCTACATGCCTTTCTCTAATCAAAAGTTGATAAAACTCCTCTATATATTCTTGGACTGATCTTCCTGCTTGCTTTAGCCCATGCATCTTCTTGAACAAATCAAGCTCGTAGTCTCCAGGAATGAACTGCTTCTTCAATTTTGCCACCATGTGATCCCACCTTGTGATCTTCTCCTTTCCTCTTCTATTTCTTTCCAATTGAACCTCTTGCCACTAGATTTTGGTATGGCCTTTCAGTTTTGCCTTTGCAAACTTAACCCTATCTGGGTCCCTGATATCCTCATACTCAAAGTATTCTTCCAGTTCATTGATCCAGTCGATCAACTCATCTGGTTTCAGATTTCTTGAAAATACACCCACATCAATTATAGGTCTTTTCCCAAATTTAGTAATGGCCCTAAAAAGCCTTTCCTCTACCTGATTCAGAACTTCCTCATCTGGTCCAATTTCTTCTTCTTCATTGTCATCCTCACTGTCGTCACCTACGGCAACATTTGTTCCTCTACGGAGCTCCTCCTGCAATGCTTGTACCTACCTTTGGAGGGCTCTAACCTCCTCAGGATTAATACCTCTGGCCCTTCCACCATGCTCTTCTCGTGGAGGCATTTTCTTAACTCAAACCCACAACCACATAGTCCTAGTGCAAACTACCTCACAATCGACGCTCTATCTACACACTCAGGAAAACCAGCTCTTATACCACTTGATGGGGACACAACCCATGAACAAAATGGACATAGCAGGAAAAGGAAAATTGTATTAATTGTGAAAATAAGCTAGTACATTCAGTACAGAGAAAATAGACTTTAAAACATGCCCTAAGGTCTTACAATAACATAAATCTGGAGATAATTTCTCCTTTTAGTACCTCCTCTCAAACTCCACTCCGAACTGCCTTTTACAATGCTAGAAATGTCCTTAAATAGATCCTGGAGGGTTAAGGACTAGGAATACATTCTAGAAAGTGCTAGTAGGTATCCACTGACCAAGTAGAAGGCTCTAGAAGCCGCATTAGAAGTTGGTGCAAATCTAGAAGAATCCAAAAATGGTAATCGAACTTTCGGGAGGCATAACTTTTGAACTGTAGCTTCGATTGACGAACCGTTTACATTTTCAAAAAGCTCTCGAAGCGCTCTATAGCCCTATGGGAAAGCTTTACTCATCCCTCATTTTTTGGCCCTTTTTGAGGTCATTTAATGCCCCTAACCTGACTTTGAAGCATTCTTAGGAGGTCTCCAAAACTCAAAAAATTGCGATAACTTTCAAACCATGGGTCCTTTTGACCTGATTCTTTTTCTGGAATGCTCTAAATTACAATTACATTCATCTAGCCAATTTACACCTCCTAGTTCACCAAAATTATGGCTCAATTACATACTCCTATTTTTTTGGCATTTACATGTATCCCAAGGTGTTCAAATACTCTATCCTAGAACACTGATAGTGGAACTGTGAGAGTTGGAACCTTTATTTGACCCAAATGGGTATCCATAAATGAAAACACATGAAACAGAAACTAAGTCTAAGTACATTTTTTTTGGGTGACACAGGATTGCCCTTATACCTCAGGATGCTCCTGCATCAGATCATCATTAGGATTTTCATCTTATAAAGCATTAGTATATACTTCAAACTTACTACCAATTTCATCTTCATGGAAACTTTCAGCATGTGAAGAAAAATTAGAACTATATGAAGGCTCACTTTCTACTCCATCAACGAAGCATGTAGAAATTAAATCAATGTTATTCTCATTTTTTGCATCAAGGTGATTCAAATATCTTGCAAACCAATCTTCTTTCATTTTATCAATAGGTGTTGATGCATTAATCTTAGAATTAGTTATATATTGCTGGTTACTAATACATATACCTACAGGACATTCATCTACAAAATTAGGTACTCTATCCTTATAAATAATCCTTTTGTCCTCATATGGTGTAGACAAATCTTCTTCAAAACTTTTAATCTCAAGCTGATTTGCATAACTCTAATATGGAATTTCACTTTTAGATTTACAAATAGTAATCATACCTTTACTTGCATAAGAGCACTCACTTCTATCATTTCTTTCTTCTTCCCAATTTGCATCGGATTCATATGAAGAAAAACATGCACTATCACTATCCTCTTCTTGATTCGAGTAACAACTCTCATCATTGTCTTCAGATGATGCTTCTTCACAACATGTTAGATCAGAAATTTTACCTTCATCACTTGAAAGATCAGCTCCAGATTCCTCTTCCTCATACTGTGATGAAAAACTTTCCTCTTCCTAATTCATTATGTTTTCAACATAGAGTGAATCACCAATAGGAGAATGAATGACTGAATTTATATCTTGCATGTATAGTTCATCAAGTGAACTAACTTTATGTTCTACTACTGTAACACTACAAACATGTGCATTCAATTCAAGAAGAATGGAATCATTTTTTCTTTGCAACAAAGAGACATTATCGTCACATGTCTTTAATTTAGAATTTTCAACCAAATCATTTACAACAATAGTAGCATCTATTTTCTGATCTAAAATCAAATACTCTTTATTACATTAGTTTGTGCTTTGCACCTCATCTTACCAGCAAACATTCCTAGAGAAGTGACTTCGGGTTAAGCCATATTTTATGTTATTCTCAATCTCTATTGCCATTATGAATGCTTGATGCAAAGTCTTAGGATCTTTATCTCTTAATAGGAAACTCATCTTCTTATCAAATGCACTGAGATAAACCACTAGACACACCTGATCATCTAGCTTATAACTTTTAGGAACGTTGTTTAAAACCTTTGTAAATTTGATATTGAATTCAAAGACTAACTCACCATTCTTAATTTGGATTTTCAAGAACTTATCAAAATAATCAGAGATGCTTACTCTTTCCCCAAACTGCTTCATGAAGGCTAAAAGTAATTCATCCCAAGATGAAATTGAGCATGCTAGTAGAAAGGAAAACCAATCCCTAAAATCCCCTTCTAAAGCCTGAACAAACAACTTCATATGAACATCTTCATGAGCAATTTCAAAATCACCAATCAAATCACTAAACAATTGAACATGATGACTGACTAAATTTTCATGGTTACCACTAAACTTAGGTAAATACTTTCTGCAATTATATGGTATAGAGTTTGGAAAACCATGAATGCCATCAAAATTTAATGGCATGTATCTTTTGGTAGAGATAGATCAATAAACTTTATCAATAGACTACATACTAGGTGAAGGTAAATTTTCCATTTCTAACAAACTTATAATTCATTCTCCATAGTTACCTTTAGAATTCATTACTTGCAGAAAATCTGAAATTCTTTCTACCAATTTCAACTCCAAACACACTTCAAAATATGAAAACACTTGCTAAACCTATTCTTCAAAAAGTATGCTAAGATGAATTAAACCATTCTCCTACTTAGTGCTGAAATTAACACTTGATGGAGAAACTTTTGTGGAACTTTCTTTCATGGAAATGAAATCCCATTAAAGTGAAAAATACCTTTAGTATTGTTGCATGAAAACAATGATCTGTTAATTTCCATAGGTGCTGACATTAATTCTTCCACAACACTGATCAAATCCTTATATAGCTGTCATCTCTTTGAGGAGAACCAAAATTAAATCACTATTGTGATTCATTATTACATTCAAATTTCTTATTGCAATAGATCAACACAACACTTTAAAACTCATCAATCAGGAACTCATAGATTCTCTTCCTCTTGCTTACAACTTATCAAAACTTTTAGATCTGCACAACTTAGTTGAAAACTCTTGAATAGAACCTATTTGCACTGGTACAAAGATCTTTTAGAGATTTGCCACTCACAATTGTGAGAAAATTTTTAAAACATAATTCATAGTGTAACAAATCTAAACTGGATTTTCAACTTGTAGAACTCTGCAAATCTTTAAACACTTAGAAGAGAAAAACCATCTTTAGACAATTCTAACTTTGAATTTACAATAGTACTATGAATATTTTTTTTTGGCTTTATTGATTGAAAATAGAACCTAGTAGCAACATAATTTACATTCAACCTTGAAAGATATTGTTGTCCTAAACAAAGCATCACTAGGGTGCATGATATTTGAGTAAGAAAATTGGAAAACACTTTAGATAACTTACTGCTGCAATTTTTCCACACACTTCTCCTTCTATATTGAATCTCCTTTTTGTTAAATTCTAAAGGTTTTTTTACCATTTATATTCAATACACTCCCCAGCATAGTAGCCATTTTGTTGGCTCTTGATTTAATAGAGTTTGAATAACCAACTATTCAAGGCAAGAATTACATCTACGGGCACCTATCTCTAATAATGGACACAATTCACCAAGAACCTAGGCCAACTATAAGGCTGCACTCCTTCTTCACTTTAGGCTCTGCAAGACCTAGTTGGGTGAACCTCTTAAGATCTAATTATGTGACCAGTGCAATTAGCATAATCAAGACCTAGAATAGCAAATGAAACCCCTAAATCTTCTATACTTAACCAAGAAATCACAAGAATGAAACAACTAATAACATGACTCATGAAACTAGTAATCTAAGTGAGGGTTGGAATTTGAATATCTTTTAACATAAAAAGTAAAATGATAATTTAATATTTTGATATTAGCAAGACCTAGGTATGAGCAACAAAATTGAATGATCATGTCTCTGATAAGTGCCTTATCTATTGGAAAATTACATGAATTACAACTATACATGTCTTGGAAATCTTTGACATAATTCCTACATCAAGATCCTTGATCTATCTTTCACCTTGTGAATAGACATCTGTATCAAAATGAATCTCATACTCAGACTATCCCATCACGAAATATGTAAACCCTGTGATAAACATCAAGCAATTACATGGCTCTTTGTTCCATCAACAAGATACTTCAATCACATACATTTCAAAACAAAATGCAACCCAGTTTATGCTCTTTGTTCACAAACTAGAAAAGATTACAGACAAGATTCAGATTGAATTAAAAACCCTTTGCTATGTTTTATTTGTTCTCCTTGAAAATGAATACATGAAAGATGTATAGAAATACTTCACAAATCACCTAACAAACAAGAACTATCTGCATAAATAATTAAATGCTGCTCAATACAAGAGAAAATTTTGAAGAATGGTGTCTCAGTAGTGAGAATCTTTTCTCAAAAAATTGGAACCAATCCTTAGAATGGATGACAGGAAGAAAGATATAGACAAGAAGTGAATTCTTAGATCTAATCTAAAGGAAACATGTGTCCACTTGAAATTCCATCCTTTACAATGAAAAGAATATCTCTAATCTCTCTCTTCACCTAATTTGATTTAGTTTTCATCCCTTTCCTGTAACTGACTTGAAAAATCTTTTATTTAATGATGAAAACCATTTTGTTTGCCAAAATTCTAAAAACCTCATCAAGTACTGGTAAAATTTGGGTTTAAACTAAATAAATGTGATAAAAAATAACCCCAACTTCATTCTTACCATGTTTTACCAATCCTATAACTTCATTTTCAATTTTAGCTCATTTCATTCAGAAAGCCCCAAATTTTACATTTCTACCTATAACTCAAACCAGTGAACACTTGTGCAAAAACTAATGTCATAGTTAGAAAGTTTGTCTTCTCTCGATTTTGGTGATATATAACATCACTATATTTTCCTATACAAAACCCCCTGAAAGTCAATTTGAAAAATACCCCCTACTAAGACTATCTAGTCTACACTTCTTATTTCTCCAAAAATTTAAAAATTCTAAATTTTGAACTTTAGAAAATAATCCTTTTGTAATTAAAAATATGAATGTGCATATTTTGAATAAATAATTTTTTTTAAAATTTTTTTTATCATTTTTCAAATTTCTCCTACCCTTCAAATTTAGGTCAACTTTGATCTGATCGAGCTGCCACATGGTGGCACCCAATTGGCTAACCTCTGTCTAGTCACTTGCCACTAGAACCGACACCTCACCATAGTCTTGGGCCCACTACTACATGATGCTCGGGTGCATTCCCACATTGTTTAACGATTGAGCAACTCCCTCAAGTTGGGAAGCACCAACCATAGGATACACCGCGTGGCATAATCCTTTGCATTGGTCCTGAGCTCACTATTCACATGCCACATCATCTTTTGGCAGGGGCCCTTTGACACATGGCACTTCCCTACTTTCTTGTATTATATAACTACATTGCAACTTTTTTTGTGGGCAAGTGCCAGCCCTTTGATGTGGCCACATGGCAGCATCTGTGAGTTTGCCTCCTCATCAACATAGTTGTTGGGTCATTTAAAATTTTGTTGCAAGCTCCATGCCACCTGGTCGTGAGGTGGGGCCCTTCTCATCACAATGCAGCTTTACAAAATGCCCAAGTCTTTTGGACATTACACTTAGTGAGTGAGTTTATATTTAAACATTAAAATATTTCAACCCACAACCAATGTGGGATTAAATGTTTTAATGCAAAACCCTTACACTCTTCTTCCTGTCTATAGGTTTTTCTTCTATTTGTATGCTACATTGGGCTTTTTTTCTGTGGGCTTCCTTTCTTTTGGATGTAGTCTCTCATCTGTATTACTTCTTTGACTACAACATTCCTCATTCCATTCCATTTGCTAAATATAGGGCACTGTACTTTGCATAATGTCCTCCCTTATTCCTCCTCTACTATGGATGACTCCCTTTACCTTACAGTGATTTCATGTTGATGCACAAGTCACTTGTTCTTTTTCCTTGCTACTAATATTATTAGGAATCAAGGATTTTGGGAGGAAACTTTGGGGTTTCTAGAATAGAAGACTACGTAGATTAAAAAAAATTAAAAATCAAAAGTATACAATGGCTACCCCACCAGAGAAAGATGTGGAGACATTTATGAGCATCACAGCACATCAGAAGTAGTGGCAGTGCAGAGACTATAGGTTGGTGGATTTATTCTATTTTTTGAATTTTGTGTGGTTGCTTTAAATTTAAAGCCAACCCTTGCTATATGTCATTTTTACCTGCGGCTTTGTTTCTTTATCTACTTGTCTTTGCATGCAGATGGTGTTTCTTTCTAATTGGGTGACATTTTATCTACAAGTCTCTTTTACCACATTCCAAATGCAATGACTAGTGTAAAGACACATCATCCTAGTTTATTTTGTTGTCATATGTGCTTCACCCTTGTGATATTTCTAAAAGCATCTTCATTCAATGGCACAACAAAATAATTGCAAAAATAGTTAGTCTGGCTAGTTGGGGCCGAGGCATCATTGGTGTAGTGGGTGGTTGAAAAGGGGGAAGCAAGATGGGTGGAGATGAATGAAATATAAAATTCACCAACTAGAATGCTAACTAGAATTTGCCTTGTCTTTCCTTACTCCACTTTGGGAAATGTCAACTTTGAAGTATATTCATTTTAGATATTATACATGTTCTTCATATTCTACTAGTGAGTGTTGCTCATGAGGTTGCACAAGTATTTTGTAGCTATCAATTTTCATCTTCACCGTGTTACTCACCTTAGCTTTAGACTCTTCACACTATGCTATGTTATTACAGATCTCCTCCAACTTGAAAAACTAAGTTGTACCTGTATCTTTCTTGCTGTAGCACGTTCATTTACTCACACTCCAAATGCCTTTTCCTTTACCTTACACTCTTCCATTGATTCAAGCTTAATTTATGATTATTCCTATTCCCTCATATTTTCCACTAATTTCTCATAAATATGCTAAATGCAAATCTCTTTTTAGCAAAAAATAATTTGTGACATATAGTTCATAGTTTGTCTGTAGAAATATGGAGTCATCATCCATTGTTAAAACTTCTACCTTTGTTAGCATTCTGAAACTGATGCAATCTAGTGACTTTCATATTCTACATTCATGAGGAGAGTCAAAGCTTTTAGAAATTGGAAAAAAAATTAAAAAAGAGGAGAGTAAGCTAAGACCTAGCTCCAAAACATCCACTATGGTATTCTCCACTTCTTCAATGATAGACTCTTTAATAAAGTTACGAACATTAACAATCTTAAATGCCAATTCCTCATGGGACACCTAATGGAACATCTTCTTTCAAGAAAATGATTTATAGCTCATCAATATACACCATGATTTTATTAAGTGTAGACTAAGATATTACAAGGATTAAAATTATTAAAATTCCTTTTAACCCCTAACCTTCCAAAATGAAAAGCAAACTGATGAAATTAGTCAGGCCCCAAAAGTGGGTCTGACTAAACAAAATTCACTTGCAAACAACTAATCTATCAAGTTGGCCTATATATCATCCGAAACTGACTGAAATCAATTTGCATCATTGATTTAACTTTCAAAACTCATTTTCACCTCTTTATGCAAACTATCAATTTCATGCTAGGAGGTCATTTGAATGTCTTTGAAAATTGACCCAAACACTTGATCAGGCTCTAAAAACTGGGGCACTAATTCTCTATTCTACACTCTTGCACCCTGTCAAATCTTGTCTCATGAAAAATTCTCAGTCAATAGATATTGATTGTCGAAATTGTCCTTTTAAAATTTCCTACAAGAAAACAAGTTAGAAAATAATAAAATGTGTTCGGATTTGGCTTTGAAAACTGGGTAAACTGACACTTAAGGGAACAAAAACTAGGATGTTAGTTCAATATCATGAGAAGAGTATGAATCTACAATTTGGGCTCATGATGAATAACTAGGTGCATTTGGCGAGTCATCAAAGTGGGTCACTCAAATTTTGTAGACTTGAAACAATGTTAGAAAAGCATTTTTTGCAAATGGAATAGACCTGAAAAAGTGTATAGATGGATTCATCAAGACTTGAAAATTGGCACACTTGAAGTATTTTTAGAGTAGAACATAGTGGTACAATCCATTTAATCTTAGCTATGATGGATCTCAAGATATGACATCATGAATAGGGGTTCTGAAAAATTTTCACTTCTTGACACCAATAAAAAGTTGCAAGTTGAATTTGAAATCGCGTTTGAAAACTGATCAAAATGATTTTTCATAAGCTCAAACTTGAAACATAGTGAGTCTTTGACCTCTAAAATGCAATAAAAATGGAATTTTCTCAATTTAGTCAAGTAGGTCAAAGTTATAACAAGTCAAATAGGGCCTCTTAGATATCAAAACTAATTGCATCATCATGAGAACATTAAAAGACCAACTTTTAGGAGTTCAAAACCTAGTCAAAGAGACTCGAAACTACTCAAAGTATGAAACATAGGCTCTTAGGTATGGACACTAAACACTCCCAAAGTAGTGAGTCATGAAACATTACTAGGTGTGATGTATTTTGTTGCAAACATAGCCTCCTGTCGCTATTTGACACAAGAAAAAATGTAGATTTGGACAAATGCTCAAAATAGGACTTCAAGAAATAGCTCAGAATGTTAATTTATCTTCATGAAACACATGGACACAATAAATGAAAGGTTCTAGAAACATTAAACACCTCTTAGGCATCACATGTATAGCTGGGTACATATGCATAAAAAAGCATTTATAGGGCTTGATTTTTCAATCGTACTCAAAATTAGAGCTTTGATATTGAGTCCCAACATGAGCAAGGTAAATCCCTCATCCAAAAAAAAAAAACCCATTTTCTTGTAGATACATGTGTGAAATAGTGAATTAATGTGTAGATTTGGATACCCTTTTTCATCAAACTTGTGGGATCCATGAACATAAATTTTGTCAGAGCAGTGCAGGTCAATGTCGACTTTTGGGGGTATAATTCTGCCATAGGGTAAGATTGTGCCCCTCTATCTAGGTCAAGGTCAACTTACATTTTAAAGGATAAAAATTTTCTAGTTTTTCTTTGTCTCAACATTTCTAGTTCAAAACTGGTTGCAAAATTCTCTAAAACTATGCACAGACATCAAAAATCAACATTTTCTAGATTTACCCTACTTTAAGGTTAGTATTTGTCTTCTATTATAAGCACATAATTTTCCATAGAAAGATTATATGATCTCCTCCTTTCTTCATATTCTCCATTGCTTGACCCATTTGTGCATTGATTGCTTCCTTGCGGTTAATAAATTTGGATCATTCCTTTTGAGAATTTGGGTTAAGGTTATGTCCTATTTTCTTTCTATTCATTTTGGTGAACCTGAATCACTTACCCTCTTTTCTTTTGTGGAATTAGATTCCCTATTGTGTTCTACAGTGTTAAATTTCATATTTGTTAGGTATTTTCTTGCATTAAGATTAGATTTAGTTTATGCTCTTGCATTTTAAATTCAAAAATGCAAAAAATCTATATATTCAATAAAATAACAAAACATTGCTTGCATTTAATTTACTATGAAGATTATGAAGATGATTTGGTGTGTGGTTATGTTCCTTATTACCCTTCTTTTAGCATCTCTTTACCATAATTATGATTTTTATGAGATTACCATTCATTTTATTATGTTCACGATGTTTTATTTTATTCTCGCTTATGCTTTTGTGAATTTAACTGATACTAATCTTCCTACATTCAAAACTTTCGTTAAAGATTCATGTGCTAGAGTTTTTATTCATTTTGATTAGGTGAAGGTTTTGGTAGATGATACAACATCTCTTAATATTCCTGATCCTAATCTTATTATTCCTAATTTGATGCCTAATTCTCCATCTATTAATCATTGGTCTTCTCATACTTATTATGGAATTCAAGCTATAGTTTAGGATGTAGATGTGCAAGACTTCCTTGATTTACCTTCTCCTCTAATTCATGATGACATTAAAGGAAAGGGTATAGACACTTCTTCCAAACCTATTATTCCACATTATACAACTTTTTCTCATAAACATGATAAAAATCACCTCTTGTAGAAGCTTTACATGATGTGTATACTACAGGATATAATATGATAACTAAACAAGGTTATAAAGGTTTAGAGCTTTGAGTTAGTGAACATGGTATTAAGTATCCAGTTCATATACTCTCTAAACCAGATTTGGATGGTGTTGGTTGTTCAAAACCTAAAGTTAAGGAAGGTGATGTTAATAATCATCCCCCTCTTCATGAACTTCTCGCTACACATTCTTTGGATAACTTTGATATTATTCAAGAGGTGGCTAAATAGGTGTATGTTTAATGAATTCCAAAAATAAAATCTTTAAACCTATACCAAAAGATTCCTTATGCAAGTAAAAATATCCTTTTTATTATTGTAATACACACTTACTTGTTGATTGTAGATATTTCAAATTGTATGTTCGTGAATGAGCTACTTTAGGAATTATATCTCACTCTCATGTAGTTTTACAATTCCTTCATAATTTTGATATAGGCGATTCCCCTCCTGATATAATATAGATCTCCTCTCCTCTTACATCTAGAATAGGGGGCAAGAGGTGTATTTTCATCTAGTCTCCTAGGATCCATTAGGCCTTTTCATTTGGTTTAATTGGTATTCTTTCATCCTATTTTCTATTATGCTCTATTTAAGATATCTTTTCTAAGACATTCATTTTGAAAAAGTATCCCTTGTCTTCCTCCCTAGGGGAAAGGTTCTTCCTTCTTTCTTTTTATCTAGGGAACTACATTCCTTAGCTTAGTGATACTTATTTATATTGCAATATTATTTCTTTTTACTGACAAATGTTTTGACTATGGATAATCTTTTTTCTATAAGAGGTTTTTGTCCTAGGTCATCACCTCTTCTCTATGTTGTAAATTATGTTCTTTATAAACTCTTATCCTTTCTTTGGTATTAGATTTGTTTTCCTCATTCCAAAGATTCATTTTCCTCTTCTTTATAGGAGGTTTGGTGATTGAATATTTGTTCCCATTTGGTTTATCTTTGAAAGATGATATTTTATCTAAAAGTACTCCTCTATGGTGGGGGTCTTGTCAATAAGATCTCTTTCTTTGAGGATCATTTTTCCATATGTGACATATTCTTTTCATGATTATCTATTCTTTTGGATGTAGGGGTCAATATCCCTTGTTAATAATATGGTATATATTATTATTAAATAAGATATATCCTTGCCTTGTGAAGCAAGTATCCTCTTCATCTTCCTTATCATGTCTAGTAGACATCCACGATAAGGAGGAGGGCATATATAGGGTCTCACTTGTACTATATATATTTTTATTTATATGCTACATCTTGGAAGGTAACACACATAATTTGCTAAATCCTAAAGAGAAACATTTTTTCAATTTTATTTATATGCTAAATCTTCTAAAGGCAAAACAGATAAGTTTCTAAATCCTAAGGAGACATCCATTTCATATTCATAGCGATACAAGAAGGTGGATCTATGGGTATTCTAGAAGGCTCAAAAGACACATTACAATTGAAAGCACAATTTATGGGTGAACTATCAAGTTTGGCCACCTATTGGGCTCTCCCTCTCTTTTTTTATTCATGGTAAGGTGGGCACTTCTTGTTTTCTTTATTTTTCCTTTCATGCTAGGAGGATTGGATGATGAAGCTATGCCATTTATAATGTTTCTCTTATCTTTATTATGTAATCATTTATGTTTTCATGATAGCTTCCCAAATATTATATTAGTATGAGAAATATTTCTTAACAAGCTTTCTTGTGCTAGTTGTGTTTTTTTAGTACTAACCCTTTCTTTTATTTTGTTTTGGTTTTCTTTTTGTTTTCACACCTTCATGTGTGCATGATAAGTCAGAATCCTTATCTTGGGGGCTTGTGTCCTTAGCTAAGTGTTATTTTATCTCATTGTGAATCCACCTGGATCTCTTATTTCTTCTTCTTTACCAAGAGTTTGCATTGAATCCATACTCTTGCTAAAGTAGGGGCTAAATGCATTGTCTTAAAATGGAAGCACTTCCATGTTAAGAGTGTTTATCCCTCTGAGTACTTGTGGTCTGGGGTCATTTCAAGTGCCTTGAATACTTCTTTGCATGGATCTAGTTGTTTTTCACCTATTACCCCCCCTGCCCTCTCTCTCTCTCTCTCTCTCTCTCTCCCTCCCTCTCTCTCCAACATATTTTTGACAACATTCTCTATGAAACTAAGAACTTTTACTTTTTGCATCAAGGATGAGCTAAAGGGTCAAGGTCTAACCTAGGTCAAGAATGACCTTGACCCTGACCTAGGATAGGGTTGACCTCATCCCTGACCCTAGGTCTAATTTTCAAGTTCCTATTAGGATTAAACCACAAACAAAAATAACAATTACATGCAAATATAACCAATATCAAAAAATAATAAATCACATAGAGAATAACACAAGACACCAAGATTTACCATGGTTCACCCAATCCTTGGGCTACATCCACCAAATAACATGTCCGATATTATTTGGATCTAGTGATTATAACCTAATTACAATTTGTAATCCCTTACAGTTCAATACTATTGCAAGAACCAATTTTTTTTCACAACTTAATGAAAATAAGCCCTTTTATAACAAGTATTAAACCACTTCGAGGTTACTACATGTTGGCCATAAATCAAAAAATATTGGCCAAAGAATTTATGAACTATGTACAATACTTTCCTAATTAGTCACCACAAACTAACAATCTCCCACTTGGGGACTGATCAAGCACCACACTAAACAACAATCTCCCACTTGGATACTAATACTATAACTATGTCACTACTCCATGAGGCTCCCACTAGATCAAATCACTTTGGACTCTACTATTCTTTTATTCATGGTCAATCTAGAAGACCAACCTAAGCTGAAGAGTAGTTCAGGTTCTCCCTTGTTACTACCTTTGTCAACATATCTACTAGATTGTCATGTGCATGTATCTTATCTAGCTTTAACTATCCATCCTCCAAAATTGACTAAATGAAATGGAACTGCAACTATATGTGTTTGATCTTTGAATGCAAAGTTGAATTCTTTGCAAGATGAATGGTACTCTGACTATCTATGAACAAATAATTATCCTTTTGAGGATGTCCCAACTCTTCCAAGAAGAAGTAAAGCCATATCATCTCCTTGCCTACCTCTATAGCAGCAACATACTTTTTCTCTATAGTGGATAGAGCATTAATCTTTCATAAACTAGAAACCCAGCTCACGGCTGCCCCACCAATAGTAAAGACATAACCTATAGTACTCCACCTAGTATCAATATCCCCTGCCAAATCTAAGTCAACATAGCCATGTAAATTAGTAATAGAGCCCCCTAATGTGTAAACACTTATTGGATGTTCCTCTCAAATATCTAAGAATCCATTTGACTATATTCCAATGCTCAATTCCTAGATGACTCATATACCTACTAACAACTCCCACTGCATGTACAATATCTAGCCTAGTACATACCAGTATACATAAAACTTCCTATAGTTGAAGCATAGGGTACCTTGGACATCTTATCCTCCTCTTCTTGTGTCTTAGGACACATCTCCTTAGTCAACTTCAAATGAGTAGATTAAAATGTGATGACAACTTTAGCATTCTCCATAGAGAAATGTTGCAACACCTTCTCAACATAATCAGCCTAAGATAGTATCAATGTTATGTTCTTCCTATCTTTGCAAATCTTCATACCAAGGATTTTTTTTGCTACTCCCAAATTGTTCATAGCAAATGCATGTGCTAATTGGTGTTTCAACCCCTTAATGTGATACATGTTAGACCCAGCTACAAGCATATTATCAACATATAAACATAAAATAATGTAGCTATCATCATCCAATCTCTTAAAGTAGACACAATGATCTAAATGACACCTACTATAACCATGCTCATGCATAAAACTATCAAATTTTAGATACCATTGCCGAGGTGCTTGCTTCAAGCCATATAAACTTTTCTTCAATTTGCACACTAAGTTCTCCTTACCTTTGACCACAAAATCATGTCCCTGAGCCATATATATCTCTTCATCCAAATCACCATGAAGGAAGGTTGTTTTAACATCAAGCTACTCTAAATGCAAATCTTTGGTAGCCACACGACTTCAAATAATACGAATAGAAGTCATCTTAACAACAAGAGAAAAGATCTCATAAAAATTAATGACCTTTTCTTGGTGCAAATCATTTCACAACTAACCTAGCTTTAAATATTTTCTTACCTCCTTCCTCTTCTTTCGACCTGTAAACCCACTTATTCTATAAAGCCTTTTTACTTGTAGGCAATTTACAGAAATCCCAAGTTTTATTTTTTAGCAAAGAGTCCATTTTATCTTTCATGGTAGACTCCCACTCAATCTTAGCATCCACCTACATAGCTTCATCATAACATTTAGGTTCACCAACATCAGTAAGTAAAATTGAATACAAAGAAGGAGAGAATCTTTGTGGAGGTATAATTTTCCTTGTTAACTGTCTAACATTCACTAGTGTGTGTGGTATTTGTTGTTGTGGTTTTTGCACATCATGAGAAATGCTTGAAACATCAAGTTTTGGAGTATCATCCAACACTACATAATCATCTTCTTTCTTCTCATGTTGCTGCAACAGATCTTTGTACACCACTTTCTCATTGAGTATGACATCCCCGCTTCCTAAAATTTTATGATTTTCAAAATCTCAAAGCCTATAACCAAATCCATTAATGCCATATCCAAAAAATACACATCTCTTTGAGCTTCTAGCTTGTTTCTATTTTCAGAATCTATGTGAGCAAATTCTTCATAGCCAAAGGTTTTGAGAAAAGAATAACTCACCTTCTTCCTAGTCAATGATTCTTCTAGAATACCACAACCCAATGGAATAGAGGGACCTCTATTAATTAAATATGCAATAGTATTGACATCCTCTACCCACATGTGTAAGGGCAACATAGCATGTAACCTCATGCTCCTTGCACACTCCATTATAGTCCTATTCATGCGTTCAGCCACTAAATTTTCCGATGGAGTCCTTGGAATAGTTTTCTATCTATGAACACCATTATCAAATCTAAGACATTTTAATTTCTTACCAGTCTCATTTTCAATCAAGCATTTTCATTTCTTAAAATTTTGAAATACATCATATTTTTGTTTGAGGAAATGAACCCATACCTTTGTTTTTGCATCATCAATAAATGTAACATAATAATGAGAGCCTCCAAGGGTAGATACCTGAGTTGGTCCCCATACATAAGTAAGTACAAGCTCTAATTTCTCCTTTTTTTTTCATTTTTAATCTTTATAAAACTCACTCTCTTTTGTTTTCCATACACACAACTTTCATAGAAATCCATATTAACACATTTTAGACCTGGTAAAAATTTCTTTGAATGAAGGAATTTCATACCTTTCTCACTCATGTGTCCAAGTCTATTGTGCCATAAAACTATATTAGAATCTACAACAACTATTTGTTCCCCCTGCTCAACTACAAAAATTGTTCCTAAAAATTCATTTTTCTCTGAAATAGTTAAAGTAGAAGGAACAATATGACCTGTACAAAGATATAAGGTACCTACTTTCACACCTTTTTCTATTACAAGTGAACCTTTTGAAACCTTTCAATTTTTATCATTAAAAGTAACTACACAACCCTCATCATTGAGTTGCCCTACTGAAATTAAATTCCTACTTAGGCTTGGAACATGTCTTACCTGATGTAGTAGCCAATGATTCTCATTCTACAACTTAATATTAATTTTTCCCTTTCCAATGATCTGACAGGGTTCATTATCCCCAAATAAACAAGTCCAAATTCCCTTGGACATAATCAATAAAATAACTTCTATGAGGTGTAGCATGAAATGAAGCACTAGAATCTAAAACCCATCAATCATCAACACTTTCTAAAGATAGAAGTAAAGCATCCTCTTCAAATTTGTCACTTACCACATTTACCTCCTTGTCTCCATCTAGTTTATCTCCTTCATTTTTCTTTTGATTCCAACAATTTTTCATTTTATGTCCTGGTTTCCCATAGTACCAGTAGTCATTCGGTCCTCTCGATTGAGACCTCCTCCCCTTTGACTTTCCTCTTGATTTCTCATCATTTCCAGAGTTACTTCCTCTCTTAGTAATTCTACCTCTACTTTGTGCATTTAAAGCACTTCCTAATGTAGATCTACTTGAGGTTTTCCTATGATTTTCCTCACTTAAAAACAACACCAATCACATCTTCACATTTTAGGGTACTAGATTTAGGAATTGAATTACTCATAGCCATTACCAAGCCATTCCAGCTTTCAAGCAAAGAACAAAAAATCAAGAGAGCCCTAATTTCTTCATCAAAATTGATACCCACATGAGATGACTGACTAGTAATAGTATTAAACTCATTTAAATGATCTGCAATAGATCCACCTTCTACCATTTTCATATTAAATAAACGCTTCATGAGAAATACTTTGTTTGAAGTGGAGGGCTTTTCATATAGTTTCGCTAGGGTTTGCATCAATTCTTCTATTGTCTTCACTTTTGTAATATTAAATGCCACTAATGGTGCCAAGAATAATTGAATGCCTCCAAGTTCCTTTCTATCTAAAATATCCCATTCATCATTTGACATAGATCCTTGATTCTTGGCTTTGCCTTCCAATGGCTTCCATAAATCCTTCTGATAAAGATAGTCTTCCATTTGCATCTTCCATAACTAGAATTTTTTCCATTAAACCTATCAACCCTTAGCTTAGCCTCATCTACCATCACCCCACTTGACCATGAGACTTTCCTATAGAGGATAACTGAAGAAAAAACCTCACTCTAATACCACTTGCTAGGATTAAACCACAGACATAAATAACAATTACATACAAATATAACCAATATCAAAAAATAATAGATCACATAGAAAAGAACACAAAACACCAAGATTTAATGTGGTTCACCCAATCCCTAGGCTATGTCCACCAAATAGTAAGTCTGATATGATTACAATCTAGTGATTATAACTTGATTACAATCCATAATCACTTATAGCTCAATACTGCCACAAGAACCAATTTTGCATTGCAACTTAATGAAAAAATTCCTAACCCTAAGCCCTTTTATACAAGTATTAAACCACTTTAGGGTCACTACATGCTGGCCATAAATTGGTGAATATTAGCCATTACTTTAGTGGTGAATCTATGAATAGTACCGAAAAGAAATTTTTAGCCCCAAAGAATTCATGAAGTATGTAAAGCACTTTCTTGATCAGTCACCACAAAATAATAGTTCTGAGAGTTTCCAGATATCGAGCTTCAAAAAGTTTCATTTTCCCTCTTCTAGGTTGGTTGTTTTGGGTTTTAGAATGGTAGAATCTTAAATTATATTTAATCTAGGTTCATTTATATGGGTTTAGCTTAAATGGGATTTAATTCTCCCATGTCAGCATTCTCTAGAAGTTTGTGCTCTAGATCTCTATATAAGGAAGTATTTTTCTCTCATTTTGACATCTACAATCTATGAAGTTTACATGCACAATCCATGTGTTGGAAATATAAGAGGAGTACTTAGATGAAAGGGTTGAATTAGTTACTACTAAAATAAATCCCAGATCCCTTAAATGTCAATACAAAGTACAAACTAAAAACAAAATATTGTTGATGCTCAGTAAACACAAATAAAATGCTATAACTCAATAGTTATTAATTATACAAATCTTTAAATGTTATTTTTGATTTCCATTACTTTAAATTAGTTGCAAACATAGAAAAGAAAATAGCATGAACACATTTGACACTAGAATTTAATGTGGAAACCCAATTTGGGAAAACCACCAATTGCAACTAGTTACTATTTTCATTCTTCTAAAGTGAGCCCTATTAGGAGGAAACCATGTTAATGGTTACAAAAAATATTGTTAGGTGTTACCTTGTTAAAGGATTTAATCACCCTGTTAGGAGCGGCCTTGTTAGAGGTCTTTCGAAAAATAAATAGAACTCCCACCTTGTTAGAGGATTTGCAAATAATTGTTAAGACAACTTTGTTAGGAGATTTAGATCATTGCTACACTTGTTAGAGAGTAACAATGAGATGACCTAATTTTAATGCAACCAAATTGTTGATTATAGATCTTTTTTTAGGCTTGTACTTGATCCTTCTTGATCATATATAGCTTTTTTGCTCCACAAGGATATTTTTCTTATCTTTAAAATTTTCTTCCTTTCTTCATCATTAAATCTTCAATACATTCATCACATCTTCACACTTTCACACTTTCAAAATCACAAATTGACCTTATATATATATATATATATATATATATATATATATATATATATATATATATATATATATATATATATATATATATATATATATATATATATAAAATTCAGCTCATATACAACTTAGAATAACTAATATTCATCACCTTAGTCGGATATAACCAATAGATAAATCAATTGAGCTTAATATGCCAAAATAAGAAAATCCTTCGTTAGCCAATCCAACTCGATAGAAACTAACTCAAAAGAAATTTCCTATGTTAAGAAATAGAAACTTAGTTAACACTAAAAACTTTCGAAGATCCTTTGGTAATTGAGTGAGCTTAGTTAACACTAGTTCCATCCAACTTTTCTTCATTAATCGAGTGAGCTTAGTTGACACTCATCTTCTGCGTACTTTCCTTCAACACTCAAGTGAACTTGGTAGACACTACCTTTTGAACTAGGAAATCATAGGAACACTCTATAGACATAGAAAATTGTCTTCACTACCTTTGTGAACTCGACATATACTGATTGATAATGATATGAAATTTGTGTAACATCAAAGACAAACACAATTAATCAATTGTATCAAACCATCTCCCTCTTTGGCATCAATGGCAATACAACATGTCATAGAATAATAAAATTTATGAGATATGATAGTAACTTCTCCCTCTTTGAAAACACATGAAAGAGACAAAAAATTTGTTAATATCAATGTACCTTAAGTATTGATTCATTTGCAATATACCCTTTTCAATTCTACATCAACTGATTGATCTTCAACTTAGCTTTTGTTGATGCATCACTAAGATTTATTTAGTGAAATTTAGATAGGGGAATGATACCTAGCTTACCTCTTAGATACAAAAATGCATTCTTAGGTAATAGCTCGGTGAATATGTCTGTAATCTATTCTTTTGTATTTACATATTTCAATCTGACTTCTGTATACTACACTAACTCTCTTAAGAAGTGATATTTTATAGCAATATGCTTTGTTTTAGTATACATCACTAGATTCTTTGATATATTGATTGCACAGGTGTTATCATATTATATAACTATTAGATCTTTGATCTCTATATTCATTCCTTCAAACAATTGTTTGAACCAAACAACATTAGAATAATTAACTACTGCTGCCATATACTCTGCCTCTACTATGGATTGAGAGATGCAATTATGTTTCTTGCTTGTCCAAGAAACTAGTCTTTTACCAAGAAAGAGTTCTTTTCCTGTCATCAAGGATTCCTACCCAATCAACATCAACAAATACCTTCAAGTCCAAATTGCCTCTAATTTTATACCATAAGCGCTATAGTCTTTAGTATCTTTCAGATATTTCATGATTCTCTTGATTTCCATCATATGATTTTCTCTAGGATTTTCTAAGAATATTGCTACCATTCCAACTACTAGAGCAATATAAGGCCTTGTATGTACTACATACTACAATTTTCCAATCATTGATCTATATGTGGTTTGATCTACTTCTTTGGAATCATCTTTCTTGGAAAGCTTATGTCTAGTAGACATAGGGGTTCCAACTAGTCTTGAATCTTCCATTCCAAACTTCTTTAGTATCTCCTTGATATACTTAGATTGAGTGATGTAGATATCATTTTGTTATATTCTATTTGTAGCCCAACCAAGAATTTTATCTCACCAAACATGGATATCTCAAACTCTTTACTCATTTCTTCTGAAAATGATTTACACAAGTCATCATTTATTTTTAATAAGGTATCATCAAAAAATATGGCTGCCAACAAAATCTTCTTGTCTAGTCCTTCCTTGATATAAAGAATACTGTTATCATTTTTTCTTTAAAAGCCAATCTGTACCAAATAATTTTGAAGTTTTCTATACCAAGCTCTGGAAGAGTGCTTGAGACCATATAATGCTTTGTGTAACTTGCAGACCATGTCTCTTTTTATAGGATCTACAAACTTTCTAGTTGTTTAATGTAGACTTCCTTATCAAGAATTCCATTCAACATTGTAGATTTAACATCCATTTGATACACTTTAAATCCTTTGTGTGTTGCATATTATATTAAATTTATAACACCTTCTAATCTTTCTATAGGAGCAAAAGTCTCACCATAATCAATACTTTCTTCTTGAGAATTTTCTTTATATACCAATCTTGCCTTGTTTCTAGAATCTTTTCCATCTTCATTCATCTAATTTCTAAATACCCACTTTGTGCCAATTACATTTTTATCCTTGGGTCTAAGAACAAGAGTCCAAGTTTTGTTCTTTTTTATCTTTTCTATTTCTTCATTCATTGATTCAATCCAACTTTCATTTTCTAGAGCATCTTTAATATTTCTAGGTTCAAATTTAGCAAGTACACATGTACCTTTTAATTTGCTTCTTGCCATTGTTCCATCAGATTTGTCTCCAATGATCTAATCTAGTGCATGATGCCTTCTAACATATCTGGCTAACACAAGCTCTTTGGGCTTTGAATGAGTTCCACTGTCTTCATCATGAACTTCAATATTAAGCTTGGGTTCCACTGTTTATGACTCAGGTCCATCAGACTCGATTTGAACTAGCTTAGTAGCCTTTGACTATGACTCGGGTCCTTTAGATTATGTAATGCTATACTAAAACAAAAATAAATAAAAATGAAACCATGAACAAGCATAAAGAACCATAGAATTTTTTTTTTTATAACCAACTATTACAAGAACAAGAACAATGATTGAGTCACTCTCAATTTGAAGACCTCAAAATATAAGAAGATATCATCCAAATACATTTCCATAATGATGTTAATACATAAAGAGTTCAGTACAATAATGAAGAACAATATCATTCTGAAACACCTATGTCCAACATATGGACTTTACAAGTATCAAATTTAGTTTCAAGATGTAACTTCAATAGTCTTCCTTAGCACTAGTTATTCAACTTGAACACCTAAAACATACACAAAAATGCAACACAACACAAAGAGGGATCAGTACACACTGAGTTGAAAAGCGTAGTCCACCTACATACATGTTAGAATAAACATATATAAAACCATAATGTAGATATCTGAACCTCATAACATAGTGCAATTCTAAAATTAATATGCAAGAAGTAACCATCTTCTTAACAACGCAAAATTAAACTCACACTAAGAATAACTAGTAAATGAATCATATATATACTAAGGTGTCATCACTATGGTGCTAAGATACTGATCCATATATGGTAAGCTCATAGACAACACATAGTGGAATTCTCTATGGTACTCGTGAAAAGACGCAATAGAGACTTGCCTTGTTCTCCGTACTTAACCTTACTAGTTTAAGTCATAGGTAAGGCCAATTATCTTTTATTTATAATTAACCCTCCCAATTCATCTTAAAATTATCATTGAATTAGTTAAATAAATAGGATATATCGATATTCAACCGCCTCAATATATGATCATTACAGCTATCCTTAAAATACACATCAATCAAATATTCTAAGAATGCACATGCAATGAATAATAGTTAGATTTCACATGACATTACGTTCTTCATCTTTTAAAATCTCATCTTCTACTACCAATCTTGAAAGTAAACTTAGGTTATTTTAACAACGGAAATAAATACTACAATATTATGATCTCGTAAATTGAACTAAACTATTACATCAGTTTAATGATATTTATGAGTCATAGTACTATACTACTTATCTCTACTATTATAACAAACTAAGCTTATCCTTTGAATTGGCCAAGATAATAATACAATGCACATATGATATTCTTGCTTTGAATAACATATCATCAAACACATATATCATAAATCTATCTTTTCCATTGAATACAATCTCCAATTCAATATTGGACAGAAAAACATCATTAAAATAATAGAATTTGAATTTGCACACATATAATTTTCATCTCAAAAACATAATATAAATACTACTAGCATATCTAAAATGCTTCAAAACAAAACCAATAAAATCATGTCTAACATTTCCCAATAGCATACAGTTAACTAATTTTTTTTTTACTGTGTTGTTGTTTTAAAACAAAAAGAACATAATCGACGATACCGAGTGTTCATACAAACTCTTTTCCATTTTGCCAAATCACAAGTTCTGACCCATGGACAACATATTTACTATAAAGAATCTCCAATATACTAACATACAAGATGTGACACATCATAACATATTTCCAGTTTATACAACCTCAAGTAACTACTATAAAGGAATTCAAACTATACAACAATGTTTAGATAGTGTATTAGCTTTTACTCATGGAAATTTTCAAACATTTAATAACCATAAAGATGCTATGCTAATAACATGTTAATTTAACATTGTTTAGGTTTCATACTAACTATTTGACAAAATGCCTCTGCCCTCGACTGTGGTCATGAGCCCATAATTTAAAGGAAACTCATGATTGAGGTTGAACCTCTCACCTATTTTCTATAAATAAACAAGTGAGCTTTGAAATATGGGTTCTCACTGAGCTTAGCCCTGTCAAAGCTGACTAACCACATATAACACAATCACATACTAAATAACTATCGCAAGCATAAGGCTCCGACCAAGTTTAACTCGGTGTACAATATATATTTAGGGAAATACCCAAATATATACATATGACTATACCTAATAAGATATATTCATAGTCCACATTCAAAGGTGGATATATACAAAGCGAAGCATCACACACAGTGCCATGCTCTACATATACCCATCCTTGAATGTAAATTTGCAATATGTAAAACTGATAACCATTTGCATTATGCTAAATGAAATAACATTACAATTGCAAATAGAGAGAGAGTAGGGTAAGAAATTGCCCCTACTTGTAATACTAAAGATGGAAAATGCTCTGCAATTCAACTTGATGTCAAAGCCCCAAAATCTGAATCAAATTGGTAACAATCTCCACACAACTTACACATAATAATCCACAAATGATTTCACAATGGGATGTAGTAGAAGAATCCCAACAATAACCAACATTATGTCGATACCTCAGCAAAAAGATTACAAATGTTAAGCCAAGTAGTGCAATGCGGCCTAGTTTCTTATCCATATTCTGTAATAAACCCAACTCACACCAAGAAATGGCTAACCAAACCCTTAGTGCCATCAATCCTCATAAACAAGCATTCAATTCAACAGTGATACTTCACAGGGCCGTGCACAAGATAGTTGCAATGCCACAGCCATATATGGATTTCAACACAATGAATTTGTTTCCTCTTTCATGGCATTCAGTACCCATTTAGGGTTACATAATGCTTAAGAGGTAATTAAACCTTTTTTTAAAAAGAAATTTTTATGCCAATCACAACATAGGGTGTTAGACCCTTTTAAAACAAGTATATATGTAAGCAAAGCAAACTGTAGCTCTTTTAAATAATAAGTTAATAAGAGTAATGAAAACAAAACCATCTCAAGGTTATAAGTATTTAAAAAATATATAATCCCTTTACAACATATGCCTATATGCTATACTGAAACAAATCTAATGCAATAATTCAGTCCCTTCTCAGTTACACGTACATAAATACAATGACAAATTCTAAATATACTTAACTATCAGATTAACATTCAAATTAAACATACAATATATTTACTTTCTTTCCAAAGCATTCAAACACAGAATGCAATTTACAATGAGTTAAAAACATAATGAACATAATAGATACCCAATCAACATGCAAATATTTATATGCCAGTTCAAGTCACAAAATCCTAAATCACATTCATTGCTAATAACATAGTTCTAAATAGAAAAATGCATTCAACATCTGACTCATGTTTCAAAGATAGTAATATAACCAAGTACTTTAGAATTACAAACATAACAACTGAAGGGAATCTTATAATAGCAAGGTCCTAACTTGCAGAAAAATCCGAAGTAGTGGTCAGGCATGACAGACTGCAACTCGAGTTGCACTGTCTACAACTCAGTAACTATTGGAGATTTTAGGAACTTAGGAGATGAAGCCTCCTTTATTTCAAATAGGTTTGGAAGGGTATCATATTCATGGTAAATGAATGTTCTATAATCCTCTGACTCCTTGTTGCTTTCTTCTTCATTCTTTTCTACAAATTCATCAATTCTAACATGTGCAATTTCTATGATTTTATGAGTAGACAAATTCAAACATTTGTATGCTTTAATTCTATAGGAGTATCCTTGAAATATGCCTTCATTACCTTTTACATCAAATTTTCCTTTTTTAGACTCTTTCAAGATATAGCATTTGTTGTCAAATACTTTCAAGTAACTTATATTAGGTTTATAACCATACCATAGTTGATAAGGAGTTTTTTTAATCGTTCTTCAATTGTACTCTATTCAAGGTATGAATTGAAGTACTAATAGCTTCCTTCCAGTATTTGAGAGTAATATTCATTTCAATCATCAATGTTCTTACACAATCTATAGTGGATCAATTTCTTCTTTCAGCTATACCATTATGTTGTGGTGTACCAAGGCCTGATACTTGTCTTTTAATTCCTCTTTCAATGCAAAAATTATTGAATTCATTGGAGATGAATTCACCACCTTTGTCTAATCTTAAACATGTCAAACTTTTTATAGTTTCTTTTTCTACTCTTGCCAGATACCATTTGAACTTTTGAAAGGCTTCTGATTTTCCTTTTAGATACATTATAGTCATCATTCTAGAATAGCCATCAACAAATAGAATGAAAAAAATTTCTCCACTATAACTCCATATTCTAGTAGGTCCACATAAGTCTATATGACCAATTTCTAAGACTTCTTCTGATTGATAGTTTCTGCTTTTGAAACTAGTCTTTCCTATCTTACCAATTTGGTAATTCTTCCATAAACCCATATCAAGCTTCTTCAAACTAGGGATACCACTTACTCTTCTATGTTTTCTTATTTTAACTAGATTATCAAAGTTTACATGACATAGTATTTTGTGCCATAACCAACTTTCTTCTTGTCACATAGAAGTTCTTTAGCCAATTAAATATATCCTTTTCCTTTTATGTTACAAGGGTCATTATTTCCAAATCTCAGACTACCTCCATCATAATATTCCATGTGCTCAAATTTTATTTTATCTCCAATCACATGATTTGAAAAACCACTATCAATCATCCATATATCATTTTTTCTAACATGAGAGATAAGTACCATCTTATCTCCTTTATTAGATTCATCTTTTACAACAATATATACCATTTCATCTTCACTATTATCAGAATCTTTAGCTATAAAACAATATTTTTTACCTTTGTCCTTATAGTTCTTGTAGTTCTTTGAATCCTTCTTTCCTTTGGGCTTATTGCTTTTCTTTTCATCTTTGAATTCTTTTTTTGGAAACCTTACAACAATGTGACCAACTTCTTCACAAGAAAAGCAGATCAGAGGAACATTACCTTTATACTTTCCTCTGCCTTTGGAATACTTTGTTGCAAGTAGGGCTTCAACAACTTTAGGATCATTGTCTAAACTTTCTCATGTTTCTTCTTCTTCACTTCCTAATTGAATAGACTTTGATTTCTTACCCTTTTCTTTGAGTGAGAGTTTAGCTTTAAAATTAAACTCAATAACCTTTGTACTAGGAACATAGTTATCAAAGTTATCTAACTCAAAAGCTCTCAATATTTCAACTAGAGCATCTAAAGATATTTTAGTATTTGGATCAAATCTCATCTCTTGAATAGAAAACACTCTAATTTCATAAATAGGAAGAAGAGTTATAAGTACCTTTCTTACAACTATTTTCTCTTCAATGTTTCCTCTAGATACTTTGATTGCACTTACACTTGCTTTGATTCTTTCCACATATTTTGCAATGTTCCCATCTTCTCTCATTTTCATCTAATCAAAATGACCTCTAAGACTTTTAGCCTTAACCCTTCTTACATTTTCATCTCCTCAATATATGTTTTTTAGTTTGATCCACATCTCATGAGCTATTTTGTAGTCTTTAACTTCATCAGATTCAACATAACTAAGAGAAGATATAATATCAATCATCATGATGTTATGATTTTTCTTTTTAGCAATATCTTCAACAAATAATATTCCAATGGGAATATTTTATTTAGTATCAATATGTTTGCATCTTGAGTCACTGATAGTAGCTAAATGTAGCCTCACAAGTCCTTGCCATGCTACAAAATTGCCTCTATTTAGCTTGGGAATCTCTCTTCTATAAGACATCCTGATATTTAGCTTAGGTCCTTGAAACCTTTTCTACAAGTACCAAAATCTTTGATACCAATTGTTGGAAATATAAGAGGGGTATCTGATAGGGGAAGGGTGAATTAGTTACTTCTAAAATAAATTCTAAATCCCTTAGATGTTAGTACAAAGTACAAACTAAAAACTAAAAACTGTTGATGCTCGATAAACACAAATAAAATGTTATAACTCAATAATTATTAATTATACAAAATCTTTAAATTTTATTTATGATTATCACTACTTTAATTTAGTTTAAAACACATACAATAAAATAGCATGAACACATTTGACACCAGGATTTAAGGTGGAAACCCAATTTGGGAAAAACCACCAATTGCAACTAGTTACTACTTTCGCTCTTCTAAAGTGAGCCCTATTAGGAGCCAACTTGGTTAGAGGTTACAAAACACACTATTAGGTGTGACCTTGTTAAATGATTTAATCACCCTATTATGAGTGGCCTTGTGAGATGTCTTTAAAGAATTCAATAGAACTACTACCTTGTTAGAAGACTTGCAAATAGTTGTTAAGCTAACTCTGTTAGTAGATTTAGATCACTAGTATAACGGTTAGAGAGTAATATTGAGATGACCTAATTTGAATGCAAACAAATTTTTGATTATAGATCTCTATTATGGCTTGTACTTGATCCTTCTTGATCTAATATAACTTTTTTTCTCCATAAGCATATTCTTCTTATCCTTCAAATTCACTTCCTCTCTTCATTATTAAATCTTTAATATATTCATCACATCTTCAAACTTTAAAACTTTCAAATTCACAATTTGACCTTATACATATATATTTCATATTCTCAAGTTAGCTCATATATAACTTAGAATAACTAATATTCATTACCTTAGTTAGCTAGAACCAATAGATAAATTAATTGAGCTTAATATGCCAAAACAAGAAAATGCTTCATTAGTCAACCCAACTTAGTAGAAACTAACTCAAAAGTGATTTCATGTATCAATCAATAAAAGCTTGGTTAACACTAAAAACTTGCAAATATATGTTGGCAATTGAGTGAGCTTGGTTAACACTAGTTCCATCCAATGTTTCTTCATTAATTGAGTGAGCTCAGTTAACACTCATCTTCTGCATGCTTTCCTTCAACACTTGAGTGAACTTGGTAGACACTACCATCTAAACTAGGCAATCACAAGAACACTGGGTAGACACAAAAAACTATCTTTACTGCCCAAGTGAGCTCAGTATATACTAACTGATAATGATATGACATTGATGTAACATCAAAGACAATACACAATTAATAAAATTTATCCAAAACCATGAAAAACTACTTTCTAGGAGTGACTACCTACTTTTCATGAGTTACTATATTAGACAATCCATTATCAAGCATTCAAGTTTTCAATTGAAGATCAAGGATTGAAGCATTCAAGATTTATCATTCAGACCCTGGATCTAACCATCATGTTGGTGTTATCTTCCTTCAAGGTCTTTTCTTCATCTTTAAGATCTATTCATTCTTCTATCAAGGTGGATTTTGAGTATACAATAATGGAGGTTTTGATTTACATTTTCTAATGTTATGTTCAGGCTTTCATATCAACATACTTATTTAAATTTTAGATACAATTCACTAGTACATTTCCCCTTGTTTTTCGATCAAATTATTTGACCAAAGGCCATATTGTGCTATGATAATTTTTTTTTTTTTTGTTTTTATGCCCAAGTTGGTCAAAATTTTGACCAAATTGGGTTCATAATGAAAAAAAATGAAAATTGCAATTCATCATTTGTTATTTGGAAAGTTTGTTTGGTGGGGGGAGTTTGTTGCTCAGTCTGTGTCAGATCCATTTTAGGTTAGTGCCCTAGGCCTTTCCTTCTATTTTAGGTTACACATGAATCTATCTCTTGTCTTCAACTTCCATTATTCTATTTCATAGCATCTACATCTCTAAATGAATTTTGTGGACACCACTTGTTATATTTATAATCAATCCTCAGGTTTTCCAAGTGTATAAAATCTCTCCACAGATAAGCTACAAGCTGATCACATGGAGAAATAAGTTGAATTAAATTTTATTTACAAAAAGGGACAAAAAATTAATGTTTTGTTAAATCTTTTAATAGAAAATTCAAATGCAAAAGCATAGACAAGGCACATGAACTATTTGAGTGAATGATTACCTCCATGAGATGCACGAAGTGGATTTGTCAAATATGTTCTAAACTATTTGACTAATTAGCTCCATGAGATGCACAAAATGGATTTGTCAAATATATTTTACAAACTTTCAATAAAATGACATAGGAAGCATAAATTGCATTTCCAAGTGAAGTCTAATTGTGTTGTATTCAAATCAAACTACTAATTTGATTTTGATCTTCCAAATTGTAGTGACTAAACAAATTAATCTATAGAAAAGAAAACATCACAATAATAATTTTCTCGCATTGATGTGGATGAGTGAAATGTAAAATGAGAGATGTACTTCAAAATCAAGCTATTACATGTCTAAGAACCTCTAACTCCACAAAACCCTCTAATTTTGAAGGCCTTAAACCAACGGTCATAGTGTATCCCACCATACTATCAGTGAAAATATTATACCAAATCCAATCCCCCACACCAACCACAAAGAAATACTCATCTATTCTACTCCACACTAATTTCCTTGCATATGGTAGTGGTCAAGGGAGAAATGCATAATTTGTGCACTTTGGAAGAGGGTAACCACACAAACAAGCTGAATTTCTTGGTAATAGATGGGCTCAAAAGTAGCAACTAGTGGTTAAAGAGAACTAGACCAATAGCTAAGGTTATTCACACAAGTAGTATTAGTATTTATTATAGGCTTAATTCAACTTAGTAGAAAGCTTTTGAACTATAACATACACAGGGTGAAATATTTTCCCATCTATACTCCATGTCCCATGATGTACTAAGAGTTGATTACTTGTATCTCATGCACACTTTTAACAAATATGATTTATTAATGAATTCACTTGGCTTATGAATTAATGATGACACAAATTCCTTAGTCTTTGTCATTATTTTTAAATTAGTTCATTTAACTAAGGTACTACCTAAAGTCTTTTTGATGCATATATATTTTGAACTACACGTGACATTTGGCAATCATTTTTGTGTGGGTAGACCTTTTTGGATAGTGGCTATAGGGCAGCTTATATGCACTCATAGCCAATGTTAAATAGTGGAAGTGTTATAAATTTTCATCAAGTAAAGGTGCATTTAAGTTGCACCATAGACATTGCCATCTTTTTGTATCTAGATATCCACTTTTTCTCCTCCTCTCCTATTTTTCAGGAGTTGTTTGACTAGCTACATACTCAACCCCCATTTCATATTGATTTTGGTTTTCCAATTGTGATAGAATATGTTTGAGAATCTATGTTTTCTATGGTTCCCCCTGCATCTTTATCATTTGATGATATTGATATGGAAGTGGAAGACTTTTTAGGGTCTTCTGAACAAATAGAAATAGAATGAACTTTGTCATTATTTTTTATGGAAGTTTTGATATGGCTAGTCATGCGATATTTTTTGAATTTTGATACTTATATTTAAGGTTAGATGTTATATATTGATGATTCAATGTAGCCCAAGTTTTAGAGGACTTATATTTTGAAGACTATTTGTATATGATTTTATTTAAAATATGTTGGAGTTTAAAATATGTTGGCTATGCCTGATTTTTATGAGTTGCTTTGGTATAGTAAATAAGAAGTCAGATTGGGTTTGCATTTTTTTTCTAAATGTTCCTACCTTTGTAATTGCTAGCTTCAAAGGGGTTTAAGGTAAATCATGGCTTCTCTATGATCTCACATGTTTTAATTTTATGGATCTCACTTATATTTTGAAGATATTCTATTCAACTTAGGTATCTAGTTTGTGTTTACATCACATGACTTATGTTAGTGTCATGGTTGCAATTTGAACTATAGATCAAAATGAATGAGGGTCGCTTTTATGCCCATTTTTGGGTTGGCTCTCTACTATTCATTTTGTCATTAGATAATGACTAGATTAATAGTTGTCTTCATATGATCATTGGGCTCTTTTATAAATCATAATGTAATCAACATGTATATTACATTATGTAGGTCAAGTATTAGGTAGTGATTTGGGGATTGATTTTGAATAGCTCCCCTATTTTGGAGCTTCAATTTAATGAGTTAACTATACAAGGTTCTAGATTTCTCAACCTTATGTCATGAGGGATCTTAGAAGTATAGTTAGCCAACAAATTTCACAAAAACTTAATTTTATTATTTCAACCCACACCATACTCTTGATCTCTCCTCTCTTCATTCCATTCTCTAATTTCTACATGAGATTGCATTTCTTAAGCAATAGAATGACCTTTCACATTCCCAAGATGGTTAACCTTTAATATTCTAAAAACTATCATGTTGTAAAATGTTGTCAACAATATATTTGACAACATAGCAATATTGTACACTTTTTTTACATTTTATGCTACTAGATGCCTACTTCGTACCTTAAATAGGTCCAAAGGCTTATAATGAACATTTTAAAACTAAATTTTACTCCATCTATGGCCTTACATGGCATTTTCCACTTTTACAGTCTTTGACTTACTTTGACCAACATTAACTAAAACATAACCTTGGTCTACATGACCTTTTTTGAATACATACATGAAATTGAAATAACTAATTCACTAACCCAGAATGACTCAAAACATACTATGATTCAAAATTCAAAGGTGATGTTAGGGTGTTCCTAAACCATATTCCCTTTATTGAAAAAATCAAGTCCCTTGAGTTTGCTGCAAGGACTTTTTTTGATGTTGATGTTGCCTCCTTGTTTAGTTGTTTGACACTTTGTCCAACCATTTTCCTTTCTCTTCTTCATCTCCACATTGTTCCAAATGATCCTAATATCTATTATTCATCTTGAAAGCCAAATTGTGATAATATTTTCTTCAACATTGTCTTGGATTATAGGAATAATTAGAATTATGCCAATGTCAAGTGGCTCTTTTATTTGAAATACATTGGCTCCACATGAACTAAACTTTTTCATCTTTACACAAGGTTTACCTTGCCTTGGTGACATAAATACCATAATTTAACTATTCAACATACCAATTGCCATAAATGATGGCTTCATCCAATTCAACAACTTTAACCTTCTTTGTTTCAGTTCATTTTTGTGCACTTTAATTGTGTTTATTGTCCATGGATAACTCATTGCCTCTACATTAAGATACTGTAATTCTATATTGCCTATGGTCTTGCATTGAACCATAACCATCTTCTTGTCATCATGCTCTACAACTCCATTCCTCTGATTCATTTTGTCTAATTGAAATATTGCTTGCCAATAATAGAAAAAAATTTAGCCTCTCCAAGGGGCATGTCCCTATTCTTCACATAGATTGAAGTCTTCTCTACCTCTTTCACTGATCCAATCTTCAAATGACCTTTCCCTTTACTACTATCATCAATATTTACAATCATAGTGTTAAATGTCTACTCCATGTTTCCTTCATGCTATAGGGAATTTACTGCCTCATCATGTTCTAACTCTCTTTGTTTGTCCTCTTCACCATTATTATCCTCTATTTTAGATATTTGTTCTCCCCTTGGCTCTATTATTTTTCCTATCTAAGTGACCATTCCTTTTCCATCTTCTTGATCCTCTACCTTAATAGATTCCTCAACATCTTTATCTTCTTTACTATCCAATTTCTATTTAGCTTCTTCCTCTACCTGTTGCATTAATAATACCTCTAGTTTCCTTCCTCTTTCTTCATTCACCTCACAAAGATCATAAATCTCACTTAGCACATACATTAATAAAATAAAATAAAATCTTTATTTGACTCCATGTAATAGTTTAAATACACTAAGATCTACTTACTCTTGTATAACTAAGGGATGTGTTCAAGAAATATAGATAAATGTATTATTGCTAGGGATTATGATGACAAAAAATTAAGCTTGAAAAGGATAAGTTAATTTTGACTATTCAAAAATTTTAGTATAGGAATTAAGCTTTAGTGTGTGAAGTTTAAGCTATTGATGTAAGGAAACTTAAGTGTGAAAACAACTTCCTACACTAATTCCATAAGGAAAATATTGTGCAAATTCCTATTAAATCCTAACAATTTTAGATTCAATATTATGTAAACAATAATATTAAAGTCAACCATGGATACATAAAATAGATAGAGAAAGAAAACACATAAACAAGAAGATATTCTAGTGGAGAAAAAACTTTTAGTAAAACAACCCCACCCCTCTAAATCCTACACAATGTATTATCTTCAACACAACACACTTGCAATGGAAGTTGTTTCAGGAGAACAATGACACAAAAGACCAATCTAGGAGCAACATACCATACCAACAATACACTTTCTCACTCTCCAATGTGAAACCCTAAAAATTATTATATCATGCACTTTCCCTTTTAGGGAAACTTCCAAAGAACAACTATATTAGGGTTTTACCATTCTTTGGAAAAATAAGAACCCACAAAATTGGGAGACTTGGGTGTATAGCACTCAATGATCAATTGTCATAGGTCTGCACATCTTCACCTATCATGGAATCTTCTAGAGATAACTCTTACACATCATAGGAGTGCGTCATAACCATTTCAGCCATCATCTCCTTACACACAATTCAAGATGTTAACACATACAAGTGGAGTGACACATCAATATGCTAACTAGACATGTACACTCACACTTAATGACATTATTTACAAAAAAGACATTTACAAAACAAATAATAAGAATAGGAATTATCCAAGGTTGAGATATGTTATTCCTAAAATTTGAATCATGATAGGTGAAATAAATATAATATTTGATGTTTTATATTTAAGCAACCTACCAAGTCTTGATTCTTGCTCCATTTTTTATTCTAGTAAATATAATGTTATGAACATCAATTTTTTCCACTAATGCTTCTTCCCCATCTATTCCTAGGCTCCCAATGCTGAAAATAACAAAAAACCACATTAAAATCATCCCTTAGACATGTAATATCTCATGATCAAGTCCTTAAATACCCAATGTCATGGCCTAGTCCACATGTGATCTTTTGAATATCAACATTGGAGGATTATGATACAATGTAGATTGTTGACAATTAGATAATGAAGATATGTAATTATTTTCATTTATGGAAAATTCATGGTGTACATTCTTATAGGAAACCTTGGAAATAAAGATACTTAGCTTTTGGTACTCACAAAATTGTCTAAGTATGAATTTGGTATACAACAGTGTATTGTTTTGTATGTAACTTGTTACTGATGTTGTATTATGACTAGAGAAGTTAGATGGAGATTGTATACATGTTGATGATGATTTGTATAACCTCAAAATTTGGTATGGACTATATGGAAAAGATATATTTTTGTTTCACCAATGAAACAAGATAGCAAAATTAAATGAAAAAATAATAATTACTTGATCAATAAGGGCTGACATCCTAGGTGTTTAGTCTAATTTGAAAAAGTGTATTGTGGTGTTAGCTGACCTAGTAGAAATTTATGAAAAGGCATGATATTTATGCAAAGAATATCTTGTGATAAGATGTGTGGTGCAAGAAGTTGTGCAAGTCTTACGATATGTAAACTTTCTACGAAAGCAATATATGTGAAGTTAATTTCATGATCTAAGATCAAACTAAGGAAGAAGTTACAGTACCTAGATTTTAGAAATTTGATTACTTGTTTGGGTAGAAATATCTTCTTGTAATTGGAAGTGCATCTTTGGGTGGTGAGCTCATCTTGCATCTATAGTACTACAACTTCTAATAGGGTTAGAATCTCCTAACAGGGATTCAAAGTCTCCTAATAGGGCTAAATTTTCTCATTGACTCCTAATAGGGTCCATCCTCTAACAAGGAGCTTGTATATCAGTATATTATCTAGTGGCTATCATCCCCGCTGGGGTTTTCCCTTGGCCAAGGTTTCCCTAGTTAAAAAAAATGGTGTTATGAGTTAGTGCAAGCAACAACTTGAGAAGATTTATTCTAGCAGAGAAAAGCTTAATGATTCAATGTCAATATAGAGACCTACTTATGATAAGATTGGTCTTGGTTATCTATTTAACATGTCAGCAAAGAAACCTAAGATTAGATTAGATCTGAAAGAAAAAGATAAATTTGATAATAAGATTGAATCTACTCAATCTTCTGATAAACCTAAAGAAGTTGGACAAGACAAGGAAGTTGATATTTTGGATGAATCAAAGCAAGTGGAATCACCTAAGGAAACTAGGTATGAATTTAGAGGTAAGTATTTTTCATGTAATGAAATAGCTCATATGAAAATATAGTGTACAAATAAGTCATTTAATCATGTTAAGGACTTTTATTTTCATAATTGTCATGGTATGGGTCATAGAGAAAATGATTGTAGAAAACCTAAATATGATAACAATAGAAGGAATAGTAGAATGTCTAGAAATACTAACCATATAGATATGAGAAGATCTAATAAAAGGACATCGAGAGAAGGAAGACCTTATAAAGAAAGAAGATATATCATGTGTTATAAGTGTAACAAATTTGGATACATAGCTCAAAATTATCATACACCTGATGATCAATAGAATCCTAGAAGCAAAACTCTAGTATGTCAGTTATGCAACAACTTCAGACATACAACAAAGTTTTCTAGAATGGATAGAAACATCAAAGATAGAAGGAACTATGGAAGAAAATTTGGAAATAGAAGGAATGATGGAAGAAATGTCAAAAATGATAGAAGGAACCATGAGAAGAACTTCAGAACTAAGAAAGATAATGAGGAACAAAGAAATGTAGTTAGTGAACTTTGAGAAGAACTCAACAAGGCATTTGTAAAAGGATTATACGACTTAAAAGATAAGTTATATGATGATGAGATAGGAAGATAAAAGTTAGTAATTGAGTTTGATTCAATTGAGTTGAATTAAGCTTGTTCACAACACTAGAATTTGAAAACTTCATTCAGATATTGAATTTGTTGGAAATGAGAATAGAGTAACTGAGAGGGGGAGGGGGTGAATCAGTTATTCCAAAAACTTTCCATAGTCCCTAAGATGTCTAAATATACCCTTGATCTGATTAATAAAATGCTGAAACTTGATAATACAGCAAATGAAAAATATTAAGAACTGATATGTTATCATGCACAAAGCAATTTAGCAATTAAGAACGCAGGAGACACCAGATTTAACCTGGAAACCCAATATGGGAAAAACCACCAATGTAACTAGATACTATTTTTCACTCTTCTAAAGTGAGCCCTATTAGGAGCCAACCCTATTAAAGGTTACACAAACACACTATTAGGTGTGACCCTATTAAAGGATTTAATCATCTTGTTAGGAGTGGCCTTGCTAGAGGTCTTTAGAACAATTCAACTAAACTGTCACCTTGTTAGAGGATTTATTGAATGGCTGTTAAACCAACTCTGTTAAGAGATTTTGAATACACTATTACAATGGTTAGAAAGAAACAATGAAGTGACCTAACATAAGGTAAAACTTATCTTTGCTGATTGCAGATCTCTGTTATGCTTGACTAAATCCTTACTGATCAAATACAACTTTGCAGCTCCTTCAACACATCTGATCCTTCATCAAACTTTTCTCAACATTCGCCTCTTCATACTATAATTCGCATTCATAACTTCTTTTTCTTCATAATCACACACTTTAATTCATGACCATATATACCTTTTAGATTATCTTAGTCGGCTCAAATCACTAACTAAAACAAACAATTACAACAGTCGGTTAAAAGTAATTAATTAGCAAATCCCTATATTGGTCGACCCTACACGGTGAATATTGTTCAAAAAATAATTCTTGTGTTAACCGAATGAGCTCGGTTGATACAGTGAACTTCATGACAATCCTTCAATCCCTGGGAGAACTTGGTAAGTACTGAGTTTCCTGAGATAACCGAGTGAGCTCGGTGGAAACTAACCTTTGGAGACTGAGTGAAGCTCGGTTAACACTGACTTTTCCATGAGTCATTTGATGACCGAGTGAGCTTGGTGGAAACTAACCTTTGGAGACCGAGTGAAGCTCGGTTAACACTAACTTTTCACATTTCCTTCATTGACCGAGTTAGCTTGGTTAACACTATTTTCCACATTTCCTTCGATGACCGAGTGAGCTCGATTAACACTATCTTCCACATTTCCTTTGATGACCGAGTGAGCTCGGTTGGCACTATAAATTGCATTGCAGACTGTCTGAGCTTGGTGAACTTGAGACTAATGACTGATATGACATTTGTGTGACATCAAGGACAACATTATTCAACAATCTCCCTCTTTGGCATTGATGGCGACACAACATGTCATAATAGAAATGAAATTTTGAAAACAAGTTCAACAAGATAACAGACTTCTCCCTCTTTCAATAGTCTCCCTCTGTTAAGGGACTTCATGGAAAACTTTTCAAATCTTCACAAATTTTAGAAGGATATGATAGTAAAATCTCTCCCTCTTTGACAACACATGCCAAAGACAATAGAAGTTAAGTGAATTATAATGTTCCTTTAGTACTGATTCATATGCAATGATTACTGATTAAACTGCATCAACAGATAGATCTTCAATCCTATATGCGTTGATGCATCACTAAAACTTATTTTTAGTGGACTTCAGATAGGGGAATGACCCCTAACTTACCTCGGAGATACAAAAATGCATCCTTAGGTAAAGGCTTTGTGAATATGTCAGCAATTTGTTCTTTTGTATGGACATATTCCAATCTAATCTCCTTGTGTTGCACCAATTCTCTGACAAAATGATATTTTATTGCAATATGCTTGGTCTTGGAATGTATCACTGCATTCTTAGATATGTTGATTTCACTAGTATTGTCACAGAACATGACAACTAGTTCTTTGATGTCCATCTTCATTCCTTACAATAACTGCTTAAACCAAACAATATTTGAACAATTTACTGCTGCAACAACATACTCTACCTCTGCTATAGATTGGGATGTACAATTATGCTTTTTGCTTTTCCAAGAAACTAATGTTTTTCCAAGAAAGAATGCTCCTCCACTTGTGCTTTTTTTGTCATCAAGGTTTCCTGCCCAATCAGCATTAGTAAACACTTTCAAATCTAAACTACCTCCAAATTTGTACATAAACCATAATTCTTTTGATTGCCATCAGATGAGTTTCTCTTGGTTTTGCTGAAAATCTTGCAACAATACCAACTGCAAGGGCAATATCTGGCCTGGTATGAACTACGTATTGCAATTTTCCAATCATAGATCTATACAATGTTTGATCTACCTCTTTGGATTCATCATCTTTGGTAAGTTTCAATCCAGTACACATAGGAGTTCCAATAGGTTTACAGTCCTCCATACCAAACTTTTTCAATATCTCTTTGATGTATTTTGATTGAGTGATGTAGATGCCATTCTTATTTTGTTGAATTTGGAGACCAAAAAAGAATTTTATTTCACCAAACATAGACATTTCAAATTCCTTGTTCATTTGTTCTGAAAATTCTTTGCAAAGATCATCATGCCCTATGAAGATAGTATCATCTACAAATATTTCTGCCAGGACAATCTTATTATCTGGTCCTTCCTTTATATACAAGCTACTGTTATCATTAGTTCTTTGAAAACCAATCTGAATAAGATAGTTATGCAATCTTTCATACAATGCTCTAGGGGCTTGTTTCAGACCATACAGTGCCTTGTGTAATTTACAGACCATGTTCCTTTTATTTGGATCAACAAAACCTTCAAATTGTTCAATGTAAACCTCTTCATCTAGTATTCCATTGAGGAATGCTGACTTGACATCCATCTAATAAACTTTGAATCCTTCGTGAGCAGCATATGCAAGTAAGGTTCTGACTCCTTCCAATCTTGCAATAGGAGCAAAGGTTTCTCCATAATCTATGCCTTCTTCTTGAGAGTATCCTTTGCATACTAATCCTGCTTTGTTTCTAGATACCTTACCATCTTCAGTCAACTTGTTTCTGAATACCCACTTGGTTCCAATTACATTCTTATTTTTAGGCCTGGGTACAAGAGTCCATGTCTTGTTCTTCTTTATCTGTTCTATTTCCTCGTTCATTGCCTCAATCCAGCTATCATTTGCCAATGCATCTTTAATGCTTCTAGGTTCAAAATCAGAAAGTAAACAAGTATTTTTCTTGCTTCTTGTCAAGGTTCCTTCAGATTTGTCTCCAATGATCTGATCTAGTGCATGATGTCTTCTAACATATTTAGCTAATATAGGTTCTTTGCCTCTTGAATGAGTTTCATTACTATCTCCTTGTGTTTCAATTTCATGTTGTTGTGGCTCAGTAGTGTCTGAATGTTGTTGTGGCTCAGTTTGAACTTTTTGCAACTCCATTACTTATGACCCGGGAGTTGAGGATTCTTGAGTGAATGGTATGCTTGGTATAGTATCTGGTTCAATGTAAATAAATCTTCTGTAATCTTCAGGTACCTTTTTTCTTTCTTCCTTAGATTTGTCTGCAAACTCATCAACTTTCACATGTGCACTTTCTATGACTTTGTGAGTGGATAGATTTAAACATCTATATGCTTTGCTTTTGCAAGAATATCCTAAAAATATTCCTTCATCACCTTTTACATCAAATTTTCCTTTTCTAGATTCTTTCAAAATATAACATTTGCTTCCAAATACTTTCAGATAACTTACATTGGGTTTGTAGCCATACCATAATTCATAGGGAGTTTTGAATGAGTCCTTTTTCAATTGTACTCAGTTTAAGCTATGAACTGCAGTGCTTGATGGCTTCCTTCCAGTATTTGATAGCAATGTTCTTTTCTATCATCGGGGTTCTTGCACAATCCATGATGGATCTGTTTCTTCTTTCAGCTATTCCATTTTGTTCAGGAGTTCCAGGTGCTAAGACTTGTCTTTTAATACCTTTTCAATGCAAAAGTTGTTGAATTCATGTGAGATGAATTCACCATCTCTATCTGACCTTAAGCATTTTAGTATTTTTCCTATTTCTTTTTCTACTCTTTCCAAATACCATTTAAATTTCTCAAATGCTTCTGATTTGTTCCTTAGATACATGATAGTCATCATTCTTGAGTAGTCATCAACAAAAAGAATAAAGAACTTTTCTCCAGTATAGCTTTCTATTCCAATGGGTCTACACAAATCAGTATGCGCAATTTTTAATATATCTTCAAACTGATAGTTTTTACTTTTAAAACTAGTCTTACCCATTTTAACAATCTGACAATTCTTGCATAGACCAACCTCAGGTTTCTTAATGTTAGGAATGCCTCTTACTTTCTTGAATTTTCTTATTTTTACCAGGTTATCAAAATTGACATGACACAACCTTTTATGCCATAACCAACTTTCTTCAATTTGAGCAATAAAATATGAGCATTCACCAAGTTCTAGATAAAACAAGTTACCTATAGTTTGGGTGCCAGATCCTATCATCTTTCCTTGCTCATTCAACACTCTTGCCTTTCCATGCATGAATTCCACCTTGAATCTAGTATTGAGTAACTGTGCCACACTTAGCAAATTATGTTTAAGACCTTCAACCCAATAGGCATTATTACATACAAGTTCTTTGGTTAGACAAATTCTTCCTCTTCCTTTTATGAAACAAGGTTCATTATTACCAAATCTTACACTGCCACCATCATAGTCTTCAAACTGATCAAACTTAGTTTTATCACCAGTCATATGATGTGAGCAACCACTGTCTATAATCCATGTATCATTCTTATTTATATGAGAGACAAGTTCCATTTTATCTTCCTCATCACTGTCAGAATCATCTTTAATGGCAATATAAACAATTTCATCCTCACTATTGTCAGAATCTTTAGAATTTTCATCCATGAAGCATGATTTCTTACCTTTTTTCTTGGATGATTTGAAGTCTTTCTTGCCATTCCATTTGTAATCTTTCTTTTCATCATTGTTTTTCTTTTTTGGACACCTTGCTGCAATATGACTGATTTCTTCACAAGAAAAATAGATTAGAGGAACTTTACCTTTGTATTTTCCTCTGCCTCTAGATTATTTCCTTGCTAGTAGAGCTTCAATCACTTCGAGGTGACTGTTTGAACTTTGGCTTGATTCATCTTCACTTTCTAAGTGAGATTCCTTCTCCTTTTTGTTTTTCCCTTTGAGTGAGAGCTTGTCTTGAAATGCTGATTCAATGTTTTTGGAGGCTGGAACATAGTTATCAAAGTTATCTAGTTCAAATGCAGCTAGTCTTCCAACTATGGCCTCAAGATTTATCTGATGATTTGCTTCACACCTTCTTTCCTAAATTGTAGAAACTCTGATTGCATAAACAGGAAGCAAGGTTCTGAGAACTTTTCTTATAACTATTTCTCCTTTGATATCACCTCCAGATGCTCTGATTGCACTCACACATGCTTTAACTCTTTCAACATACTTTGCAATGTTTTCATCCTCTTTCATCCTCATTTGATCAAATTGTCCTCTTAGACTTTTTGCTTTTGCTCTTCTTACATTATCATCCCCTCCATAGATCTCTTTTAGCTTGTTCCACATCTCAAAGGTAGTTGTGAAGTCCTTAATGTCATCAAATTCTTCATAACTGAGAGCGGATGCTATGTCTATCATCATATTGTTGTGAGTCTTCTTTTCAACAATGTCATTGATAGATAATGTGCCAGGAGGTTCTTCATATTTCTCTTCAAGGTATTTTAGTCCAGTATCACCAACAGTAGCCAGATGAAGTCTCATCAATCCTTGCCATGTAGAGAAGTTATCTTTGTTGAGTTTTGGAATTTCTCTTTTGTAAGACATCTTGATCTTTGACTTAGATCCTTGAAATCATTTCTTGCAAGCACCAAAATCTCTGATACCAATTGTTGGAAATGAGAATAGAGTAACTGAGAGGAGGAGGGGGTGAATCAGTTATTCCAAAAACTTTCCATAGTCCCTAAGATGTTTGAATATACCCTTGATCTGATTAATAAAATGTTGAAACTTGATAATGCATCAAATGACAAATATTAAGAACTAATATGTTATCATGCACAAAGCAATTTAGCAATTAAGAATGAAGGAGACACTAGATTTAACGTGGAAACCCAATATGGGAAAAACCACCAATGTAACTAGATACTATTTTTCACTCTTTTGAAGTGAGCCATGTTAGGAGCCAACCCTATTAAAGGTTACAAAAACACACTGTTAGGTGTGACCCTGTTAAAGAATTTAATCACCCTGTTAGGAGTGGCCTTGCTAGAGGTCTTTAGAACAATTCAACTGAACTGTCACCTTGTTAGAGGATTTATTAAATGGTTGTTAAACCAACTCTGTTAATAGATTTTGAATACACTGTTACAATGGTTAGAAAGCAACAATGAAGTGACCTGACATAAGGTACAACTTATCTTTGCCGATTGCAGATCTCTATTATGCTTGACTGAATCCTTACTGATCAAAAACAACTTTGCAACTCCTTCAACACATCTGATCCTTCATCAGACTTTTCTCAACATTCACCTCTTCATAATATAATTCGCATTCATAACTTCTTTTTCTTCATAATCACACACTTTAATTCATGACCATATATACCTTTCAGATTATCTTAGTCGGCTCAAATCACTGACTAAAACAAACAATTATAGCAGTCGGCTAAAAGTAATTAATTAGCAAATCCCTATAATGGTTGACCCTGCACGGTGAATATTGTTCAGAAAATAATTCCTGTGTTAATTGACTGAGCTCGGTTGATACAATGAACTTTGTGACAATCCTTCAATCACCAGGAGAACTCAGTAAGTACTAAGTTTCTTGAGATAACCAAGTGAGCTCAGTGGAAACTAACCTTTGGAGACCTAGTGAAGCTCGGTTAGCACTGACTTTTCACATTTCCTTCATTGATCGAGTTAGCTCGATTAACACTGTTTTCCAAATTTCCTTTGATGATCGAGTGATCTCGGTTAACACTGTCTTCCACATTTCCTTTGATGATTGAGTGAGCTCGGTTGGCACTGTAAATTGCATTGCAGGCTGTCTAAGCTCGGTGAACTTGAGACTAATGACTGATATGACATTTGTGTGACATCAAGGACAACATTATTCAACAAAATTATGGGTAGCGAAGTTGGGAAAAGGTGTATCAAGATAATTTTAGATGGTACCTAAGCTCACTTTTAATTTGGAGCTTATCTAAACTAGTCACAATGGAATTAAGAGTTATTGTTACTACAAAAAAGGTTAATTCTATAGTAGAAGATGAAAACTATGTTTGTGCAGAGAATTTCATGAAGCAAAGTTTTGTGGATCATTATCATAGTCGAAGGAAGCTATAGCAAACCTCAAGTAGCATTTGAAGATTAGATAGAAGATATTAAGCAATAGTTTGATTTCAAAATGCAATTGATAGCTTTTTGTGTTCGCAAAGTACACAATTAATGCAAGTTCAAGTTGAAGGAATAAAATGGAGTACAGACTTTGTGATATCGCCATTTGACATATAATTTAATAATAAAATAAGTATTATACGTAAGGTCTATAATATTAAAAGAATAAATAATATAGTAATACTAAAATATAAATTATTATGGATCATAATAATACAAATACTATAATATACCTATATATATAGTAATTAGATATTAAATAATATACCACTTATATACACACACACACACACACACACACACACACACACACACACACACACACACACACACACACACACACATGCAGTCATATTATGATATAAATAAATAATATTTATATCACTAATACTATTAGGATTAATGATATCAATATAGATATAATATATGTTATGTATAAGTGAACTTTATAGTATAATTTGTATGTTAATATACTATATGTTAATATAATTATATTATTAATATAATGATTACATTAGAAGAAGACACAACTCTTACCATCAAAATATATAAAGAGGGAATATGAAATTTAGTAAAGGATCATCAAAGAGGAAAAAAAATAGAAAATATATATGTAGTATAGTTTTAAAACCCAATGTCCTAAAATGGGACATCACAAATAGTATTAAAGCATCCTTCCTACCATCCTATGGAAAGCATTTAGTAGCAAATCATCAAAAATGTCTTGATTCTATTTCACTAAACATATAGTTTTAAACAATAGAAGTTGATATCCAACTCCATGTAGATAGATAATGCCCATGAATTTTTTTTTTAAATGATTCAATATAACTAATTAGATGAAGTAGGAAATTATTCAATTCCACATCAACAAATCCACAATTCCAATTGTAGACACCTAAATTTGATTACACTTCTTTAGTAATCCTATTTAGTTATCTCTAAAGGCATCATTAATTAAATTCCTATTTAATTAATCATTTGCCATCCCCTAGCTGATTAATTTAATTAATCATCTATAGTCCTAAATTGATAAATCAAATAACCTATCATTTATCAATTAAATCCTTTTCTCCTATCTAATTCCAAAAATCCCCATTTATTAAATAAATCTATTTGATAAATAAAATCCTCAAATCTAAAAACCCCTAACCTATCCCTAATCCTTCATTTAGCCTAATCCACCCCATCCACCTATACTAACCTAGCTTAGCCACTAACTCACCCAACCTCATTAATTCCATCCACTTGCACATCTCTAACATCCTTAATCTAATCCTAAACCCAAGCCTAATCCCCCCCCCTAATGTTTTCACATTCCCTAAAAAAGTTTAAGACTTTCCTAAACCAAATCAAAGTCCCCTCTCCAAAATATCCCAACCACCAAGCCATGAGTGCTCTTACAAACCATAAAATGTTCTTACAAGCCCACTCATGACTCTTACACCTCTCCAACTCATGACTCTTACATCCCTATTACATACTCATTCTCCCTCATCATGCCTTTAACCAACCCCTTATCCTACCCTCTCACACTCATCCTCCTTGTGACAAGTGTCACCTTCCCATTGGTGCTAAACAAGCACAATCTATGTGCTCTCCTTTGAGTGCATCCTAGCCCTCCTTAAGCTTTCGTCTCTCCTTGCATCTAAGCCATCCATCCCTCTACCCCTTGGCCTATAAATTGAATCCCCTCCCAAGCCATTTCATCACAATCTTTGAGCTAAAGTTACCATGCTATTTTGAGAACCAAATTCATTAATCTTAACCTTATAATGCCAAATTGAGAGCTTACAAGGCTACCAATTTTCCATTACCCATCTCCACCATTGAAGCAATTGGGAAATCAATTGAGCATACATCCACATCAAAGGACACATCTACAAAATCAAGGAAGCATGGAGTGTTTTCTCTTTTGAGGTTTGCATTTCTTGTTTTCTTTCTTTGTCTAAACTTATATGTGAATTTAGTTTTAGTTTGTGAATGTTTACTTTAATGTTAATGGTTTTTGCACACTAAATCTTGTTCTACACCAATAAGTGTATAAATACACATTGAGGAGGAATAGGAAATGATTCAATTCCAATGAGCATGTAACATGAACTAACAAAAGCCAATCCCATTTCATACCAATAAAAACACAAACCAAAATGATAGAAAATGGTTGATTCTCCTTGTCACATTGTTGTTCATAATTGTATTTTGATCATATTAGCTAAAGAGTGTTCATCTTGGGTTCACCACATGTAGATAATGCCTAGTGTTTTTCATTGTGCCTAGTGTTTTTCACTTTGTAGCATCTTCAAAGAAAGTCAGAGGAAGGCTAGAAGGTGGCTGCAAGTTTGCTACACATTTGAACTACAATCATCCAACAAATGATATTATGATTGCATCATACATTATAATTAAAGACATGTCTTCTAAATCTAGGATGGAAGAAAAATTCAATCCACTATAATACAAAAACAAATATAGAAAAACATGTGTTTGTATTGAAGGGGTAGTTTCATCCAAGGGAAACATATATTGTTTGGACCCACTACCAAAATGAAATGAAAGGAATAAATTATTTTCACTTTCCATTAATATCAAATGGTTCCATATTAATGATTATTATTAGAGTTTATTGTCAGGATGGGTAATGTCAACCAAGTAGATCATGGGTTAGAACCAATAAATTTCTTGCTTGGTAATGGCATTTATTGAGATATGGCATGGATGGTGATCTGGCTAATATATGCTATTCAAGCCATCAAGTGATCAATCATAAGTGATGACGCTAATCAACTTCATTAGGAAGTACATGAGGAGTCAAGAAACATCTATAGTGTTAATGCACGTACTTCACAAATATGGTATTGAGTATTGGAACAAAAGAAATGGCATATGAGATGTCTAACTTTATGAAAAAATGATGAAATTTCTAGTATCTACAAAAAAAAGGTTATAGGTTATAGCCATTCATTTGGTATCATGGTACAACATTGCTATTCATATTGAAACATCTTAGAGAATGTGACCTATTCAACAACTAATTAAAAATGGATACAATGTATGGAATAAGAGCCCCTAAAATAATAAATTATTTCCCTATACAAATTCAAAGAATGGTTTTCTTGGAGACAAATAAAATTATTGAGGCCAAAAACTATTCATAGCTTTATGATTAAGACCTCTATCATGGTTTTCAATTTATACTACCATCCATGAAAATAAACTAACATAGTCATAGACATTGCATTTTAAAATATTTTGGATCTGTACCAAAGATGTGAAATTTTTTCAATTTTCGTGAAGCTATGCTTGGTGTTGGGAAAATGGGTGATCCTAGTTTTATCTCCATGATGATAAGTTTTTCCATTACAAAGACACTTGGCCATATTATTGACAAAGATCAACATTGTTGTCCATTTTAGGAAAGAGTTGGATGTGCTCAAACATTTTGTCCATAGACTTCATTCTATTAATGTGGAAATGAAAGAATACATAAAGGGTTTGTACACAACATCGCATAATTCATAAATGTGAGTTACAAAAGAGACAAATATATTACCGTGTTCATGGAAAAGTAAGTGGGACCACTAAATGTTGTAAATACATATTTGGCAATGTCATCCACAGATAGAAAGAGAAAGAAATTTAAAAAATTGGAATTTAAAGTCTTTAACCCATACAGCCTTCTCATGCACCACGAGGACAATGAAGACCTCCCAAACATAGGGCCAAAAGAATGTTTTTAAAATTTACATTTTTAAAGCACAATAACTCCTCATTTGTTGTCCTACTATTTATGAGGTAATAGTAAAGGTAAGTATTTAACTCTTCATTTTTACTCTTATATGAATATGAATATTATATTTAAATCAATATGTAGATTGTAAAACTAATTAAAGGATCATTTATTAAATTTGGAATAGAGTTTTTCATAATTAGTTATTTGACAAGAAAATAATATATTTTAAAGATATATATCAAAATATGTACATAAGAGATTGAATATATAATAATATACATACATACCAAATATAGATTTAATCATTCTTAATTATTTAAACTTATTATGTATTATTTGGTTTATGATTGAAAGAAAAATTATTTCTTGTGTATAAAATTAAAGGTCTATGACAAATAAATTTGGAATTATAAAAAAAAGGTCTCACAAGGGGGGACATTGTTCAAAATATTTGTGCTTAAGTTCATTTGTGATGGATAGGGACTATACACATGGTGAGGAGTAAATTGGTCACATTGGGGTATAGGAATCCCAATATGGGTTTTAAGATCTAAGGGAGCCCCAAGTTGAGCATGTCCAAACTCAAGCAGCAGTAAACCTTTCATCCATAGTAATACTTAACATGTACATAGTGGTAGGGAGTGTGCACTGGGGGAGGAGTAAATCAGTCACATTGGGGCAAGAGAATCCCAATATGGATTAAAGATCCGAGGGATCCCCAAGTTGAGCATGTCCAACCTTGAGAAGTAGTAAATCTACCATCCACATCAAAATTAACTAGTGGGTAGGGAATGTGCACATAGGGAGGAGTAAATCAATCACATTGGGGTGAGAGAATCCCAATATGGATTAAAAATTTGAGGGAGCCCCAAGCTAAGCATGTCCAACCTCAAGTAGTAGTAAAGCTACCATCCACTATGAAATGGTACACCCTATTATAGTACTAGCTATAGAAAATTTGTTTAAAATATGCATCTTGAAGAACTTTTGATTTTGAGACAGGGGAAAGGAGCACAATATTCATGATCAAAGTGGTAAAATGTTTCCCTTACCTTTTTCTTGTTTCAAATTATAAGCAAGATTATAACATGTATACTACTTTTTTACATTGTGTCTTCATGTATTAATACGTCTACTTTGTGTCTTCCTCATGTCTTCATGCATTCATGTGTCTACCTCATGTTTGCATCATGTCTTCATGCATTAACATGTCTAATTTATGTCTTCATTCATATGTTCTTGTACATGCTATTATATACTAACATGTTTACTTTACAAAGTGTCTGACACATATGCAGGGGAGAGAATGAATCCATACTATGAATTAATAGGGATCAAATCAATTCCTCGAGGAAAGACAAATTCAAGAGGGGAGGACTATGATATCCCCATTTGACATATAATTTAATAATAAAATAAGCATTATACATAAGATCTATAATATTAAAAGAATAAATAAAATATATAAATAATATAATAATACTAAAATAAAAATTATTATGGATCATAATAATATCAATACTATCATATGATTATATATATAACAATTATATATTAAATAATATACTAATTATATATATACATTCATATTATGATATAACTAAATAATATTTATATCACTAATACTATTAAGATTAATAATATCACTATAGATATAATCTATGTTATGTATAATTAAACTTATATAGTATAATCTATATGTTAATATAATTATATTATTAATATAACTATTATAAATTATAAAAAGGCACAACTCTTACCTTCGAAATATATAAAGAGGGAATAAAAAATTTAGTAAAGGAGCATCAAAGAGAAAATAAATAGAAAATATATATACAGTACAGTTTTAAAATTTAATGTCCTAAAATGGGACATTACAGACTTGATTACCACTTCATTGTGATTACATCTAAAGCATAGAGCACTTAGAAGTGACTTGACAAGGCAATTTTGAAGCAAACCCTATTTTTGGAAAGAGGTATTTTATTGTTTTTTCTATATAATTTATTTGATAAAAGTACATATTTGATAGAATCATGGATATGATAGTAGTTCACAATGTTGAGAATGAGGACAAACTAAAATTAAAGGTTGTTTTCATGAAACCAAAGAAGGAAACCCTAACTCAACATTATCCATTACTCTGAACAAAGTAGTGCATTTGGAAGATATGGGAAGTTATCTTAGTAGTAAGTTTGAATCTATTGGGAGTGAGTATATGAACAAGGATATGGATTTAGTCTTTAATCACGATATGACTATGAAACCCAAATTTCAGCACTTAAAGGAAATAGACCTATTCAAATATCATTTCTACCAAGAATTGGACACAAATAATACTAAGTAGAATACATGATGGAAAACTATGGATGGAAGATAGTGTAGTTGATATTTGAGATGACCTTATTCATGAGGTAACTAGTCTTTGTAAATAAGGTAGTTTACCTATAGGTGAGAAATTAGTTAAGAAGAAAGTTGAGAGCTACACAAATGTAGTGTATAATGGAAAGGCCATGGTGATCAACACCATTAAAAAAGATGATGTAAGATTACTGAGTAGAATCATTGCCTACTCTATATGTGCAAATTCAAAAATTAATGAATTGTCAGCTGAAGTCATCTATACAACATATAAGATATGTGTTGAGAAGGAACAAGTTAACCTTAGTGAAATTCTAAGAATGCAACTTCTTGAGAACTTAGAGAAGATCAAGATGACTAAGAATGGTGTGTTTAGATCTCAGTCACTAATCAATCGCATATTCTTTCATGTAATTACTAGGTTTCCATATTTTTCAGTCACAAAGATTAGGAGAAATGAGAGGTGTACAATGGAGAAAATCATAGATGTATGTAGAAGACATCCAATAGATAATATATAGGATAGTGGAATTTTGATAATGAAAACATTTCAAAATGAAATGAGGCAAATATTCATAATTGCACCTGTAATTGTAGATAGATTTAAAGAAGATATTTGTGTTATGGTTGGTATAGATTTTACTTATATTCAAGTAGTAGAACCTTGAGAAGCATTTCTTGATCCCTTAGGTTATCAATTGAGTGATGAAACAATAGTTGGATAAATTGATTTATTGTTAAAATTAGAGATGGACCAAGCTGAATATAGATTTGGAAGTTATTATGAGATTACCTAGTCAACTCATTAGGCATCCTTGGAGAAAGAATCTCACAAGAAGATAGAAAAAATAATGAAGAAAGCCTTAACAGAAGCTGGTATGACAAAGAGTGAGTCACAAGTAGTCAGGTAGACTATAAAAAAAGCCATATTGAATGTGCAACCTTTGTTAGTGTCTATTTTAGAGACATATTTACAATAAAGCATTCCTTATGCAGTAGTATCAGATGCTCAACCAAGTGAGCTGAAGAGGAAATTAGAGAGACTAGTGGAATTTGTGATCACAAAGACTAAAAGGGTCAAGCAACAAACCACTGGACTAGGAAAGAGACAAAAGACATTGTTGACAATTGTTACTCTAGTGAAGAACAAGAACAAGAACAAGAACAAGAAGGCAAATAGGCAGAGAAGATAACCACTTCTAAGAAGTCAATAGGTAAAGCTCAAAAACCTTAGAAGCTAAAGATAGAGAAGGTAAACTCAACTATTACTAATGAAGGCAACATTGTCTAGATGAAAATTTTTTAGGACTTGTATAATAGTTTTGAGAAAGATCAGATTGATATCTCTACTATGAGATATATAATAGCCAATAATCTAAAACTTAAAGATATTGAAGGCATATTAAACCAAAAGGTCTATGATATAATCATTGAAAAGAAGGCACCAGCTCAAGAAGAGGACACAGAACTTTGGAATTCTATGTTAATTAAGAATAATATGCAAAACCGATGATAAAGAAGAAGTCAAGAGATCATTGGATAATCTAGCACCTTATTTGAAGAACAAGGTAAGATCATTTCTATTTAAGGTGGGTGAGAAAGATAAGACAAGAAGTGAAACTGCAATAGCTATAAGTCAGATATTAATATAGTCCAAGGGAACATCTTCACCAATGCATAGAACCTCAAAAGTGTCAGTGACCAATGACACAATGTAGATAGATCATACCAATGTTACCATTAACATTGATGATACAAACCCATTTGAATGTTCTGAATAGAATGAACCTCACACCAAAGATATTGAAGACTAATTGAAGCAAATTGAAGAAGAGAAGAGGCTATTAGGGGAAGAGAAAAGGAAAATAGAAGAGGCCAATAAGAAATTGCTTGAAGATGAGATGAAAGGAAAAGTAGAGGAAGAAAAGAAAATATTAGATGAAGAAGAAATGAAAAAGGAAAGTAGAGGAAGATAAGAAGAAGAGACTAGAAGAGGAAGAAAAGAGAGAGAAAAATAAAGAAAGAGAAGAGGAAGAGGAAGAAGAAAGAAGAGTCAAAGAGGTAGCTTAAAAGAAGTAAAGGGAAGATGGTAGTAAACCTTCTAGTTCATCTGCTTCACTTTTTCTTGGTAGCCTGACAACTGATGATGATGATCAAATTGACTTGATCTCATCTTTGTCAAAGCTTATTCAGAAGAACAAGACAATGAAGAGATTTTAAAAAACCTTGATGGAGGTTACTAACAGATTACATAGTACTCTAGCAGTCTAGCACACTGAGGTACATCCTAAATAGAGGGCATAGGTAGTGCTAAAATATTTTGATGAAGAATTCACAAATGTGTTGAATGTTGCTGAAACTAAGGCATAGATCTCACATGATGCTAACTTGTTTAGCACTATTTGTTAGAATATTAAGAATGATTTGATTAGTCTTGATACTTGCATCAAGGAACTTTAGAAGTGTCAACAAGATGGAAAGATATTGTACATCAAGTGTACTCTATCTCAGAAGTTGACTAAGGATATTGATAGTCAAATTGGAGGTAAGATGAGTGAGCTAGAAGCTCTATCTAGCTAGTTACAAAATCCTTCTAGTAAAATTGATGATTTTCAAGGACAAGTGGTCAATATTCATAGTGATATCAAGAAACTAGAAATTTAGAAGGAACAAATTTTGAAAAGAGTATTGGATTTCAAAGAGTCTATTGCTCTAAAAATATCTATTGTTGAGAAATAGTTGGAGGAATGTGTCAAGGCCAAGGACACTTATTCTAACTTTTTATACTCCAACCTTAATGCAGTTGAGATTGCATCGTATGCCCTATGTGTAACTCTCACCTCTATTGAATCAACCAAATATACATGAACAAAAGATATGAACAATCTTAAGGAAAGTTTTGATGATTGCATGAAGATATTATTAGTTTAAGGCAGATGTTTATAGAAATTTTGATAGCAGATGGACAATTTTTGACATTTTAACCTTTTTCATTGATGTCAAAGGGGGAGAAGTACATAAGAAAATTGTAAATTAGGTAAAGAGAAGAAGAAAATTGTAAGATATAAAATCATATTGTAAGGGGGAGCATATGTAAGATGGACAAGTTGTAATAGATGTAATGTTAATGTGTTACTTTAAAAAAAAAAGGTTTTGACACTTAGCCAATTTTCCCTATTTTGTTGCCATCAATGCCAAAGGGGGAGATTGTTGAAAATTAGCTAATGAAGATATGTAATTGTTATCAATATGGAAATACATGATGTACATACTTATAGAAAACCTTGAAAATAAAGATACTTAGCTTTTGGTACTTAGAAAATTGTCTAAGATTGTTGAAAATTAGCTAACAAAGATATGTAATTGTTATCATTTATGGAAACACATGATGTACATACTTATAGAAAACCTTGGGTATAAAGATACTTAGCTTTTGATACTTGTAAAATTGTCTACATATGAATTTGGTATACAACAATATATTGTTTTGTATGTAACTTGTTACTGATGTTGTATTATGACTAGCAAAGTTATATGGAGATTTTATACATATTTATGATGATGTTTATAACCTCAAAAGTCAGTAAAAACTATATGAAAAAGAGATAATTGTGTTTCACCAGTCAAACAAGACAAAAAAATTAAAGGAAAGGAATTATTTTATTTATAAAACAATTACTTGACCAATTAGGACTGACATCCTAGATGTTTACTCTAATTTGGAAAAGTGTATTGTGGTCTTAGCTAACCCAACAAAATTTTATGAAAAGGCATAGTATTTATGCAAAGGCCATCTTGCGATAAGATGTGTGGTGCAAGTGTTGTAAGTTGTGCAAGTATTGTGATATGTGAACTTTTTGTGAAAGTGATATATGGGAAGTTAATTTTGTGATCCAAGATCAAACTAAGGAAGAAGTTATAGTACCTAAATTCTAGAAGTATGATTACTTGTTTAGGCAGTGAGCTTTTCTTGTAACTGGAAGTCCATGTTTGGGCAATGGGCTCATCTTGCATCTACTATACTACAACTCATCATTGTACTTTCATATACGTGACTGTAAATGGATTAAATACTTATATTTCATATAACCTTGAGATGGTTTTAATTACAAAACTTATATTCATTTTTTTTTTTTAAAGTTTAATAAACTACAGTTGAATTTCATAGAAATATATATGTTTTTTTTAAAAAGGGTCTAAACACCCTAAGTTGAGGTTGGCATTAATATTTTCTATTATGTTTTTAAAAAGGGGGTTTTATATTTTTTAAATGGCATAGAACCCTAAAAGGGCATCGAATGCCATGAATGAGGAAAACATGCTCATTGTGTTGAAAGCCAAATTCATGGCGATGGACTTGGTACTGCCGAATACATGACACTGTGATTCATGTGGTGTATTGAATGCTTGTTATGGGAATTTATGGCACCAAAGGTTTAGTCGGCCATTTCATGTTGTGAGTTGGGTTTTTTGCAGATTATGGGCCAGATACTTGGCTGCATTGCTCTATTTGGTTTACATCTGTGTTTTTGTTGCTGAGGTATCGACATTATTAAGGGTATTGGTTGGAAGGGAAACTTGCTTATGTGGTTAAGCTCAATGGAGATTCTCATCAGAGGTTGTCTATTGTTTTGTTGGGTTCTTGGCTTCACCCATTGTGAAGTCATTTGCAAGTTATGTGTGTTGGCATTATAGAAATTGCTTACTAGTTTTGACTTGGCTTTTGGGGCTTTGGCATCAAGTTGGATTGCAAAGCACTTTTCATCTTTAGTTTTCACGTCGGGGCAATTTCTTACCCTACTCTCTCTCCCTGTTTGAAATTGCAATGTTATTTCATTTATCATAATGTAAATGGTTATCAGTTTTACTTATTTTGAATGTACATTCAAGGATGGATATATACAAAGCATGGCACTGTGTGCGATGCTTAGCTCTATAAATATCCACATTTGAATTTGGATTTAGGGAGAAATTAAATCGAGTTTTTCTATATGTATATAATTGTTTGGGCTTTTCCCTAACCATACATTCTATCACCGAGTTAAACCTGGTTAGGGCTTCATGTTTGTGACAGTATATGTATGCAACTGTTTAAGTTATGTTTATAGGTATTCAACTTTGACAGGGCCGAGCTTTGTGGAACCCATATTTTAGAATACCTAGATATAAGTGGTTTGGCCTCAGTCACAAGCTTACATTAGGTTGCAGTCTAATAACTAATTAATGGCATAGTCACTCTATTTTATGCTATAAATGACTAAAATGAGAGTTATGTCATTGTTTTAAAAGAACACAGTATGTTTGAATCCTATAGCTTGATTATTTTATATATATTAAAAAAATAGTAACGTAGCAAATAGTATGTGACATTTATTGGTAATTGACATTTTGTCAAATAGTTAAAAGGAAGCTCGATTCAAATAGGAAATTTTTTGTGATAGCATAAAATAACACATAAATTATAATGGAAATTGAGTTATAAACAACAGTTGTTTGTGGAATTGTTCGCAAATGAATAAGGTATTATTTTCATAAGCATAGACATAGATAGATGCTATTATATTGACAAGATCATTATGTGAACAGTTTGTGTTCTTCTTATAGCTTAAGGATTTACATCCTTATTATTTTTGGTTATTGGCATGATGTAAGTTACTTTGTATATTTGTGAAGTGTATTTTGATTTATTCACAGATATTATATTTTTATATGCTAATTGTAGTTAAAATTGGGTGGTATCTTAGTGTCGAACAATGGTTAAACTTCAATAGACACTTGGATATTTAGTAACATTGTAGATAATCTTTTGTTAAGCATTGCCTGCACTTGGATTCAGTAATGTTTGATTTTACTATGAAGTGTCTTAATAAGCATTTATAGATTGTTTTGAAATAAGATGTTTGAAACAGAATCTTGTTTTATAAAGATGTATTTCTGTTCATAAATGAAATGGAAAGTCGTTTTAAGTTATGAGGAAGATTATGATATATGTTGGTGATATGTCATTTAAAAGCAAGAATATCATATGTTCATTGTATTATTATCTTGGCCAATTCGAAGGATAAGCTTAGTTTGTTATAATAGTAGAGATAAGTGGTACAGTACTACGACTGGTAAATATCATTAAACTGATGTAATAGTTTAGTTATATTTACGAGATCGTAATATTGTAGTATTTGTTTCCATTGTTAAAGTAACCTAAGTTTACTTTCAAGATTGGTAGTAGAAGATGAGATTTTAAAAGATGAAGAATGTAATGTCATGTGAAATCTGACTATTATTTGTTGCATGTGCATTCTTAGAATATCTAATTGATGTGTTTTTTAAGGATAGTTGTAATGAACGCATACCAAGGTGGTCGAATATCGATTTATCCTATTCAATTAATTTAATTTAGCGATAATTTTAAGATGAATTGGGAGGGTTAATTATAAATAAAATATAATTGGCCTTACCTATGACTTAAACCAGTAAGGTTTAGTATGGAGAACAAGGCAAGTCTCTATTGCATCTTTTCACGAGTACCATAGAGAATTCCACTATGTGTTGTCTATGAGCTTACCATATATGGATGCAGTATCTTAGCACCATAGTGATGACACCTCAGTATATGTATGATTCATTTACTAGCTATTCTTAGTGCAAGTTTAATTTTACATTGTTAAGAAGATGGTTACTTCTTGCATATTAATTTTAGAATTGCACTATGTTATGAGCTTCATATATCTGCATTATGGTTTTATATATGTTTATTCTAACATGTATGCAAGTGGACTACACTTTTCAACTTAGTGTGTACTAAGCCCTCTTTGTGTTGTGTTTCCTTTTTGTGTATGTTTCTGGTGTTCAAGTTGAATAACTAGTGATAAGGAAGACTATTGCAGTTACTTCTTGAAATTGAATTTGTTACTTGTAGAGTCCATATGTTGGGACCTAGGCATCTAAGAATGACATTGTACTTTATTACTGTACTAAACTCTTTATGTATTAATATCATTATGGAAATTTATTTTGACGATGTCTTCTTCTATTATGAGGTTTATGAATTAAGAATGACTCAAACATTGTTCATATTCTTGTAAAAGATGATTAATTAAAAAAAAGTATTTATGGTTCTTTATGCTTGTTCATGGTTTTATATTTATTTATTTTTGTTTTAGTTTAGCATTACATTGCCAGCTAGCATGATCAAATACAATTTTGTAAGGTGATAAAACTGCATATGCAGATGTATATATGTATGTATGTATGTATCTATATATATATATATGTATGTATATATATATATATATATATATATATATATATATATATATATATATGTATGTATGTATGTATGTATGTATGTATGTATGTATGTATGTATGTATGTATGTATGTATATGTATGCATGTATATATAGAAAGAGATCTTGTGGATTGTGGAGATTAGTGGAGATATAGGATTTCATTGTCATGCGCTTGTGATCTCTGTATATGTATGTATGTATGTATGTATGTGTATACATATATATACATATGCATATGTATATATATATGTGTATATTTATGTATGTATGTATATAAATAGAGAGATGTTGGCACAAAAAAAAAACAAAAAGACTCCCTCAACATTTAGCATGGCCACAAGTATTATCATAAGATTTTAAACATAACTATATAAGGAGTGAGTTATGACATATATAGGTTAACCTTACTTAAACTATAAACTACAAAACAAAGGTTGCACCAAGGTATTACAATATTGTAATTATTGAAAATCACATGATTTACTCGAGCGGGTGTATGATAGTGAAGAGTTGTATTAGGTGAGTAAAGCTCACCAATGGTTATAGGAATACATCTACATCAAAATAATTAGAAATTGTAACTACATATTCATTAGAGTGAGTAGTTCGAGGGCCTTGATCCCATGGATACATGTATGTAGGCATTTTGGTAGGTATAGTATGCTTCCAATGTGCATACGCCTTGGGCATAGTTAGGTATCACTTAATTATTTTAAGACATTATATGTTTACTCATGAAGGTTATATTTTAAGGCATTATATGTACCTAGTATACCTAGCTTTTGAAAATGGAAGGCTAAACTCTACGTTTCAGCATTAACTTGACTGGTCTATTTAGACCCATTGATTATTGTTACAAGATTTTAAACATAATTATATAAGGAGTGAGTTAGGACATATATAGGTTAACCTTACATTAACTATAAACTACAACACAAGGGTTGCACCAAGGTATTATAGTATTGTAATTATAGAGAACCAATCGATTCACCTAAGTGGGTGTATGATGGTGAAGAGCTATATTAGGAGAGTAAAGATCACCAGTGGTTATAGGAATACCGATACATCAAAACAATTAGAAACCAAAACTAAATATCCATTAGAGTGAGTAGTTCATGGGTCTTGATCCCGTGTTTTTAGGTATGTAGGTAGCCTGGTAGGTAGAGTATGCCTCTAGTATGTAGATGCCTTAGACATAGATAGGTAGCACTTAACCATTTATATATGTATGTATGCATGTATTGATGGATATAACTATTCTCTACTTAACAATGTCATCCACACTTTTTTTTTTTTTGGGGGGGGGGGAGTTGAGCTTACATCTTCTGTGATACTTCATTTCCACTATTTGTGCATTTTGAATCAAAGGTATACAACTTTATCATGTGTAACTATAATTTTCAAATAGTACAAACCCCAATAGTTTCTTATAATTCTATGGTTCTCTTTGTAAGTTTGCAAATTGAGGTTTAAAAATTAATTTCATTTATTACATCTTTTTCAAGTTTGATATTTCTCTTTTTCCTAACTCACAGTCCAAGAATAATTTTCCATAACACATATTGACCAATTGGAGATTGAGCCAAAAAATTGTGAGATCGATTGTGCTGAAAGAGCTAAGAAACATGATTGGTGCATGATAATCATCCTTTTATGCTCCTTTTGGAATAGGTGTTCTTACATTTTATGATTTTTGGTGAGAACAACATTCTAAACTAATCAAGTAGGTGATCCAAAATTAAATCATAATTGGTTGAGGCATGTTTAAATACCTTATTTCACATGTTATTGAATGTCATGTGTCTATGTGCTATTATTAATGAATTTTAAAGAATGGACTAATGTTAGATGTTAGCTTTGGAAATTATGAGATTATTTTATGGGTGCTCATAATTGTTTTTTACTTCATGTGATAATGAATGAATGCTATATTTTATTAGTGAATGAATGTGAGATCCATCTCTTCTTAGGTAATCTTTTTAGGCTATTGTATAATGAAAGAATGTTGTTTAAAGTAATTATCTATGAATGTTGCATATTAATATTTATTTTTATGTCATGGTAATGAATATTGTTATGTGTTAATGAAGTCTTGATCAATATGCATATTAATGAATTTTATATCATATCAATGAATGTTATGTGATTATATAAACTAAATATTATAGTTCATAAATGGATGAATGAATGAATGAAGTATGTAATTAGATGATAATGGAGAATTCATATTGATGTTAGGGGGAGTGGGGGTGAGGCCAGATGAGCTTCCATCTTCATGTGGTTGGCCTTGTTAAGTAGATAATATTAAAGTATTCTCAAAACCCAGTGAAGCTCAAACTAACATGCCTTCAATAATTAATCAATTTGATTCATTGCAGGTCTAGAATGATGAATGGTAGTCTATGGTATAGGTATGAATCTCTAGAGGAAGATTAGTAGGAATTATGATCTATGTAGTGATCCTCTAAAGTTTAATTTGGTTGACGCTCTCCAATAGAATATTATTGTTGTTCATGTTAATGGCTCACCTGCCATTAGATTTGTTGTGGACAATCTGGGTATGCATATGATTATTTTTAATGTATTTTCCTTTAGTTATGGTGAGAGAGATAATTATATAATGGCACTATAATTAGACATGATTATAACTAAATTCAAATAATTTTCTATAGGTTTTAATTATTTTTTGGTATAAGTTCTTGGTTAGTTCTGGTGATATTATCAAACTGATATTTGTCCATTTATTAATCTTATTATCTTAATATAGGGAAATATAAATTATGGCTTTGGTGATGATAGTAATAGTCCAATTTTTTTATTAGTTAGGTTAACATGGACTTATGGTTTCTTCTTTGTAGTTGGTGATAGTATATAGATGGTTAGTTTCATCTCTCTCAGTGTGGGTGGCTTAAACACCACACTTCATTGGCTAAAAGTGTTAAATAGTCATTTGGGTAAAATATTTTAACTCATGCTTGAGCACTTTTTTAACTATATTATTATATGTTGTGTATATATCTACAAATTTAACCTTTCACTTACAATTCCATTTCTACTTCATATTTCTAAAAAAAGTTCTCAAAATTTGAGCCCTTGAGGGATAAAATCTCATCTACTCGACTATCCAACTTAAAACTGTTGATACTTGTAATAATAGTGGTACATATTATGCATGTTCTTAGGATTTAATATTTTATTATACCCTTATAAACAACTAAAAATTTCTCAGATTGTTAGTAGCAAGTTTTCTTTCAATTCATGATGTTTCTACTATATCTAATACTCAGTTGAGTTAAGCATTATACACTAATGATTGACTGACTTGTAGAAAAAAATGTTAAATGTTTATAGTCAATTCCTTTTCCTATAATATTTTAAATACTACTAGTTATACCAATTTTAACTACTTTAACACTTTCATTTTTATCAACTCTTCTCTACTAAAGTATAATACTTGTGCACTTTCCTTGTTCTACTTTTAATCTTTTGTGAATACTAATGGGTAGAAACAAGAAATTGGGTCTCAAATCTGTAGAATTCTATAGATTGAGATCGTGGTCTTTTTGAAACAGGCACCCACATTAGGCTCGAGTTCCCAATCTAAAATTAAAAAAATCAGCACCCATTTTTTTAAAAACCAGGTGCCCATTTTTTGTTTTCAAAAAATTGGTACTCGTTTTTGAAAAAATAAAAAATTGATTTTAAAAAAATGGGCCTCTATTTATTAAAAATAAAAAATGAATACTCATTTTTAAAAAAATGGGTGCCCATTTTTTACTTTTAAAAAATATATGTCCCTTTTTTAAAAAATTATTTTTATTTTTATGTTTTGGGATTTTAAATGCATTGTCAATGTCGATTTTAATTTTTCAAAATGGATACCTAGTTTTTGAATTTCAAATAATAGGTGCCCATTTCCTACAACATGGGGTAACATTTTTTTCTCCCGCCTTAGATTTTGGTTGGGGATAGGCTTGGTGAGAGCAAACCTATGCCTTGACATTAGGGTTTTTTTTAGTGGTGAATATTCGTAATTTTTTGAATTTTAGAATTTTTTTGCCAGTAATTTGGCTAATAATTTAAGATTTAATGCAACTAAATTACCATATTTTTATTAAATTTAGTTCTAAAATATTTAAAATCACTCAATAGTTTATTTTATTAAAAAATTTACACTCAAAGATTCGCCACAATATTTGATACATGATTAGATTTGATTCACATAAATATTATATATTATTGAAGAAAATAAAATTACTTCACCTATAATTATCATAATTATTAGTTACTTTAGGGATATATTACCAATATTTAGTTTTCACTATTGATTTAATATATAATGTAATTATCCTCATAATTTCCATGAGATAAAACATGTTCAATTTTGATTTGTAATATTCCATGACAATTAGAAAACTACCTATTATTATTGAGATTTACCAATATTTTCTACTCAAAAATTATGATTCCAAAATAATTGCCAATGTAAATAATATTTCAAATTAAAAAATTGAGAGATTTTCCGATAAAAATAATTTGGTTTTTCAAAATAAAGAATGATTCACCAATAATTTATATCTTTTTCAAGAGGAGGTTTTCTTAAAGTTTACCCTACCTAAGTTGCCCTCTCAAGATTTGGCTAAGGCATTGAACTAACAAAACAATGCCTTGCCATAATATTTAGAGGGTCTTCCCGATCAAATTTTTTTACGAAAAGAAAACCCATTAGAGTTCTCACTGTTCTAATTTCCAAAATACAAATTTTATAGTGTTATGATTTTATTTACTAGTTTTGTATTATTTTTTAATCAAAGGTGGTACCTAAATGTAAAATAGCAAGGTTCACTAAAAATTTAATAACTTTTTTTATTTTATGATTTTTCCTAAATTAATTTATATTTCATCAATCCACATACAATTCTTTTCAAGTTTTAAAAAGAAAATTGAAAAAGTGAAAGTTTGATCAAATTATGGCATCTGTACACAATAACTTTTAAAATTTAGCTTTCTAGCCAATAAAAAATTAATAATAAAAATTATTTAATAAAAAATTAAGGAAAATTATTATCATCAATATTTGGTGTGTTATTTATTTGTGTTGGTTTAAGAATAATTTTGACAGTTGAGTGTTAATACACTTAACCATTTTTCACTATACATGCCGAGCAAAGAGTAGGTGCCAAGTGATAACAAGTGCCGAGCAACATAAGGTGCTGAGTGTTAACAAGTGCCGAGTAGCATAAGGTGTCGAGTGATACAGTTTTGTTAAGATGTCGAGCTATCTAGGAAACAACATGTGCCGAGTATCAGTAATGCTTCAGGAGCCAAGTAACTCAGGATATCAGCATAAGAGTTTGTACCTACACAAACTATGATGTAAACCATTTTTTTTTTTAGTCGACACAAGATAAATCTCGAAAGATATAGAGATAAGAATGAATCTTTTACATTTTCTATGCAATCTGCATGCAACCAATCAGCAAAAGACAAGTATTGAGCAAGAAATTGAGATTCAATATGGATCGTAGATCCATATCTAACCTGAAGTCTTTGAAGCCTTTTTAAGGAAGATGAAAAATTTCATAAGAGAGAGAGATGATAGAAGGAGAACAGAGTTTAAGGAAAAACCTAATGAAATTCAATGAAAGGAGACATAGAAACTAAGAGCAACAATTCAATAATCAGTTGATCAAAACAAAGCAAAGAAGAAAAATAGAATTCAGATCTCAAAGGATCAAAATCAGAGAAAGAGTGAGAACAAGTACCTGCATTCAACAAACAAGGATTGAAAACTATTAGGTTTATAATACCTAATACTCTCTTACCATTGTATTAGAAAGGAAATCCTATGTAGATAGGTTGATTTAACAGCTATCTATAGATCCTTATCAAAAGGTGAATAAATCCTTTAACAGGGTGACACTTCATGTTAAGTGTTTGAAATCCTTTAACTAGGTCACTATTGACACAGTGTAAAACCTTTAACAAGGCAAGCCTTTAATAGGGCAAACCATCAGAAGTGGTTGAACAATATTGTTGTAGTAATTCTTGTGGGTATCATCCCCACCCCAGTTTTACCTTCTTATTCTTGGAGGGTTTTTGGGTTACCAAATTCCAGTGTTATGTGTTGTTGATGCATGTTTTAGTTTCATAGTTTCTTGATATATTACATGCATGCAATTTACTTTCAGTTAAAAAGTTTTATTGGTTAAAGTACAATACTTCTGATTCACCCCCCCCCCCCCCCCCCTCTCATAAGTATTCTTTCCATATTTGAATATTCCAACAATTGGTATCAGAGCTGGTTAGGTTCTCACAAGAAAAAGCCTAACAGCTTGGAGGAAAAGATCTAAAGATGGAAGCTTTCAAACTTGGAAAGATCATTGAAAATCAAGTGATAGATGTGCAACTTTCTTTGCATAGCTTGGAGGAATCTAGAAACAAGGTGAGAAACTCATTAAAGAAAAGGAAGGATCTAGCCATAGCCAAAAATGAGATAAACTACAAGGAGATTGATACCACCAACATATTTTCCAATGGAGATACTAAAGAGTTTGATGTAGCAATTGCAGAACTAATGGAGAAAAACAAAGTTCAAGCAGATGAGATAAGATCTCTTAAGAAGGAATATGAATCACAAGCCATAATGTTATGTGAAATCACTGAACAAAAGAAAAGAGCAGTTGAAGATAAAGCCATGATGGAAAGTGACAAAAAGAATCTTGCAAATAGGCTTGAAGAAAAATCTACTAAATTGACAAGGATCTCAAACATGCAGATGGATACAATTGCCCAAATGATGAACCTTCATCATGAACATAATGTGAAAGACATTGAGATATCTACACTGAAGATGCAGAATGAACAATTGCAGAATGACCTAAGAAGAGAGAAGGAAATTTCAAAAAACTTCAATAAACCCAATGAAGCCATCAAGTATTTTGAGCAATTACTGAAATCCCCAAGATCAACCCATGATACATTAGGACTTGGATACAACAGCACTGAAGTTGGAGAATCATCAAAGAGTGTAGAACAAAGAAGCGATAAAGGTAAAAATGTCAAACCTACATGTCATTTCTGTCAGAAGAAAGGACATACATCTAATGTATGTAGAAGAAAGAATGCCCATCAGCATGATAAACCTAAAAGTATGAACCATTGTCATAAGTGCAAGAAGCAAGGTCATCAAGCATATGAATGTAGAACCAAGACTATTAAGACATCACGATTTGAGGGTCATTGTCATAATTGTAAGAAATATGGACATAGAGCTTTTGAATGCAGAACAAAGCCTATGTGGACATCAAATCAACTAGCAAGGACATCAAACCATGAATTTTGGTATTACAACACCAGGTACAGTTGTCACTATTGTCAAGAATATGGACATACACCCCAGAATTGCATAAGAACACATTTCAGAGGAAACTATAAAACATGGTTGAGTCAAACTACATGTTTCAATTGCTTAAAAATTGGTCATGTCACTAGGAATTGCCCAACAAGGTCAAAGGCACCAAGTTCTGAGTTCAACAATGAAAAATCAAAGATAAATGTTGAACACATCAGAAGTGAGATGAATAAGACATGGAAGAAGAAAGATGAGAGTAGCACATCAAGTGCAGAGATCACTTCACCTAATAGGTCAAGTGATCACACTCTATCAAATTAAGAAAGTATAGGTGTGAAGGATTGATAAACTAAGGTACATCAAAAATTAGTCCAAAAAGATAGAATAAATGCAGAGAAGAAATCAGCATAAGCAGAGATGCCAAGTCAAAATTGAGAGTCTTGTAAAATCTATCAAAATTGTTTCACACAAATTCTATCAATCAAGCAGGTTAAATAGTGTGCCTTGTATAGCAGTTGATGTTGCATACAAGATAATTAAAAAGGATCATACTTATGATCTAGCAGAGCTCATGTTTCAACAAATTAATGAGAATTTGGGGGCTATAAGGAAAAGCAAGGGAGCCCAGTGCAAATTCAAATCAGTTTCAGTATGCATATTTTTCTATCTGATGAAAGAATTCCCTTCAGTAGGTAAGGTAAGATGGAGTCCAAACAAAACAATTGTTGAACAAATCAATGGATATATTGAATAGATGGGTGAAAATTTTGATGCCCAAATGAGTAGTTACTTTAAGGACTTCAAACAGTCCATGAAACAAAGAATGAGGATTCCAGTCTCATTGACTAAGAGATATGAAAAAGATATTTATTTTCTTTTAGATATAGATTATACCTATATACAAGTAGTCATACCTAGAATAAGATGGCTTAGGCCACTAGGTTATGAACTTGATATTGATCAAGCCTCTACAGCAATAACAACCCTTCTTGCAGAAGAAGTTGATAAGAATGCAAAAGCATTTGGAACCTATGATGTTGTTAAATTAAGGGTGATAATAGATTTGAAGACTGCCTCAATAGTAAAGAAGAAAGAAAAAATGGTGAGAAAAATCAAGAGAAAATTTGGTGTTGAAGGTGAAGGAATAGCAAAAGAGGAAGAATAAGACATTGAAGATAAGAGAGATGAACCACAAGGTCTGACTCAAGGGTTAGGAGAAGACAAACAGGAAAGTGCTAAGGAAGAAGAAGTCGAGGAAGCATAAGTTGAACCCAAGGTCACAAAAAGAAAGGCCACAACTCCTCCTGCTCCTCAACCCAAAGGAAAGAAAGTAGCTCTCCTACACCAAAGAGACTGACTACAATGACTACAATACAAAAAGCCCAAGAGGCAGCAAAAGAGAAGGAGAAAACTCCAAAGAAGACTGATGCTAAGCCTAAAAAGAAAAGAAAATTTGTTGCCCAGTCTCAAACAGATGAGGAGAAGACAGAGTCAGAGGACAACAGCCAATTTCAAGTGGTAAGGCAAAAACCTCAGACTACTGTTGATAAATTATGTTTAAAAATTAAGAATGATGATTTTAAAAGTTTAAAGAACCTAAATATTTCTAAGCTCACCAAAGAAGAGCAAAATAAATTAGAGGAATTTGTGTATGCTATGATGGTTGAATATAAGCACACGCCTCTAGAATTAGATGAATCAATGCCTAAAGAATTGTATAAAATTGTAGAGGATAAATGACATTTTTGTTTACAAATGGAAAAGGAGATAAGGGAGTCAACATTAGCAAGCTTGTTGCCTGATTTGACTAGGGATCAAGTAACAAATGCAGTTAAAAGGCATAATAGATTTGTTCCCAAGCATAGAGCATTCAACATTTTATAGAACAAAATTGAAGAGGTAGTTACAAAATCCACAAGATTGTGGAAAATAGTTTACAAGAAAATAGATGATGTGTATAATGAAGAATATAAGGCAGAGGAAAGTGCCAAGATAAAGGAAAAGAAGGTGTCAGGAATCAAATAAAAAGAGAAGGAATAAGTGGAGAAGAAGGTTGAAGAAGAAAAGGAAGAAAAGGCACATACTGAGGAGAAAGAGGAAGAGAAAGAAAAAACTGAGCCACAAGACCAAAGTGTGCAAGATACACAGGTATCCCCTCCTAGTCCTCCTCATGCCACCATCACACCTGCAGAGATTATAAAAATCAAGGATGTTACAAACACTTCAAATCCAAACATCAATCCATTAACTGCAGAACATTTAGAAATTCTTGACCAATCATCACTAGTAGCAAAATTAAGTTCAAATCCTGTATTGGTCAGTGTTGATGAATTACAGAATCTAGAAGTTAAAAAAAAGGCGATCAAGGTGAAAACACAAGTGCCACCTTCGACTATACAAACTATTGGTATTTTATTTCTTCCACCACCACCTCCACCAAGTGTAGTCACTTATACACTTCAAATGTTGAGTACATTAGTAGGGGAAATAAAAGAAAAATCTGAACAACCAGTAAGTTCAACCCCACCTAGTGATCATCAAAAGGATACACAAGCTGTAGAAAAGGATGAGATAAAGAAGGAGGAGTCTGCAATACAAACACTAGTTGCATTACCAAAATCTGGTACTCTAACATAGACTCTTTAGCAGCCAAGCACTGAAAGGTTGCAATTACAAATCAGGACACCAGGCTCGAGCTCATCAAAGGTAGTTAGGAAACTTCACTATGGAGTTCCTAAACCTGATGAAGAAATACAGATTCCATATTATGAATCTAGCACTCTCACTGAAGAAAAGATCAATAAAATTCAGAGAGCATTGGATAGAAGAAGGAGACAAGAAGCACTAAGAAGAGAACACAAGCATAAGCTTACCTGGAATGAAATCAAAGACATATTCACAAAATCTTTCTGCTTATAGTCTCTAAATGTGTCAAGACCAATTATAGAGCAACTATCTAATATAGTTGACTAGGTGACTAGTGAAGACCAAGAAACAAATGCCAAATTGATAGAATGGTCAGAAAGAAAGTTCCAAGGCAAGATAAATAATAAAATATCTAGTGATATAGCACTATCACAAGTGGAACTAGCAAAGAAAATTGAAACAATTAAAACTATACTAGGAAACATCTTTTCCCTATACAACAAGTTGTGTGATTTTTCCACATTCACATAGGACACTAGCCAAAAGATACTGAGCTTGGAGAAAAATTTGAAGATTTCTAGCATGCAACTCCCCACAAATCCAGCTTAGAGTGAGAAGCATTTTGCTCAATCGCTTCACACACAAAGAGAGTTAGCTATCTTAGTAGTCGAGGAGGCAACCACAAAAGAAAAATTGATGCAAATTCAATCCTCAATAACTCCTCATTTGGAATTACTTCACAAGAAGTAGATGAATGCAGAGACAGTCCTCAAGAAAGACCCCAATCTTTCTACATCTGATGGACTTGTACACCTAGTAGCAAAGATTGCCATCCAACATATGTCATTGGATGTTGCACTAGAAAATTGGGATATGGCTTTGAAGGTACTCCTTGAAGTAAATAGTACATTTTTGTAAAAGTATGGCATTTCCCTCTAGAACCCTTGACATAAGTGTCAAAAAGGGGGAGAATAAGTATGGGGGAGTGATAAGAAAAGATTAAGTATAGGTGAGTTAAGTATAGGAATGAAATGGTAAGTATGATAAAAGAGGGAGATAGCAAATTTTTTGAAAAATTTTGATTAGTCAAAATGCAGAAATAGGACAAAAATCACTGAGTGTACATACAAGATCAACTCACAAGGAGTCATAAGGTATATTGTTATTTGTTCCTAAAATATTTGTAGCAAATAAAAAGATACATGCAATAATGACAAAGATACCAGGATCTTAGTTAAGTGTTTTTTTCACTAATGTCAAGGGGGGAGATTGTTGGTTTAAAGAATAATTTTGATAGCTGAGTGTCAATACACTTAACCATTTTTCACTATACATGCTGAGCAAAGAGTAGGTGCCGAGTGATAAAAAGTGTCGAGAAAAATAAGGTGCCAAGTGTTAACAAGTGCTGAGTAGCATAAGGTTCTGAGTGATACAGTTTTGTTAAGGTGCTGAGCTATCCAGGAAACAACATGTGCCGAGTATCAGTAATGCTTCAGGAGCTGATTAACTCAGGATATCAGCATAAGATTTTGTACCTGCACAAACTATGATGTAAACCATTTTTTTTTTAGCCGACATGAGATAAATCTCGAAAGATATAGAGATAAGAACGAATCTTTTACATTTTCTATGCAATCTGCATGCAACCAATTGGAAAATTGGAAAGACATGCAACCAATCAGCAAAAGACAAGTATTGAGTAGGAAATTGAGATTCAATATGGATCGTAGATCCATATCTAACCCTAAGTCTTCAGAGCCTTTTTATGAAAGATGAAAAATTTCATAAGAGAGAGAGATGACAGAAGGAGAGCAGAGTTGAAGGAAAAACCTAATGACATTTAGTGAAAGGAGACATAAAAACTAAGACCAACAATTCAATAATCAGTTGATTAGAACAAAGCAAAGAAGAAAAATAGAATTTAGATCTCAGAGTATCGAAATCAAAGAAAGAGCCAAAAAAAGTACCTGCATTCAGCAAACAAGGATTGCAAACTATCAGGTTTATAATACTTAATACTCTCTTACCATTGTATTAGAAAGGAAATCCTATGTAGATAGGTTGGCTTAACAACTATCTGTAGATCCTTATCAAAAGGTGAATAAATCCTTTAACAGGGTGACACTTCATGTTAAGTGGATGCTTGTGGCTTTTTCTTATGCATTGGTCATGAGAGAAAATCATAGTGGTGGTTCCACCTCCATCTTCTTGGAAAAGGACAAGATGTTGTTTTGTAAAAACACTCTAATCAAACATCACCCTGAGCTTGCAAATTGCTCCTTTAATTAGTTTACCAAAGATGGAGGTGGTATTTGCAACAATGAGATGGTTGATGACATTGGCAAGAAGCTTGGAAAGTAGTTGAATCCTCTACAAATAGTATTTGGTGGTACATCTGAAGAGAGGGATAATATTAGGAACAACATGGCATAACTATAGGATGGCATGAGAGTTTTCAATGTCATAAAAATAAAATAAGGATGATGTTTTCTTCCTTTTTTAAATAATAATAATAATTTTTTCTAGATTAATATATATGAATAATGAATTCTATAAATTTTTAAAAATAAAAATCTATCCCTATGTTCAACATCAATTTTAATAATGTAATCAATATTTCATAATGTTTGGAACTCTAAATAGTTTTATTTTAGATGGTCAGGAGCTTAGTTGATGCATTGTGACCTCGATGTCCATATAGCTTGGGGATTGGCAATGGTTTTTCTTGTAGAGAATAGGCCAAGTAAATTAACAAGCATAGAACTTCCTCCTCCAGATTTCAAAAAATCATTTTTTCTTAAGCCTTATGTTGGAAATATTATAAGAAGCTAAGTTACTGAGAGGGGAGGGGTGAAACAATAACTTATAAAACTTTATCCTTGATTATAAATTAATCCTTATGTATATTTTGATCTAATTGCATGCATGAGAAACCTAAAAAATATGAAAGCATACGTAAAACTTTAACACAAGATTTGGTGACCTAGAAACCTCCCAAATATAAAGTAAAATTGGGATGGGCATGATACCCACAAGCTTTAGTACTATAGTATAAAGTTGGCTTATTAAGACTTACAATGATCACTTCAAATGATTTGCCCTATTAGGAGCAATAAGGATTGTTAGGTCCACCTTGCAAAAGGATTTACGAACATAGAATGAAGTATCCACTTGATAAAGAGATTTACATAAGACTATTAGGTCTACCTTGTTAAAGGATTTGACTAATCCACCTATTAGAATGAAGTAGTAACTAATCTCTGATCTGCATCTTGGTTTGCTGAATGAGATTCCTCTTAGTGTACAAATAATCTTGCTAGGATAGATAAATTTTTGCTACTCATTATACTGTTGTAGCCTTTGTAATTCACTCGTTTTCTCTTCTTTAATGATTACTTTACTTCTCTTTTATGATTTGGATGTGATACAATACATTACATATATATCAATCCAATTACATAATTACAAAGTTAGTCACAATACAATTTTACAAAATATTATAAAGTCAGCCAAAGTGTAAAAACTCAAGTTTTGAAGACTGACTTGGTGAGGTTTTGATACTCGACATCCACTGTCAATGCTTCACATCATCATGCACTTGGTAGACATAGAAGCTTGGTCCATACTGATCACTTCTAAGTAGTCTTGAACTCAGTCTACATTGGTGACTTGGTGAATACTACGAAACTTGGCATATAAACTGAATCACTTGATTCAAACTACATAGCTCAGTCAATGCTATCACTTTGAGCTCAATATAAACTAAGTCACTTAGTTAGCACTGAGTAGCTCGGTTAACACTAGACTCACATGACATCAACTATGAACTTTGTAAGCACTGCACAACTTGGTTTGCACTATTAAACTTAGCATACGTTGAGATGCTCAATTCACACTACTGTTCATGACCTTAGTAGTAACTACTCGGTACAAAATGGAACTATCCAAAGGACTCGATAGCAACTATAGAAATTGATAAAAACTAAGATGCTTGGTTAACATTGTTAACTATACAATATGCTTGGTATAAGCTTACAATTTGAATAATTGTATGTGACTAATAACAAACATGATAGGAATGTCAATAATCTCCCCCTTTGGCATTAGTGACAAAAACACTTATTAGTTAAAACTAAATTTCAAGAATGCTCAAAAATATCTTTATCCACCTTATGTCTCCAACTTAGTAGAGTATATTATTTTTTAGATTTTTCAAAATTGGTTTTGTAAAGGATGCATTTTTGTACATGGTAATGCTCCCCCATACATAGTATACAACATACTATACATATAATATACATTTTCTCTACAATTTACAATTTTCTTTCAATTTTTTCCCCCTTTCTCCTTACATCTTATCAAATCTTCTTACACCTTCTCCCCCTTTTTGACATTAATGCCAAAGAATTATGCTATATGTATTACATAGTAATGCTAAAATGAGACAAGAAATTTGAGTGTACCTTTATTATGAGTGCCAAAGTCTTGTCCCAATTCTCTTGCAAGACCCTACATGTGGGCAATGTAGGCTACACTTCTATTGATAATTCAATCATGTGGTCTACAATAGAGAAATTATTGTCATAGATGAGCATTTTTGAATTTGCAATATGCTTCTACAGTGCATCCATGTTAGGGAGAATCCTATTCTAAATATCTATCAATGTAGATCTAATTTTTGCTTCTTCTTTGAGTAATTTTTCCTACATATCTATTAGAAATCTAATTCTATTGAAGTGAGTAGAGCTAGAATTTGGGTCAAGCTACAATTGTTGTGCACTTGCCTTCATATCTTCATCAATTTTTGATAATTTATCTTTTCTTTCTTTGTTCAAATGTGGGTGGAGACCTTTTGAAAATTATGTCTCCTCCTTGTTTATCTTCTTTCTTTCTAGAGTATCTCCTGGTGACACGGCAATGGATGTTTTGGCAGGCTTGGTAATGATTACCTTACCCTTTTTCTTCAGCAGCTCCTCTTCCTCTAATTTTTCTTCATCCTCATCTTTTTCTTTAGTCAAAAAACTAGTAGAACTAGTTTTCAATTTGGTAATCCTCTTCTTGGCCTTGCTAACTACCTTAGGGAGTTTTATCGCCAATTCTATTTTGGCCTTTTCCTCATCACAAGTGCCAAAGTAAGAAACCTTGGGATCAATTGGCTCATTTATTAGTGCCTCAATTATGTATTTTGTTTCATCAATATTCACCTCATATCCTAGAGGTTTCACCCATTCAATTATAGGCCTAACTACCTAAATATACACCTTGTCACTATCTACCATAAAAAAAGCATCATCTTTATAATCCTCAACTAGTTTACTAGGGATCTAAAATCTATTATTCATTTTCTCCTTAAATGCATCAAAATAAGTGTCCATGATACTTGTATAATTCTCTCCCATTTTAGTAATGTATTCATTAATCTAATAAAGTACTAGAACATCTTTCCTCTAAACAATAGTACCTTTTGATGGAAAGAATTTTTGAACATAGAAAAATAAACATGTCAATAGTGAGCTAAACTTAAATGGACTATTCTTTGATGTTCTGATGCTCTCCATGTTTTTTTTGAATTGATTCAATAGTAGCTTAGCAAGGTCAAGAGAAAGGTTATTCTTGACTACCTTGTAAGCCAAGTCTATAGCTTCACATAACACATTGTTCAACCTACTAGAGTTTTATATCTTATGTGCAATTATGTGAATTCCAAACTTTAGTTCTATGTTGGTCACACTACTTATTTTCATTCCCCTTCCATCCCACTTGGCTAGGGTTTTCTTCTCTAGTTCAACCTGACTCAGGGTTTTGGTCATTTTGGCTTTTGATAACATGGGGAGACTGGTGATCCTGTGGATCATTTTCTTTGTGATCAAAATTGGTTGCTCCAACCACAACTGACCATTATGTACATAATTGAGGATGTATCTTATCCATTGAATTTGAAATTCTTGTCCCATGTCTGGAATATGTGTTAAACCTTTAGCTTCTAGATATTGGTGTTCAGGTTTCAACACACCATTAACACATAGTTTTTCTAGGGTTTCATCCATCTCTAGTGTACCAATATCCTAAATTTCATATTAGAACCATTAATCAATAGTACCTTATTAGGTATTTGAGACTACGCTCCACTCAGATCTAGGGTTTTTGCAACTACAAGAGATAACTTGAAATTTGGTGCCTTCCATTCTACACCACAAACCGACATGTCTGAACTTCTTTTTTCTTTGATGTTGGTATCTTTCATCTTCACTTAGTAGAGTTTGAGAGAATTAGAAAACTTTTGGTAATAATTTTCTCAAATCACTTGAATTCTCTTGAAGATTGCTCTACACAAATAGCTCTCAAAAATTCACAGTGCAAAATAACTTTGATTTCATTCCTTTTATCAAATTTCACCATAAATGTCTAGTACAAATGTTAGATAAAATTGGTAGACTATCATCCAATTTACAATGATTACTTAGTGGAGTCTTTTGTGACTCAATAACCACATAAGATTTAGTTACTCCTAACCTTGTACAGTAGACTCTATAACCTGACCTCACTCAGCAAGGAAGGTAACTCAATAGTAACTAGTACTTCTTACTTAGTGATCTGTTTGCAACTTGAACATTGATATGGATCTTTTGTCCTATCAACTGAAATTGATTTAGATGTCTTCTTTAGTAGCTTAGTTCCAGTTTTCCTTTGAGAAATCAAGTGGAAATGGTGGAGTCACCCAATTCTTGAGTGACTTGACCATCATTGCTCAGACTTGCATTCTTAGTAGACTTTGGAACCCATTTTTGTCTCATTTTCTTTTTGATGTTATCATCTTTTTCTTTCTTTTCATCTTTAATTCTTTTAGTATTCATACAATTTTTGGTAAGATGACCAAGTTCTATACAAATGAAACATCTTTTGGTAGTATCTTTTTTTCTCATGTGATGCTTTACACAATTCATTCCAATGTGTCTATATTCTCCATAGTAATGAAATCTTGACCAAGTGTTATAGTTGTAACCAAATATAGCTTTTATAATTTGTTCTACTAGATTTAATATTTTGGTTTTGTATTCTGATTTCTTCTATCCATGCTTCTTACATTTGTGATATTTTCCTTCAAATCTTGGTTTTTCTTTGCATTCATTTTCTCTATGACCATGCTCATTACAATTGTAGCATTTTCATTGAATTTTACTTTCCCATTGCTCCAAATTTTTTTTGAAGTATGACTTATCTTACTACAGTGATTGCAAGTTGGTTTATTCTTTTCAACTCCTTGCTTGGATGATTCACCTTCTTTTATATATCCAATTCCTACTTTCCCTTTTTGTCTACAATGACTTTGCTCATTCAACTGATTCATGTTTGCTTGGGATTTCATTATTCTTTCATTGGTTTGTCTTTCAATTTTTAGACCATTTTGTAATCTTTCATTCTCTGATCTTAGATTCACGATTTCTTCATTTGCATTGGTGAGATGATCAATGAAGTCTACTTCTTGAAGGGATAAGTGTTGAATTCCATTGTTCTTTCCTTCCATTTCTTCTCTTATCTTGTTTTCTCTTCCATGAATTCACACAATCTTACTAACTAAATTTATTACTCTCTTCTTAGTTTTCTTACTTCTTCTTGAAGAGTACTATTCTTTTCCAATAGTTCTTTGATTGCTTCATCAGTTTCATCTAAATTGCTTGAATTGATGTCTTCAATTCTTTCTTCAATGTACATTGAATCATTCATCTTGATTGCAAGGTCTTTTCCTCTTTTCAGGGACTGACAGAGTTACTCTTTTTATTTCTCATTGTCAATAGCTTTGTCAAGTCTGAATACTTCCATTGCCTTTGTTCTTTGCTCAAGCTATTTAAACTTTTCACTGAGAACCACAATGCTCTAATACCAATTGTTGGAAATATTATAACAGGCTAAGTTACTAAGAGGGGAGGGGTAAATTAGTAACTCATAAAACATTATCATTGATTAGCAATTAATCCTTATGTATATTCTAATCTAACTATAAGCATGAGAAATTGAAAAACATGAAAGCATACACAACACTTTAACATAAGATTTGCTAACCTAGAAACCTTCCAAATAGAAAGTAAAATTGGGGTGGGGATGATACCCACAAGCTTTATTACTACAGTATAAAGTTGTCCTATTAATGCATACAATGATCACTTCTAATAATTTACCTTGTTAGGAGCAATAAGGACTAATAGGTCCACTTTTCAAAAGGATTTACAAACATGCAATGAAGTATGCACTCTATAAAGAGATTTATGTAAGACTATTAGGTCTACCTTGTTAAAGGATTTGACTGATCCACCTATTAGGATGAAGTGGTAACTAATCTCTAATCTACAACTTTATTTGCTAAATGAGATTCCTTTGAGTGTACAAATTGGCTTACTATGATAGATAAATCTTTGTTGCTCCTTATACTACAGTAGCCTTTGTAATTTTCTCTTTTGCTCTTCTTTGATGATTATATTACTTCTCTTTCATGATTTGGATGTGATACAATGCATTACATATATCAATCCAATTACATAATTACAAAGTCAGCAACACAAAAAGTTTACACAAATATTACAAAGTCATTTAAAGTGTAGAAACTCAAGTTCTGAAGACTAATTCGATGAGGTTCTAACACTCAACATCCACTATCAATGCTCAACATCATCATGCACTTGGTAGACATAGAAGCTCAGTCCATACTAATCACTTCCAAGTAGTCTTGAACTTGGTCTACACTGGTGACTCGGTGAATATTAAAAAACTCAACATATAAATTGAATCACTTGATTCACACTACATAGCTTGGTCAATGGTATCACTTCAAACTCAGTATAAACTGAGTCACTTGGTTAACACTAAGTAGCTCAATTAATACTAGACTCGCATCGCATCAACTGAATTAGCATACACTAAGATGCTCAGTTTACACTAATGATCATCACCTTAGTAGTAACTACTTGGTGCAAACTAAAATTTGTTCAAAGGACTCTAAGAAACTTCAGAACTAAGTAACAACTAAGATGCTTCGTTAACACTGTTAACTATACAATATGCTCAGTATAAGCTTAAAATATGAATAAGTGCATGTCACTAATAACAAACATGATTGGACTATCAACACCTTAAGGTTCATGAAAACTTTCTTAACATGTTTTTATCTAGTAGGAAAATGAACATGACATTTCATATTTAGAACTCTGTGCAAGAATACGGTTATAATTGTGGATGTTAGAGTTTAGAACATACATAGTCTATAATAACACTAGCTCCAATCAGAATTTAGACCTACCAAAAAGATATTAAACTAAGATAAAGTGTAATTCCTACTTATTTTCAAATGTAAAAAGGATTACAAAACTTTTAGATATGCATTTCGAAACATTTATCCATAAAAAATGTTGTAACCACAACTTTTCTAGGACTAGAATTAGGATGATCATGTAGCCTATGATCTCCCTGCAATGTTGTACTTTGTCAATTCTATGACAACAAACCCAATTCTCTACATTGGTTTCTCTCAAGTAATTAAAATTTATACATACATACATATATATATATATATATATATGTATGTATGTATGTATATATTTATATATGTATGTATGTATGTATATATATGCATATATACATATATATGTATATATATGTTCATATATATACATATACATGTATACATATATATGTATATACATATATATATATATATACATGTATATATACATATACATTTATATATATACATATACATATACATATATATTTATGTATATGTATATATATATGTATATATATATATGTACATATATATATATGTATATATGTATATGTATATATACATGTATATATATATGTATATATATATGTACATATATATATATGTATATGTATATATGTATATATATATACATATATATATGTACATATATATATACATATATATATATGTACATATATATATATACATATATATATATACATGTATATATACATATACATATATATATATATATATGTATACATATGTATATATATACATGTATATATGTATCTATATATATATAAATATATGTATATATATATAAATATATATATATATATATATATATATATATATATATATATATATATATATATATATATATATATATATATATATATATATATATATATATATATATAAACTAATTCTTATATTATTTTTTCTAAGATAATGAAACATTATAGAATTTAATCTATACATATACATATATAGAAAATAATTTCATATAACTAGCTAAATTTTGTATCTGAATATTGCAAGGAGCCATGACAAGGTTTGTTGGATTCTCAAACAATGATCTTCCAAGCCTTGTGAAGAAAGTTGCAATGCTTAGTCCTATAACTTATCTGGATCATGTTACTTCTCCCCTATCAAGAAATACAACAAGAATCAACCTTGATCAAGTAATTTTTTGTAATTGTTTGCTAACTACATTTCCATACTTTAATTCATATGTATACCAGCTTTCTTTAATGCTCACCATTTTTTGTTGATAGGTATACTTGGCTCTAGGCATCTACAAATACAATACACCAAAACAATTTACAAAATCATCTATTAAATATCAATACAATTTTATGAATATCAACATTGCATTTTACATTCTCCCTTTTACATTGATTTAATCATTCTTTAAATCACATTTGGGATTTTTCAATTATTTTAGGGGAAGTAGTAGCCAGGGATTTGAGGCTATGGATTTGTAAATTCTTCTAGGAGTTCAAAAGATGTTGATCTTTAATTACTGGTGAGTATATAATAAGTTTTGATATATATTTCTAAATATTGAATATATGAATTAATAGTATCCATTTGAAGTACACATTCACTAGGAAGGTGTTGCAAAGATAGTATTAGATTTGTACACCACATGGATGGACAATAATGGTGTAGCATAAGAAATATTCTTCCAAGATTTTGTGTTGCTAATTATATTTGTAGTTCTCATAGACATAATGCTTGGTAAATATATATCATCTTCCTTCACCTTATAGCTTTGTCAATTCCTTATTGTACTCTGAGGAATTCAAAAAAATTATTGGCGATATCATGTAGGATATGGCCTCCTATATTAGTCTTTCATGTACTCAATGTTATTTTCTATGGTTCTCATAGAGAGGTTATGTTTATAGTTACTACATACTAGATCACATCCAATACATTTTGCAACTCTTCCACCTTAGTAATAGTAGAATTCTATAAGATGTGCTTTTAGCTTGCCAAATGACTTTTGAAATTCAAAGTATTGAAGATTCAACTCATTTATTGTGATAAATTCTTCTTAAGAAGGCTCTACCTTCCTCAATAGATAAAACACCAAAAATCCTTGATTCTATATTAATATGATTAAGCTCTACAAATAGTGGAAAAGCCAATGACTATATGAAATTGGAGTCACTATCATTGTTTTCTTTAGCAATGAAAGGAAAATTTGATAGATTTCTTGTTCTTTTCCTTCTTGACCTTTCTAATTGTAACTCAAACATTTTTTTCCCTTGCCCTTGCCTCAAATAGTCCATGCATTTTTCAACAATTGAATTTCATAACTATTTTTGTGAATGTGGGGGAAATGTTGGTATGTAGAATTTGAATCAAAATGACAAGTTTTATTGCTTTTCAGGGAAGCAAGGTGTAACATGCAATATCTTGGAACTTTTTATATTTAGAAGTCGAACGATAATAGTTTTTAGTGGATTTGAACTCCCACCACTTCCACCTACTTTGATTTTTATGAATTTGATGAGCATGGGATGTAGTGGGGATCTAAATATGAAACTATTCAAGTACCACCCCAATTTTTTAAGGAAGGTGATATGAATTGAATTGAAGGGGATTATATTTGGATAAATGACTACAACCTTGAAGGCTATATTAGATCTATCATTCATATTAATTTAGATAATGGAGAGATGAATGAATTGGTAGTAGTATTTGATTATCATGGGATATGTTGTGTATCCATGCTCTAATTAGGTTTTTCCCATGCCATAATTAGGTTTTGTTCATGCACTCTTCTCTCATTGTATTTCCATTATTTCCTAAAATAATAAAATCTAAGTGTTGTTGTGGCACCCTTCTATTAGTAAATATTAGAAATTTATGTTAAATTTATCATGTTTAGAATGTAGTTGGATATACCAAGTTCTGTTACTTTGTAGTTGGATTTATTTTCTATTAAATCATTTTTACTATCATAAAGTATGTTACTTATTTATTTTAGGCTAGTGCAATCTAATATTTATTGTAATGTCAAAATAGATTCAAACTATTAATTTTTTTATATCTTTGTTAGGATGATAGATAATTTATTAAAAAAATATGCTAGTTTCAAACTAGATGTAAAAGTTTACATAGATCTTAGGTTATTATCTATGACAGAGAGGAGCCATGTCATAAAAGAACATCACTAGGTTTTTTATAGACCATCTAGTCTTTGTCTTCTTTTACTCTCTTTCACAATTCTCTTTTAATTTGTTGTTCCCTTGTTAATGCAATTCAACAATCAAGTTTGCATTGCAAGTTCTTGTGTATTGTATATTATTGTATAACTTATAATGTTCAATTTTATAATGGATGACATGGCATGAATATTATCTTTCATAAGTCAAAATTACATGATTTGAGATTGCCAAGTGAAATTAATTTCTTATAAATAGTTTTTTAAGCCACAAAGCTTTCCATTTCATCTTCTATGGTGGAACAAGTACATTGAGTAATTTTTCTTCTTGTTCCTTGGCACCCATCCTATCAAACATTTACATGTAATAATAACTATAATATACCTAGATCAAAAATAGTAGTCATTATAGCATTGACTTTCCTTTAAATGGTCTTCAAATATTTAGATATCAAATCAATCTCTAGAATATCCATTCATAATAACAATATCTAGGCTAGTGTTGCTCCCACAAGAATGCCTATGGATATATTCTTTTGCCTCCATAACATCACACCCACCACTATTTAAACAAAACCATACATAAAACCATTAAAGCCACATATAGCTCTATTACTTTAATCAACACAAGAATTTGAGTTTGGATACATTTCGTAGCTTGACCAATATACATTCAGGATCATCTAATTTAGTAAAATCAACATTATTTGATAGTTTATAGTCCTAATTATTGGTAAATTAACAATTTTGATCTAAAATATGTATATTTAAAATAAAGATGGGATTTTTATCTAGGTGTTTCAAATAGAAAATGTAACCCAATACTCCACCCAAAAATCATGAGTGCTTAGCCTATTGAAGAGCCAAGAAAAATCCCTATTAGAAGCCCATGAATTGGTAGAGCTTTCAGCCATTAAAGCACCTTCAAAATTTCACTTTGAAACTTGGACCTATCATTATGTTTTTTCAGAATCTAATCAGATTACTTCCCCAATCTTACATGTGACTAAAATAGAATAGAGGATGAATCTTCCTTATTAATCAAGGAATTGTGATGAAGTGGGTTACTTGGGATGGAAATCTACACATATATTATTCTCTATTCTTGAATGAAAGACCAAATTTTTGGTTCATAGATTGATTCAAATCTATAAATATCTTACTTTGAACATTGTGATTTTTATCCTTTTCAACAATTGAGGCTTTTAGTTTGCTTTGTTTTCTATCTCTTTTTTCTTCTCACTTTTTAAATATTGCCTAAAATTCTAATTTATGTGAAATAGAAAATAAATGATATTGAATTGGAAAGATAAAAGAAAATTTGGTGTTGTTTTGATCTAAGGTGTTTTCATGATGTGGGTGGCCTAGAATTAAAACATCTTTTTAAGATTTGTTGGAGAGCCAATTGTCATTATTAAGCCCAATAATATATAAATACTTATCCCTTGACACAAATGAATGCTGGAAATGGATTAAATGCATGCACTTTAAGTTTGAGGAAATAAGGAAAGATGACATGGCGACTATTGTCGACTCTGATACTGGGCATGATGATCATCTTGTTAATGGTGTTTTTTTATGAGACTACATACCTAAAGACAATTATGTGATATATCTAGGCTTTGCCTCAAGAACGTACCCATATGTTTGTTGTAAAGAACATGGATAGACCTACTATCAAAATGAGTTTGTCTCCAACACATCCACTTTTCTTCTATCTTGCAAAACTCTTTTACTCATCAATAGATCCATCTTTAGGTAACTTTGATGCAACTTATACATATGGATGTCATTGATGAGGAAAATTATTACCTCTATTTTATATTAATTTTAATACTTTACTTTTAATATTGCCAGGACATTTGTGAACTCATAACTAGTTGAACTTATGATAAAGTCTAGATAGAACTATTAAACCATGGGTAAATAGTTGTCATATTTTGTCAATATTATACATATAATGTATTATTTCATATAACAATTAGAATGTGTGTTTTAATATTTGGATTTAGTTTGATTATGCTTATTTTTGTAAATATTTATGCATCACAACTAACTTGCTAGGGAAGGAAGGCTAGAGAGTGATCAACAACATTCAAGAAGGAGCATCAAGGCCCAACTATGGTGGAGAATCATTATGGTACCAGAAGAAATAGCTCCTACAAAGGGGGAGCCATTATTCCAAGAATGTAGGGATGAAGTGTTGCTATATTCCCTCTACATTTACTATTGTGTTGAATTGGTTGCCCAAACCTTATTTCTTATTCCACGGGTTGTTATAGTTCCTTCTTCTTCTCTGGTGGATTTTTAGTCAAATTTTTTTTTTTTTATAAAGAATAAGTGTTAATCCTCTATTTATAGGGATTGGATCAATAGTTTGAGAAGGTTGGAAAAATTTTATGGAAAAATATTCTTGTCTCTTGTAGTGAGTTATCCACAGTTTTATGTATTGTTCTTATGTAAGGAGTTTTTGAAATATAATGAAGTGATTCCTTGTTTACATTCTATGTTACTAGATTAGCGAAAGCCAACCAAGGGGGGCAACTTAGGAGGTGGATTAGAGTAGAGTAGTGTAGATTTACTTCCAACATTTATAGTATTTTAGATAGAAGTTATAGTGTCTTCTTGCAGTATCATACTTTGTGAATGTTCCTACAGCATCTATAAGAGAAGTTATAGTGGATGGCTTGGGTTGAAATATAGGTTAGCATAGAGTTTCATTTTTAGCATTCATTTTAGTAAGGACCTAAGTGTGTTACTTTCCTATAGCACTAGTGTAGGTTCTTTGTATGCATTTTACTTTCTTTCTGCATAAGCATAATGACTCTTCAAGGAACCTAGTGCACATACTATGCTGACCATTTAAAGTATACATCCTTGGGCTGAAAAACTAAATGCACCTCATGGTGGGAGAAGTAATCTGAGGATTGAATAAACTATTCCTAAGTAAGGCCCTGGGCATGATTATCAAACACCTATTGTGAGGCAGACCATTTTTGGCACCATTGTTGGGGATGGTGTCAAGCTAGGAACATCTTTTTGAGTCATAGTTTTTTTATATAGCTAGGTTTTTATAGAGATTTGCAATTCTAAAAATTGCTTCACAAGTGTGAAGAATTAAATTACACACATCAAAGAGGAAGATGATGAGATGAATATGGTAGATTTCTTTCATGAGGGTCTGTTAATTTGAATGAAAAAATTAAAGAAGTTGAGTTTCCTTTTGAGGATGCAAGTCCTAATTTTCCTACAGCATCTTCTTCTAGAGTAAGCAATCTTTAGTCTTTCACTAGAATCTTGGCTAAATTTCTTGATAGTTCTGGTCCAAATCCACCTATTGGTAATAATCTTGTAGCTAATGCTCCTTTGTGTAAGGAAACTCAGGTGTGAAAATAGCTTCCTACACTAATCTCATGAGGAAAGTATGATGCAAATCCTATTAAAATCTTCTACACTTACAGATTAAATATCATGTAAACAACAATATTGCAGCCAACCATGCATACAAAAATAGACAGAGAAAGGAACACATAACACAAGGATTTTCCGGTGGGGAAAAACCTTTCGGTAAAACAACCCCACCCCTTCAAAACCTACACAATGTATTATCTTCAACAAGAGGTTACAATACACTTGCAGTGCAAGCTCAACAGTGACAACAGAAGACTCCAATAGCTACTCGTAGTACCAACAATACACCTTTTTTCACATCACATCTCTTTACAAACCTTAAAAAACACTTATAACATGTACTTCACTTTAGAGCTACTCCCAAAGGTAAACTGTATTAGGGATAGTTGCCACATGTCTTCACCTATCATTGAATCTTCCTAACATAGCTCTTACATGTCATAGGAATCTGTAATAACTGTTTTAGTCATGATCTCCTTACACACAATTCAAGATGTCGACACATCAACATTATTTGCAAGAAATACATTTTACAAAACAAATAATTTTGAATAGGAATTATACAAGGTTGAGACACATTATTCCTAACATTGTCCCACTTGTTGAACACCTTGTAAGAGCAACAGGAACATAATAGGAACTAACCGCTATAGGCCAAAAGGCCCATAGACTCCGAACACCATCTGAACTTCTCAGTGCCCACTAGTTTCATTAATGCATCTGCAACAATCTTCACAGTATTTTCCTTTTCCAAATTTACCTTTCCATCTTCCACCATATCTCTCACAAAGTGATACTGCACATCAATGTGCTTCATTCTGGCATGGAAAGTTGGATTCCTTGCAAGGCAAATAGCACTCTGACTGTCACACCAAATAGTAATATTTTCTGCATCAACACCAACATTAGAACACAATCTCTTAAGCCAAATGGCTTCCTTACAAGCATGAGTAGCAGCCATGTACTTAGCTTCTGTAGTGGACAAAGCAACCACGGGTTGTTGCTTGCTCATCCAACTGATGGCACCACCAAACATAGTGAACACATAAGCACTAATGAATCTCCTACGGTCAATATCACCTGCCCAATCTGAATCCACAAACCCATGAATACAAACTGAATGCAGAGATCCAAAAGAGTTACCATGATAACATATGGAGTAATCTGATGTACCCCTCAAATATTTGAATACTCGCTTAACTGCATCCCAATGTATCTATCCAGGATTAGCCATAAATCTACTCAGGACTCCTACTGCTTGGGCAATGTCTGGTCTAGTACAGACCATAGCATACATAAGACTGCCAACTGCACTACCATAAGGTACTCTACTCATGTCCTCTAGCTCACTAGGAGATTTTGGACAATCATCTATAGATAACTTTGTTCCCACAGGAATAGGAACACATAGTGGTCTACAATCTGCCATGTTGAACCTGTCCAACACAGACTTCACATACTTACTCTGACTCAACCAAAGTTTTCTATTAGACCTGTCTCTACTAATTTCCATACCCAAGATGTACCTAGCTGCCCCAAGATTTTTCATCTCAAACTGTGCTGACAACTAAGATTTAAAATCAAAAATCATACCCTTACCATTCCCAAACAACAACATATCATCAACATATAATGCAACAATAATAAGGTGATCATTTTCAATTCTGAAATAAACACAATGATCTAAATTTGATCTTACAAATCCAATTGACAACACAAAGGCATCAAATTTAAGGTACCACATCCTAGGAAATTGCTTCAAACCATATAGAGATTTCATTAATTTGAAAACTAAGGATTCTTTACCTTTAACAATGTAGTGCTCAGGCTATGACATATAAATCTCTTCCTTTAGATCACCATGAAGGAAAGCTATCTTCACATCCATCTATTCTATCTCTAAATCATATGATGCACCAAGAGATAATAGAAATCTAATGGATGTCAACTTTGCAATAGGAGAGAATATTTCACCATAGTCTATTCCCTCTACTTGTGAATACCCCTTTGGAACCAATCTAGCTTTGTACCTTTCAACACTGCCATTTGCACAGAATTTCTTCTTGAACACCCATTTACAGCCAACATATTTTCTCCCTTTAGGAAAAGGTACAAGGTCCCATGTTTTTTTTTCTCTAATGAATCCATCTCATCATCCATAGCCTCAATCCAGGAACTTGCATCTTCCATGTCCAAAGCCTCTTTCACAGATGTAGGCTCATCAGTGTTAGTAATCAAAGCAAAAATATAACTAGAATCTAACATAGAATAACCAAACCTTTTTGGTTGCTTTCTTTCTCTCATGGATCTCCTCAAGGGCTGAGGTTGAGGTTATTCTTCCTCTTCTTTTGAACTATCAGAGCTACAAGAGCTCTCCTCATCATTAGACCCAACTTGGTCTCTCTGTTCAGTCTTCTCAGGGGTAGGAGGCAACTGAACATCTTTTTCCTTTTCTTTTTCATCTAGTTGTAGCACAATAGGAGAAGATGTTAGCTCTCTAAAAATAAAATTTCTACTATGCAACACCTTACTAGTCACAAGATTCCAAAGCTTGTATCCTTTCACACCAGCACTGCACTCGATGAAAATACATTTAACAACTTTGTTTTCCAACTTAGATCTTTTCTCCATTGGAACATGTGCATAAGCTTCACAACCGAAAACATGAAGATGTCTAATTGAAGGCTTCTTACTAAACCACACCTCCATGGGTGTCTTACCAACAAGGGCTGATGTAGGAGATCTGTTAAACAGATATCAAGTAGTGGCCATAGCTTTGGCCCAAAACCTTTGTTCTAAACTAGCTCCACTAAGCATACTCCTAGCCTTCTCCATCAATTTTCTATTCATTCTCTCTGCAACTCCATTTTACTGTGGGGTATATGGAGTTTTCTTATGCCTCTCAATTCCTTGTTCTTTACAGAACTGTTCAAACTCTGCTGAGAAAAACTCACCACCATTGTCAGTTCTCACACACTTAATCTTCTTACTAGTCTGATTCTCTATAAGGGCTTTAAATTCCTTGTATCGACTAAAGACTTATGTCTTACTTTTAAGGAAATAAATCCATGTCCTTCTAATGTAATCATCTATGAAAGATACAAAAAATATAGACTTGGAGATTGGAGGAACTTTTACAAGACCAAATACATAAGAATGAATAAGATCCAAAACATTAGAAGATTTGTGAGAACTAGAGTAAAACTAAACACAATTTTGTTTACCATATACACAGTGTTCACAGAAGTCAAACTTGAGATTGCAATCATTTAACCCCTCAACAAGATTTTTATTTTTTAGGGTTCTGAGACCCTTCTCACCAATGTGGCCAAATCTCATATGCCACAACATTGTCTTTTCTACAGGAAGCTTTCCTTCCAAAGTGTTTGCACCCTTAGATACACCTATTGCACTACCATCAAAACCACTAACCACAGTCTTCTTTATTCCTCATTCAGATGGTGGGGATGAAGTGATAGCTACTATCTTCTTGGAAATAGAAGAACTATTACACTGAGAAATGTGTGCATCAACCTTAAAAAAGTACCTCTCCTAGTACCCTTAGCAAGCACCATAGCTCCTCTCATCATCTTACATCCATCTTTAGAAAAAACAACTTGCACACCTACATCATTTAGCATATTTACAAATAATAGGTTTCGTGCCAAACTTGGAATGTGCATAACTCCATTGATTCCCTTTACTCGTCCATCAAGAAATTTGATAGTGAACCTTCTGCGTCCAACTATCTTTAGGTGAGAACCATCACCCAAGTACACCTTTTCACCATCGGACTCTTCATATCTTGAGAACTAGTTTCGATGAGAGGTCATGTGAAAAGATGCACCCAAGTCAACCAACCACACATCATTAGATGCATGGGCTACCAAAGCTATGATGAATGCATCGCCATCTTCTTAAGATTTTTTAGAACCAAAATCTGAGGCTTTCTTCTTCTTCTTAGGCTCTTTATAGTCTTTACAGAAGTGCCCAGTCTTATTATAGTTCCAACATTTTTCCTTGGACTTACTGGAAGTATTTGACTTCCCACGAGATTTGGATCTACCCTTATTGTCAGACTTATTGTCATTTTTCTTCCCTCTTTCTGTGGATCTCCCACAAACAACAAGGGCTTCTTTTTCTAAAATAGAAGCCTTTCTCCTCATCTCCTTTGATAGCAGCAAAGACACCACATCATCCATTTTGAAAGTGACTAACATGCTTCCGAGAGCCATCACAAGATGGTCCCATGAATCTGGTAAAGAACACAAAAGTGTGTAGCAACAATCCTCCTCCTCTAACTTGACACCAGCTAATGTCAACTATGTATCCAATAGATTAAATGCATTTAAATGATCCATTAAGGATCCACCTTCCTTCATTCATAGAGAATACAACTTCTTCCTCAAGAACAACTTGCTCACCAAAGATTTGGCCTGATACATGGCCCCAAGTCTCTCCCACAAACTATATGAGATTTTCTCATCTAGAACATTTAGAAGGACTACATCGATTAAATAGAGTCTTATGAGACCCTTAGCTTTACGGTCTTTGATATCCCAACCTTGTTGAGCTATACTTGTTGGTCTTGTAGTGCTTGTAGTTGCTTCCCATAGGTCATGATCTTCCAACATGTCTTCCATCTTGAGTTTCCATAACTCAAAATTAGTGTCATTAAATTTCTCCACCTCCATTCTTCCATATGATGAACTTGCCATCTCAATCTACAAATAAGATTCAGGATGCTCTGCACAAGACTCCCACTCAACTTGAGATTAGCTCAAAAAGCCCTACCCAACAACTAGGATCAAAAGTTGATCAAGCTCTGATACCACTTGTAAGGAAACTTAGGTGTGGAAACAGCTTCCTACACTAATCTCATAAGGAAAGTATGATGCAAATCCTATTAAAATTTTCTACACTTACAGATTCAATATCATGTAAACAATAATATTGCAGCCAACCATGCATACAAAAATAGACAGAGAAAGGAACACATAACACAAGTATTTTCTGGTGGGGAAAAAACTTTCGGTAAAACAAACCCACCCCTTCAGAACCTGCACAATGTATTATCTTCAACAAGAGGTTACAATACACTTGCAGTGCAAGCTCAACAATGACAACAGAAGACTCCAATAGCTACTCAAAGTACCAACAATACACCTTTTTTTGCATCGCATTTCTTCGCAAACCTTAAAAAATGCTTATAACATGCACTTCACTTTACGGCTACTCCCAAAGGTAAACCGTATTAGGGTTTTACCATTTTCTGAGAAAATGAGAACCCCACTATTGGGGTAGAGTGTACAATACTCAAATATCTTAGTTGCCACATGTCTTCACCTGTCATTGAATCTTCCTAACATAGCTCTTATGTGTCATAGGAATCCATCATAACCATTTTAGTCATGATCTCCTTAAACACAATTCAAGATGTCGACACATCAACATTATTTGCAAGAAATACATTTTACAAAACAAATAATAAGAATAGGAATTATACAAGGTTGAGACACCTTATTCCTAACACTTTTTAGCATCAACCCCATAATCAAATACCTTCAGTAATGGCACACCATACTTTTCAATTTCCTCTCTCAAGCCTCATAAACAATGCTAATGTCAAAAACATACACGTAGCTGCTCTTCTAAAGTTTTATGGCCTTTTAATTAAGGATCTTGATACTTTTTTATTTGAGTTCGACATACTTTTTCATGACTTTGACTATAACATTAATGCCCATAAGCTCAAGTTATTTCTAGCAACATTGAAAGAATCAGCCTTATGATGGTTCATGGGCTTAGGAGCCAATGCAACAAGTACTTGGAATGAGATGTAGACTCCATTTTTGGAGAAATAGAAAGAGTACTACAAGGGGAGTGATCCAAGGGGAGATGAAATTTTTAGAATATCACAAAAGGATGATGAAATATTGAAAGACTATGTTTCACTAATGTAGAAGAACCCCTAACATATACTAGCAAAGGATTCACAAAAAACTAGTCTTTGTGAGAGGGATAAATGATAATTGACTAGAAGCATTAGACCTACTACCTAGTGGATATATATACCAATCTTCTTGGGATGACCTCAAGAAAATCTTTCTTGACTACTCAAGGTCCACTATGAAGAAAGACAGAGGGTGTTGATCAACATCCACTAAAGGGATCAGTTGGGGCATTTCAAAGCTCAATATATCTAATTTACTCTCAAATTTCAAGAAAGACATCATAAATGATGTCACTACACATCTCAACAACATGATTACAAAGAAGAAGCATGAAAAAGTTGAATCATGATTGGTGGATTATTGTCCTCACTATCATAAACAAAAGCAAGACTACACATGTAAGCTAGTAGAAAACATAGAGAATCAACATTTACCAACTGAGTACATGAAGATAGATGGGGAAAATGATAAAGTGTTCTTTTTTGCTCAACATTGAACGTGGGCTTCAAGACAAGGTATGCCTCAAGATCCTCTATAGTTTTCAAATCCTTACAATAATCAGTGGCAAAACCAAAATTATCAAAAACCAACAAAACAAATAGTGGCCCATTCAAAAAAATAGTCAATGGAAAAAGTAGCAAAATAACCAATAGCCTAATCAACAAAATAACTAGTGGCAAAATCAACAAAATCAATGGCAACCACCACAAGAAAATTTGGGGTAAAATAACCAATGGAGGAGTCCTCCATAGTGGCATAGCCAAAATTATGTTAACCCAAGTCTACCACCTCCAGTGTATCCACCTATAATAATTCCATTTCCTACAAAAAATAATGTTAATCCTAAGCCAAAAAAATTGCCTGCCCAATCTCAGCCAAATCCAAATAACAAGAAATAATAGCAACAAACATACACTATTGATACTCAATAGTGCGCTATTTATTCACTACAAATAAATAATATCCATTTGAGATCTGATACAATTCTACCTACACCGTAATATCTTATTATCATAGAAGTTTCAAGCACTCCTATAGCACCACTTCCGGAAGCTATACTACCAAATACTAGCCCGCCAATTGATCTACCCAACAAGAATACTAACCACACCTCAGCGAATCGTCCTTTCCACATAGGCTAAATAAAGAGAAATCCATATCCCAAGAGAAAGAGAGATTTGATATTGTTGAGCAATTGAAAAATATGCACATCCAAATCCCTCTATTCCAAGCTATCAAGGATGTCCCTCCCTATGGAAAGGCTATTATGGAAGCATACCTTAAGAAGCTAGGGTGGAAGAAGAAAGATACTCAAATAGTCCATGTTGTCAGACAATTAGCAAAAATCATGTTAGGGAAGGTAGTGATACCACAGTATTCAGATCCTGGTAGTCTAGTAGTTAATCTGATCATAACTGGATAGGCTGTGAAAAATGCTTTATTTGAATTGGGAGCAGCAATAAATGTGATGAGTAAAGATACAATGCACAAGTTATACATAGAAGGCTTAAAAACAACTCCCACACTATTACAACTTGTCGATAGTTCAACTGTCACTCCAGATGGTCTCACAGAAAATGTGATAGTGACTTTAGATTCATGGGAACACCCTGTTGATTTTCTTCTATCACCTAAAGTAAAACTTGGTGGCTATCCTATCATATTAGGGAGTCCCTAGTTAGCCACCACTGATTCTAAAATTAATTGTAGATCATGTAGTATGAAAATTTCAAATGTTCAAACAATAAGGAAGCTAACACTATATCCACCTACCCAACCCCAACCAAACTTGGGAGAACCTATTTGGTCATATTTATATAATGAAGAGGAAGAGTTAGATTCTATAGCCCAGATCATGATGTTGCATAGGAACTCTTTTATGAAAATCTAGGAGGGAGATGATGTAATCCAGAGCATTCTTACCAATGAATGTATATTGGCTAGAGATATTTTTGAGAGTTCTATCTTAAAGCTAAGTATTTATGAAGACTATTTCTACCTAGGAAGTCCTAAGATAATTGATCAATTACTACCAAGTGAAGTAGCTACAAGTCTAGTACCAGAAGTGTCAATGGTAGAGTTAACAACTACTATAGAACTTTCTCCTAGTCATAATTTCCATGTAAACAATAAGTTGTCCCAATCACAATTGTGATTGTTAGCCAAGCTCCTCAATCAACATGAGAAATCCTTTTCTTGGGATTATGGGGATATAATAGGACTAAGCCCTAAAATTTGCACTAATAAGATCTACATCAATGATGGAAGCTTTCCACTCCATCAACCTCATAGGGGAATAAATCCAGCATTGTGCAAGATAGTTAAAATTGAGTTGTAGAAGTTGTTGGATGTTGGATTCATCTATCCAATCTTTGATAGAAAATGGGTATCACCATTAGTTATTATAGCTAATAAATGAGGTAAGTTGTGGATATGTGTAGATTATAGAGATTTTCATAATGCCACAATGAAGGATCACTTTCCTTTTCCCTTTATTGACCAAGTTTTGGATACTTTAGCTAGAAAGAAATACTTCTCATTTCCAGATGGATATAGTGGTTGCATTCAGATAAGTATTGTTGTAGAAGATCAAGAGAAGACCACATTTACATGTTCTTAGGGTACCTATTCTTATTTTGTATTACCATTTGGCTTATGCAATGCACCTAGTACTTTTCAAAGAGTTGTAATCAACATCTTTACTAACATATCACATGATTGCATGGAGATATACATGGATGACTTTACTATGTTTCATGTCACATTTGAGAAAGCCCTAAAGAACTTAGAGAAGTACTAATCTAATGTGAAGAACACAACATATCTCTCAATAGTAAGAAATGCTTTCTAATGATGCAAGAAGGCATGGTTCTAGGATAGTTTATCTCTAAAGCTAGAATCTAGATAGACCTTGCAAAAATAGGGCTAATTCTCACACTCCCTATTCCCACAAAGCAAAAAGAAGTCAAATATTTCCTAGGACATGCTAGCTATTATAGAAGGTTTATCAAAAAATGTAGTTAGATAGCTAGTCCTCTATATATTTTTCTTACCAAAGAGGTTGAATTTTCCTGGAAAAAGGAATGCGATGACTCCTTGCAGCAGCTTGAGTCACTATTGACAATTGCACCAATACTCGGGTCCTAATTAGACTTTGCCTTTTCAAATACATATAGATGCTTCTGACTATGCCATAGGTGTAGTCCTAGACCAAAAATCTCAAAACCTTGGAACTACAATCTACTATATCAATAAGAGCCTTCATGGACTAGAGTTAAACTATAAAATGATTGAAAAATAACTATTACTACTAGTTTATGGTCTGAACAAATTATGACATTATGTAACTAGTTATCCTATATTTGTTCATACTAACCATGCAGCAATTAATTATCTCATGAAGGAACTTTCCATCATAGGTAGGTTAGCAAGATGGTTAATTCTTTTGTAGGAATTTGATATCACAATCATTCACAAACTTGGGAAAGTGAATGTGGTAGATGATTATCTATCCAGAATCCACCATGATGAAGAAAATACTACCTTGGTAGATGATAATTTTCCAAATGAGCATTTATTTCATATTTCTATCCAAACCCCATGCTGTGCAAATATAGCTAATTATATTGTAGCTAAAAAAATGCTTGCATATTTCTCTTACAAGGATAGGAGGCTGCTTGTAGAGAAAAGCTTCCATTTCTCTTGGATTGATAACACACTATTTTACACTAGAACTAATCAAGTTATGATGAGATGTGTGCAAGAAGATGAGACATATGACATCCTACATGCATGTCATAATGAACCATGTGGGGGCACTTTGTAGAAAAAAGAACATTGTTGAAGATTTTAACAATTGGTAACTATTGACCTACACTTCATTAAGATGTAGTTAGTTATACAAAAAAGTGTGGATAAATGTTAGAGAATGGGCCAATGAAAAAGATTAGATGAAATGCCTCTCAATCCATAGGTGGTGGTAATACCATTCAAAAAATGGGGCATGGACTTCATCAGTCCAATAGATCATCCATCCAAATGGAAATGATACATCCTTATATACACTGACTACCTAACAAAATGGGTCAAAGTCAAAGCCATGAAGCATGCTTGTGACCATAACGTTGCCAAATTTATATATGAAGAAATATTTACTCAATATGGCATACCTAGAGAACTTGTTACTAATGAGGGTGATTAATTCACTTCCAATCTGATAACAAAACTCATGAAGGAATATAATATCAGACATTGAAAATCAAGTTCCTGTCATCCTCAAGCTAATGGACAAGTAGAAGTTACAAACTAGGAGATAGAAACCATCTTGACAAAGACAGTTCATTTACATCCTAGAGATTGGAGTAGCAAACTACCAAAAGTTGTTTGGATACATAGATATCAATAGGCAGTTTCAGACAAACAATAGATAACACTTCCTATAGCAGAGGGTGTCAACCTTCTTCCTATAGCTCTTTAATAAGAATTCCTTTGAGCATTCCCATAATAAAAAATTTATGTATACATAAAGTCCAATTCTCCATTCACTTTCTAAATTCTTATTTTTCAACTCATCTCATTTCTTTCTCTCCCACACACCCACCATCCATGCCATCATTTTTCTATGCTTTCAATAATATGGTGAGTCCACTGATTTATGTTGTCACTATCATTCTTCCACATTTTCTACCTTTATTTGGCATGTGCAATGATCAAATTGATAGGTATAATATTTTCAAATTTTATTTAGTTTTAGTGCATAGATTTAGTTGATTATATCTACTTCTACATTAAATATATCATTGTGGCATTATGCTAGTTCTGAACCTCATTGTAACTATGAAAAGAGAGGACACTTGTCCATGTTTCATAGGGGGTAGGGAAGTTTATTAATTCCAAATGGAATTTCTATTTACTCATTAAAGATTCTCAAATCCATACTTTCCCTTTATTTGATTAAAATCTAGTTGCCATAGTATGCAAGTGTCAAGTGTTGTACCTTTATTCCCAAATAATCCGTTATTGTGAGACTAAGATGTGACCTAATTTAAATTAGATGTGACCCAAATTAAATTTTGAAGTGATTCTAACATATCTATGATTCATTCTATTAAAACCACATTATTATTATTCATGATGGAAACACCAGAAGAATGTGAAAAGGGTTTGTGGTTTTAGAAAGAAAAAGCTTGAAATTTATAGAACAAAAGAGGCCAATTGTTGAGAAAAAAAGTAGAGATTGAGATTAGTAAGCACAAATAGGAGGTTAGTTGTAGTGATGTGAACTAGTAGATCATAGTCTTTTACTTTCTGATGTATAAGTAGTAAGAAGATTTAATGCATGTGGCTAGCCAAAATATTTCTTGAAATTAATGGAGTTTGATGAAGAAGTAGCTACTGAATTTACAAATACATTTGAGGAAGGTGAAGCAGCAATACATGTTTTAACAATCATTTCCATAGAGGAATGAATAGCAAAAGTAACTAGGCTACCAATAGCAGGGGAACACTACCCCAATGAGAACAATGCCAGATCAGCTAGGGCCTAGTTTTCCTTACTAGTTGACCCTCTATTAGAGATTACAAAATAGGGGTACAAAAGAATTTCTATTCCTCTTCCATATAATGTGTTATCCATGCATATTATTAGGTATTTTACCTTCAAGGAAGATTTTCTAATTTGTAGGCACATCATTTTAAGTTACTTAGTTGTTTAAGGCATAATTTTCTAGTAAATATCCCCAATTTTTTGTTCAATATGTTATGCATTAGTGCTGAGGAAACCCAGAAAGAAAAGGAAAATTTTGTTACTCACCATGCCCTAATTAAATTTCTCATAGAAATATCTCTTAGGGAAATCTCTCCTATATCATGGGTAGAATTTGTCTAGCATCAAATCCTACAACCTCATATTGCCCCTAAAGTACAACCTAGCCAAGAGAATGTAGTCTTGATTGACACAACTATTGAGCAAGATGCCCAACATGTGGAAACTAAAAATGTGCAAGAAAATGTGCCTTTACCCTCTCAAATGATAAATGTAGCTACTTCTACCTAAGAAAAAAAAATGGAAGTTACAAGAAGAAACTTCAATTCCGGCAACAAAAAAATGAAACCCTACAATCTCAAAATAGAAGAAAATAAAGTTGGTTCATGTAGTAGTTACTCTTGTAGCAAAGGCACCAAAAAGAGTTAGTAAGAAAAAGGTTTTTGTGCTTGAAGACAACCTATGCAAAGAAGCCCTAGAATGAAAGGACAAACTACTAAAGTTCACTTACAAACCCAATCCACTTTACCTAAATAACTTGATGAAGAATCTCTAGTACAAGTTATCCCAGATGATTCTTATAGTCAACTTGAAATTCTAAACATTCCTCAGAATCCTAATGAAAAATGTAAAGCTGAAATGAATGAATGCCAAAATGATTCCCAAATAAGTCAATAGGATACCCCAAGCCATGAAGTAGAAGAAGACCCAATAACACACCAACTAGCTTATTCAAAAACTACCCTAGTTTCCTATAAGAAAACATGGTTTACAAGCTTTTTGGAATGCCCATGGAGGGAATAGAGGAAGAAAATAATTGGGATGAAGAAAGTAGCCTAATTACCTTAAAAATGCTTCTTTTTCATCTATATAATAAACATGTGTTAACAAAAACCTTATGGGAAGAAGAGATAAAGAAAATGAAGAACGTAATAACAGACTAAGGTGAAGAAATTACAAAATTAAAAGAGCAATTGGCAAGATAAAAGAAAAAGATTGATCATGCCCTTAAGCTGGCTAACTAAATAATTACTTGTAGGCTACCACCTAGTATATATGTCATCTATTTAAAAGAAAAAATCCTCTTATTCTAGTTGATGATCACCCTCAAAGATATAGATGCAAAATTTAGGTTAGGTTAGGAATTTTATGGTTTATACCAAACCCTTCCATCTTGGTAACAACATTTACTCTATGAATTGTCTATGCATAATTTCATTATCCCTATAGAAACTCAATGGAAACCTCTACTTTATGTAGGGGATATACACTTTAGGATCCTAATGTCTTGGATGCACAATGAGGCCAACTATGATAAACAACTAAACAATTATAGAGAATGGGAGAGAACACAACCCCTATTATTAAGAGTAGAAAGGAATACACTAGAAGAAATCCTTAGGGATTGGTTTAGGCTGACCTATGGAAAAATTCACAAGGAAATAAGAAAACAAATCTTTGAGGCTAGAAAAAAAGTGAATGTAGAGTATGACAGCATACATTACTTTTTCTTTCAAGGAACCATGGCCCATGCCAGAAGTAGATGAGGTAGACTACTAGATGGATTCAAAAGGTTAGAACCACATAGCCCTATCAACCTTGAGGAAACCCTTCATCACACACAAAAATATATGTAGTTAGGAAGACAAATTAGACATGAACTTTGGTGTCCATTAATGATTCAGCCATCCATGCTCCTTTGGCCCCTATATGATATCAACTCTAAATGACTTGACATGTTGCAAGAGGATCATAGGAGGGATTTCTAGGAAAGAATAAGAAGATTCTACTACACTTTTAGGAGTACCAGGTGAGGGAGGACTAAGGTTGGCAACTTTTGATCAATTGCCAAAAAATGCAATTCTTAAGGACAAGCATTAAATTACCAAGGGGTAGATGATGAGGCAAATTATTGCCTCTATTTTATATTAAATACAATGCTTTGTTTTCAATACTACCAAGACATTTGTGAACTCATAACTAGTTGAACTATTAAGTATGGGTAGATAGTTATGTCATATTTTGCCAATATTATATATATATAATGCAATATTTCATATAACCATCATAATGTGTGTTCTAATGTTTGGATTTAGTTTTATTATGCTTATTTGCATAAATATTTCTACATCACAACTAACTTTCTAGGGATGGAAGGTTGGAGAGTGGTCGATAGCATTCAAGAAGGAGCATCAAGGCCTAGCTATTGGAAGGAATCATTATGGTACTAGAAGACATGAATACTGCAAAGGAGGAGCCATTATTCTAGGAATGTAGGGATGAAGTGTTGCTATATTCCCTCTGTGTTTACCATTGTGCTAAATTGGTCACCCAAAATATATTACTTATTTTGCAAGTTGTTATATTTCCTTCTTCTCTAGAAGATTTTTAATTAGTTTTTTTTCTTTTCTATTTTAGAACAAGTGTTGATCCTCTATTTATATGAATTGGATCAATAGTTTGAGAAGGTTGGAAAAAGTTTATGGAAAAATGTTGTTGTCTCTTGTAGCGAGTTATCCACATTTTATGTATTGTTCTTATAAGGAGCTTTTGAAATATAATGAAGTAATTCTTGGTTTACATTCTATGTTAGTAGATTAGGAGAATCCAACTAAGTGAGCCCACTTGGGAGGTACATTAGATTAGAGTAGTGTAGTTTTACTTCCAACATTTCTAGTATTTTATATAGAAGTTATAGTTTCTTCTTGCAACATTGTACTTTGTAAATGTTCCTACAACATTTGTAAGAGTAGTTATAGTAGATGGTCCGGGTTGAAATATAGGTTAGCATAGAGTTACATTTCTAGCATTCATTTTAGTAAGGAGCTAAGTGTGTTACTTTCATATAACACTAGTATATGTTCTTTATATGCATTTTACTTTCTTGAAACATAAGCATAATGAATCTTCAAGGAACCTAGTGCACATTTTGTGCTGACCATTTCAAGTATATGTCCCTAGGTTGACAAGTTAAATGCATCTCATGGTGTGATGGGGACACTACCCACGCATAGAATGGACACAACAAGAAAGGGAAAATTTTATTAACTTTTTAGTTAAGCTAATACATTCTGTATAGAGAAAATAGACTTCAAAACAAGCTTTAAGGGCTTACAATAACATAAATCTAGAGATAATTTCTCCTTTTAGTACCTCCTCTCAAACTCCACTCCGAACTGCCTTTTACAATGACATAAATGTCCTTAAATAGACCTCGAAGGGTTAAGGACTAGGAATAAATTCTAGAAAGTGCTAGTAGGCATCCACTGACCACATAGAAGGCTCCAAAAGCAGTGTTAGAAGTTGACGCAAATCTAGAAAAATCCAGAAATGGTAACCGAACTTTCGGGAAGTATAAGTTTTCAACCGTAGCTCCGATTGACGAACTGTTTACATTTTTGGAAAGCTCTCAAAGCGCTCTATAGCCTTATGGAGCAGCTTTTCTCATCCCTCATTTTTCAGCCCTTTTCAAGGTCATTTAATTCCCCTAACCTGATTTTGAAGCATTCTTAGGAGGTCTCCAAAACCCAAAAAATTGTTTACATTTTTGGAAAGCTCTCGAAGCACTCTATAGCCTTATGGACCAGCTTCGCTCATCCCCCATTTTTTGGCCCTTTTTGAAGTCATTTAATGCCCCTAACCTAACTTTGAAGCATTCTTAGGAGGTCTCCAAAACTCAAAAAACTACGATAACTTTGAAACTGTGGGGCCTTTTGACCTGATTCTTTTTCTGGAATCCTCTAAATTACAATTACATTCATCTAGCCAATTTACACCTCCTAGTTCACCAAAATGATGGCTCAATTACATACTCCTATTTTTTTGGCATTTACACATATCCCAAGGTGTTCAAATACTCTATCCTAGAATACTGATAGTGGAACTTGTTGGTGCTCAAAATTGCATTCCCATTTTGAGCATCCATTTGAAATTTTGAGAAAGTCAAGCCCCATGAATGCCCATAATTGAATGTGCACTCGGCTATCCATTTGAGATCCTTAAGATGTTCAATGCCTCTGACACTTTCCATTCAGTTTGCCTAAGCCTTCCATGATGATAATTTGTCATTCTGAGTTATATGACAAAGTCTTATTTTTAACAAATCCTAAAATCTGCTTTCTACCCCATTTAATATGCAGAGTTCAGTCAAGAACCTTTCCTTATACAAATCCACCACGTCCTTTGAAATCCTTTAGCCCCTTCTCACTTTCTTGCTCAGGGCATGCCCTTTCAAACCTTAGGCAAACTTGAAATAATGTTTTGATTAAATCTTTTTTCAGTTTAAGGTAATCAGGGTTTACACTTTTTTAAATCCAAAAAGGTTGCTTTTCAAACTTACCATGCAAGTCTCGGTGATCATAGATCTTGTTCAGATCGACAGACCATACATTCCCACATTTTTAGAATGCGAGGCCATTAAAAAATGTGGGGAAGCACAAAGAGGGCACGTAGCATAGTCTGATTACGTGGGTCCAAGATTTTTCAAAAAAGATTGACTCACCATTGATCTTGGTTGAGATCACTAGATGCTGCTTGCCCGCAGGATAAAGATGGGCATGTTTTAAATAAAGTGGGCAAGCACATAAGTGACATAAGGAGGTGTTTGTACAAGTGCAGAAGACAAGTTATGAACATCATCGATCTATGTGAGATTGACGAATGAGGCATACCCACATTTTCAAGATGAGAGGTAGATAAATATTGCGGGCATGCCACTTTGCGACATGTGGCATAGTAGGACCAAAATGTGAGGAAGTAACAATGTCATGGGTGCCGAAGTCTTGAATTCCATGGTTAGGCTTGTCAGAACACGTGCAGTAAAAGGTATTTTCTCATTGGTCAGGATCATTGTGATGGGGTGCCTATTATTGAAACTCTGAATCACCGTCGATCTAAGCTAGCATCAAGGGCTAGTGTTTGCCCGCATTATTTTATCTTTGTATGATTTTATAATGTGAGTAAAAGGATTGTGGACCCATGTCACAATTAACCAAATCATGCCATTTTGAAGTGTCACGTGTTTTGTGATAAAGGAACAGTGCAATAGTTATTCAGAAAATTTTCATCAACCATCGATCTTTTCTAAATCGACGGAAGGTGCTGGCCCCCTATATCAACATGCTCGCAAGATAAGAAATGCAAGAGTGTGCAAGCCTGACATGTGGGGTGGACTCAAGTCATTGATTCAATTCAGATCTGCGGTTCTTGCGCATTTGTATTTCTTAGAACCAAGAAGCGCCCACTAAAAGATAAATTGCACACATGGCTAATTATGATTGGGTTATTTTGGACCAGCTTGCCTAGTGGATTTTGAAGCCGTCATGCTCACATTTTCAACTTATAAGATATTCGAGATCGAAGGTGCATATTTTACTATTGAAGGTGGTATCATTATGCATATTAATGAGACATGAAAACCTTCGCGTGTGAAAGTAAAGAACAGGGTGTAACAAGTGAGATTTTCCCAATATCAACTTGTGTGAGTAGAAATTCGTGAGTCATCTCTGAATGGAAAAATTACTACCAGGATTGAGATAAATTTAGCATGAGTGTCAAGTAGTTGGCTCAAGGATAAAATGCAGAAGTTACAGAGATAAAAGAAAAGGCTTTAGGTAAGTTTGTATACCAAAGTCTCTGCATTTTTCAGTCCTGGTGATTTATTCAAAAGATGTTTCTAAAGATTTCACTAAGTCTAAGGGTATGGATAGCGGAAGGATTGTTCGTTAAGAGTAGTTGGTTCTGGGAAACTGATACTTTGAAAAATGATTTATTTATTTTTAGAAGATGGTTCAAAAAAGGAAAATGGTTAGCTTTGTATGCCTGTGTATGGTTTTTTGATGGAGGAAAGCTAGTAATTAGGTGTCATAGTCAAGTCACCAAGGTGATAAGAAGAACAAGGAATAGACTTTGTAAGCTAACAACCTTTTCAGTAGAAACATCATCTTTTAAACAAATTTTCAAAGCATCTTAGTTTGATGCCAGGGTAGGAGAGATTTTTGAGACCTTGTGCATAGTTTTGGAAGAGGGTGAAGAAGATTTTATACCTTGGGGTATAGTCTTTTTCAATTTTTGTGAATGTCCCCCCTTTTTGTGTGAGTAGATGGCAAATTTTGGCAAGAAGTTGGTTAAGGAAGCAGATGTGGCTGGGGATTAGAGCATCCCTATTTTGTTATTTTTAATAACCACATTATTTTTTGGCTTCTGTACTGCATGCTAAGTAATGATTCTATTATTTCTGAAGCCTGGCATGATCAGTAAAGAGTGGGAAGTAAAGATGATTCTCATTCAGTAGTCATCTTGACAAAACCCATAGGCCTAGGTTGGTGCATATTTTTCAAAGTTGATTTTTTCATTGATAAGGCGGTCTTAGCAGTTGCGCATACAACAAATCAGTGGTAGAGCCAAATCAGCAAAAAAGTGGTAACATAAAAGAAGCTTATAGGAGAATATTTGATCTACATGATGTTCTATTAATCATTTTTCTCTCTTTCTTCCATTACAAACTTGTGATATCTTTTGTACTGGACACTTGTCATTTCTCTATGCCTAAAGCTTGTTGCATCTCACAGTATTTAAGTGAGATCCCAAGGCTAGAGATGGGGGGTTGGTTGGTTGGTTTTCTATTCTTCCAGTTTTTAAGAGCTCTGCTTAGGCTATGAAAGCCACATACCCAACATGTCTTGTATGAATAGCATATGGATTTCGCAGATAGTTCTGAAACAATAGTGTGATCTTGTATTTTGTTTTATGCATCCCTAATGTACTTATTTCAAGGAGATAAATACAATGTGCAGAAGGTTTTGAATTTCAATATGACTCTGTCTCCTTTCTTGTTGAGTTTGTAATGTTATAGGTTCAAGAACAAAGATCTTGAACCTATTTGCAATTGTCTGGTTGTATGTTTGAAGTTTGCTTGCCTTTGACTCAAGGAGTCATGTAATTTCTTGTGGTTTCAGAAAAGGTTGTAGATTCAATTAAGAAGGATGTGAGAAAGTATGGGTTTACATTGGATATTGATGTCTAATTCATAAGGTGAACAGACTGAACATGAATGTATTAACGTATGCCATATGTTGATTGATGTTCAAGGATGCATAATTCTGGAGTGTAGGATTGCCCTAATGGATAAGGCATTGGTCGTTTGTAGGATCATTAAATTTTTTGCTGCATATTGAACATGTTGTCTTTCCTCAATATAAATCAAATTTTTCCCTTCATGTTGAAGTGGACATAAAAGTTTTAACCCTCACTCAGTTTATGAATAATATCAGTTTGCACCTAGCTATTGTAGAATCTATGTTTTTTCATAAACCACTAGGAGATATTAGGGGTTTGATCTACTTTTCTAGATCCTGAAAGTGGTTATTGCACTGGTTGGATAGTTAGATCTAAAGAGGTTCACCCACCTAGGTTTTGCAGAGATTGAAGAAGAAGAAGGATCTAGCCTTATAGTTGGCCTGGTGTCTGAATGGATGTGTTGATAATTGGAGTTAGCTACCCCTAGATGCATTTTGTTCTCATCAGGGTAATTGGAAATTGGTAACATTTTCAAACACCAACAAAATGGTTACTCTGCTAGGGAACGTTGTGAAGTAATTCAGAGTTAAAAGGACAAGAATCTCTGGTGTATAATTTGAAAAGAAGAGATTCAATATAGTAGGAGAAGTGCATTACAAATTTTTAGTAGTAAGTTCTCTAATGTTCTTTTCAAGTTTTCTTACTCCAAATCATGCACCCCAGTAAGTTTTATCCATTTACAACAGTATTTTTCAAGGTTGAATATAGATTGTGTTGCTAAGGTTGTTCATCTTTAGTCATGTCAACCGGTTGTTATTTTCAGAGTACTGTTGTTGTTCAGAGTTAGAATTGGTGAAAGATGTTTTCTCTCTTTTAAATGTTGTTAAAAGTTTTGCAAAGTTTTCAAGTTGAATTTTCAATTCAGATATGTAGTGTTATGAATCATGTTTAAAATATTTCTCACAATAGTGAGTGGCAACTCTATCTAAAGGATCTCTGAATCATTGTAGATCAGTGATGTATAAATTTTTTTCAAGAGTTTTCATGGGAATCAAGCAGATCTGAAAGTTAGATGAATTTGCAAGCAAGAACAGAGATCTATTATAAGTTTCTAACAAATAAGTCTAGAAGTGTTGTTTGATCTGTTGTCACAAGAATTTTAATGATAAAGATGAATCACAGATTTCATTTCTCTCTTCAATAAGATGGCAACTCTGTAAGGTTATGATCAATGGTGTGAGGAATTCATGTTAGCACCAGGCAAATCAGCAGATTAGTGGTTTCATACAGCAACACTTGAGGTATTTTATACTTTCATGCAATCTTCTTTCCCATGAAAGTTAGTTCTACATATGTATTCTCCATCAAGCGAAGTTTAAGCACTAAGAAGAGGAGAATAGTTTTATGTTTTATACATTTCGTTGGATTTGGTTTCAATTGTTGTTTTAAAGTTGTGAAGTGTATTTGAAGCATTCATTCGGTAGAGGGTTGTGAAGATCTACTGTAAATTATGAATTCTGAAAGTATTTAATGATGAATGAGTCTTGAGTTGAAGAATGTCGAATTTTATCTCATCTAGTATGCAACCTATTAGTGAAATTCCTAGATCCATCTCTACCAGGAGGTATATTTCATTGAGTTTTAATGGTATCCATGGTTTCCCGAATACTGTGCCTTGTAACCTCAGACAGTATTTGCCTAAGTTTGGTGGAAACCATGAAAATTCAGCCAGTCATCATGTTCAGCTGTTTAGTGACTTGGTTGGTGATTTTGACATTGCTCATGAAGACATTCAGATGAAATTGTTTGTTCAGACTTTAGAGGATGATGCTAGGGACTAGTTTTTATTTTTACCAACATGTTCAATTTCATCCTAGGATGAATTACTGTCAGCTTTCATGATGCAGTTCGGGGAAAGAGTAAGCATCTCTGATTATTTTGATAAGTTTTTGAAAATTAAAATTAGGAATGGTGAGTTAGTTCCTGAATTTAATATCAGATTTGCAAATATTTTGAGTGAATTTCCTGAAAGTTACAAGCCAGATGATCAAATATGTTTAGTGGTTTATCTCGGTGCATTTGATAAAAAGATGAACTATCTGTTGAGAGATAAGGAACCTAGAACTTTGCATCAGGCATTCATGATAGCAATAGAGATTGAGAATAACATAAAATATGACTTAACTCGGAGTCACTTCTCTAGAAATATTTGCCAACAAGATGAGGTGCAAAGAACAAATCAATGTCATATAGAATGTTTAATTTCAGATCAACAAATAGGCACTCCTATTATTGTAAATAGTTTTGCTAAAGATTCAGAAATAAAAGCATGCGAACATGATATCTCTTTGTTGCAAAAAGGAAATGATTGCATTCGTTCTGATTTGAATGCACATGTTTATGGCATTACAACATCGAATGATAGAATCGATTCATTTGATGAGTTATCTAGGCAAGATATAAATCCATTCATTCATTTTCCCATTGATGATTCACATTGTGTTGAAAACATAACGAATCAGAAAGAGGAAAGGTATTTATCTTAGTATGAGAATGAAGAACCTGGAAGTGATGCATCAAGTGATAAAGATGAAATTTCTGATCCAACATATTGTAAAGAAGCATCATGTGAAGACAATGGTGACACTTTTTGCTCAGGTCAAGAAGAGGATTTTGATAGTACATATGCGTCTTCATGTGAATTAGATGCTGATTGGGAAGAAGAAAGTAATAATTAAAGTGAGTGCTCGTATGTTAGTAAAGGTATGAATTCTTTTCTTAAATCTAAAAGTGAGTGTCCATTTCAGAATTGTGTAAATCAGTTTGAGATTAAAAGTTATGAAGAAAATGTGTCTACACAATATGAAGACAAAGAGGTTATCTATAAGGATGTATTACCTAATTGTGTAGAAGAGTGTCTTGAGGATGAATGTAGTGATGATCAGTACATGATTGATCCTGAGATTAATGCATCAACACCTATTGATAAGATAAATGATGATTTGCTTGCAAGACATTGTAATCACCTATATGGAGACAATGAAAGCAACTTTGATTTGTATTCTACATGCTTCGTTCACAGAGTGGATGTTGAGTCTTCATATGATTCTAATTTTTCTTCTTCATATGCTGAAAGTGTCCATGATAGCGATGTTAGAAATGGTTTTAAAGTTTTCACTAATCTGTTATATGGTGAGGAGTTTGATGTTGATCAACACATTACTTGTCCTAATGTCTACAAAGGCGCTTTGCATGGAATTATCAATCCCCTTTTTGAAGAACACATGGAAAATTCAGATTTTGTTGAGAACAAGTTTGATGATGATACCTTGTCTTACTGCTATAGGAGATTAGAATGTTCTAATTATGAGTTTGATAGTGAAACTAATGATTATGTTGCATTTGAGGAGGTAAATGACAAGATGTTTGATGAAGTTGTTTTTAAAAATTAGTATGCACCTTGCAATGAGATTTATGAGGAACTCTCTAATGTGAAGACTAATCTATTTTTTGATTGTGAAGAACCATTTGAAGATTATGGATTAGTTTCAGATTATGATGTGGATGACATATGTGAATATCAATCAGATTGTTCATTTGATTCCTATCCGGTTATGCAAAGGGATACACATTTTGAAGGTATGAGTGGTCTTTTTCCCCAAGTTGAATATGAAGCCTTCATATTCAAGAATGATGGCATGCATGAGCCATTAAATGAAGAGAGTTTTCAGTTTCAATTTGATATGTTTAAGCATGTTGATCAGTATCTTCATAATGAGCTAACAGTTGAAGATGAAATAAGTTTTTATATGCATTATGAAAATAAGAGTGATGATTTTGTTTTTCCAAGTGATCTATTATATAATGATAATATGATTGATGAAACTAATAGGAGGAGAAATTTTAGTTTACCTCATGAAAGTTTAGATGAGAATCATGTTTATGACAGAGGTAAACAATTCTGTTGAAGTTCGGTGGCCTAGAGTCATCGTTTATAAAGAGTAGAAGTAGTTGTTTCCTTGCTTTCAATAAGTTGTTCGAGAGAAGTTTTGTTGTTTCAGGTATGTGGTCTGCTTCTCCCAGAGATTTGGAATCTTATCATGCCCACAAGGGACATGTTTCCCCAGACAGAGCCATTGTTGGCACTCAAAATTGCATTCCCATTTTGAGCATCCATTTGAAATTTTGAGAAAGTCAAGCCCTATGAATGCCCATAATTGAATGTGCACTTGGATGTCCATTTGAGATCCTTAAGATGTTCAATGTCTCTGACACTTTCCATTTAGTTTGCCTAAGCCTTCCATGATGATAATTTGTCATTCTGAGTTATATAACAAAGTCTTATTTTGAACAAATCCTAAAATTTGCTTTCTACCCCATTTAATATGCAGAGTTCAGTCAAGAACCTTTCCTTATACAAATCCACCACGTCCTTTGAAATCCTTTAGCCCCTTCTCACTTTCTTGCTCAAGGCATGCCCTTTTAAACCTTAGGCAAACTTGCAATAATGTTTTGATTGAATCTGTTGTAAGTTTAAGGTAATCAAGATTTACACATTTTTAAATACAAAAAAGTTACTTTTCAAACTTACCATGCAAGTCTCGGTGATCATAGATCTTGTTCAGATCGATGGACCATGCATTCTAACATTTTCAAAATGTGAGGCCATTACAAAATGCAAGGAAGCACAAAGAGGGCATGTAGCACAATTTGATTACGTGGGTCCAAGATTTTTCAAAAAAGATTGACTCACCGTTAATCTTGGTTGAGATCACCGGATGCTGCTTGCCTATAGGATGAAGATGAGCATGTAAAGCAGGCAAGCACATAAGTGACATCAGTCCCTTATGAAGACACAAGAGGGTGTTTGTACGAGCGTAGAAGAAAAGTTATGAACATCATCGATCTATGTGAGATCAACGAATGAGGCATACCTACATTTTCAAGATGAGAGGCAGATAAATATTGCGGGCATGCCACTTTGTGACGCGTGGCACAGTGGGACCAAAATACGAGGAAGTAACGATGTCATGGGTGCCAAAGTCTTGAATGCTATGGTCAAGCTTGTTAGAACACGTTTAGTAAAAGGTATTTTCTCATTGGTTAGGATCATTGTGATGGGCTGCCTATTATTAAAACTCTGAATCACTGTCGATCTAAGCCAGCATCAAGGGCTAGCGTTTGCCCACATTATTTTATATCTGTATGATTTTATAATGTGGGTAAAAGGATTGTGGACCCATGTCACAATTAACCAAATCATGCCATTTTGAAGTGTCATGTGTTTTGTGATAAAGGAAGAGTGCAATAGTTATTCAAAAAAAATTCATCAACCATCGATCTTCTCTATATCGATGGAAGGTGCTGGCCCACTATATCAACATGCTTGCAAGATAAGAAATGTGGGAGTGCACAAGCTTGACATGTGGGGTGGACTTAGGTCATTGATTCAATACTGATCTACGGTTCTTGCACGTTTGCATTTCTTAGAAGCAAGAAGCGCCCACTGAAAGATAAATTGCACACATGGCTAATTATGATTGGGTTATTCTGGACCAGCTTGCCTAGTGGATTTCAAAGCCGTCATGCTCACATTTTCAACTTATAAGATCTTCAAGGATGATGGTGCATATTTTACTATTGAAGGTGGTATCATTATGCATATTAATGAGACATGAAAACCTTCGCGTGTGAAAGTAAAGAACAGGGTGTAACAAGTGAGATTTTCCCAATATCAACTTGTGCGAGTAGAAATTCGTGAGTCATCTCTGAATGGAAAAATTACTGCCAGGATTGAGATAACTTTGGCATGAGTGTCAAGTAGTTGGCTCAAGGATAAAATACAGAAGTTATAGAGATAAAAGAAAAGGCTTCAGGTAAGTTTGTATACCAAAGTCTCTGCATTTTTTAGTCCTAGTGATTTATTCAAAAGATGTTTCTAAATATTTCACTAAGTTTGAGGGTATGGATAGCGGAAGGATTTTTCGTTAAGAGTAGTCAGTTTTGGGACATTGATACCTTGAAAAATAATTTATTTATTTTTATAGGATGGTTCAGAAAAGGAAAATGGTTAGCTTCGTATGCCTATGTATGGTTTTTTGATGGAGGAAAGCTAGTAATCAGGTGTCATAGTCAAGTCACCAAGGTGATAAGAAGAACAAGGAATAGATTTTGTAAGCTAACAACCTTTTCAGTAGAAACATCATCTTTTAAACAAATTTTCAAAGCATCTTAGTTTGATGCCAGGGTAGGAGAGATTTTTGAGACCCTATGCATAGTTTTGGAAGAGGGTGAAGAAGGTTTTATACCCTAGGGTATAGTCTTTTTCAATTTTTGTGTGTGTCCCCCCTTTTTGTGTGAGTAGATGGAAAATTTTGGCAAGAAGTTGGTTAATGAAGCAGACATGGATGGGGATCAGAGCATCCCTATTTTTTCATTTTTAATAACCACATTGTTTTTTGGCTTCTGTACTGCATGCTAAGTAATGATTCTATTATTTTTGAAGCCTGGCATGATCAGTAAAGAGTGGGAAGTAAAGATGATTCTCATTCAGTAGTCATCTTGACAAAACCCATGGGCCTAGGTTGGTGCATATTTTTTAGAGTTGATTTTGTCATTGATAAGGTAGTCTTAGCAGTTGCACATACAATAAATCAATGGTAGAGCCGAATCAGCAAAAAAGTGGTAACAGAAAAGAAGCTTACAGGAGAATATTTGATCTACATGATGTTCTATTAATCATTTTTCTTTCTTTCTTCCATTAAAAACTTGTGATATCTTTTGTAAGGGACACTTGTCAGTTCTCTATGCCTAAAACTTGTTGCATCTCACAGTATTTAAGTGAGATCCCAAGGCTAGAGATGGGGGGTTGGTTGGTTGGTTTTCTATTCTTCCAGCTTTTTAGAGCTCTGCTCAGGCTATGAAAACCACATACCTAGCATGTCTTGTATGAATAGCATATGGATTTCACAGATAGTTCTGAAACAATAGTGTGATCTTGTATCTTGTTTTATGCATCCCTAATGTACTTATTTCAAGGAGATAAATACAATGTGCAGAAGGTTTTGAATTTCAATATGACTCTGTCTCCTTTCTTGTTGAGTTTATAATGTTATATGTTCAAGAACAAAGATCTTGAACCTATTTGCAATTGTTCGGTTGTATGTTGAAGTTTGCTTGCCTTTGACTCAAGGAGTCATGTAATTCCTTGTGGTTTTAGACAAGGTTGCAGATTCAATTAAGAAGGATGTGCGAAAGTATTGGTTTACATTGGATATTGTTGTCTAATTCATAAGGTGAAAAGATTGAACATGAATGTATTAACGTATGCCATATATTGATTGATGTTTAAGGATGCATAATTTTGGAGTGTAGGATTGCCCTAATGGATAAGGCACTGGTCATTTGTAGGATCATTAAAGTTTTTGCTACATATTGAACATGCTATCTTTCCTCAATATAAATCAAATTTTTCCCTTCATGTTGAAGTGGACATAAAAGTTTTAACCCTCACTCAATTTATGAATAATATCAGTTTGCACCTAGCTATTGTAGAATCTATGTTGTTTCATAAACCACTAGGAGATATTAGGGGTTTGATCTACTTTTCTAGATCCTGAAAGTGGTTATTGCACTGGTCGCATAGTTAGATCTAAAGAGGTTCACCCACCTAGGTTTTGCAGAGCCTGAAGAAGAAGAAGGGTCTAGCCTTATAGTTGGCTTGGTGTCTGAATGGATGTGTTGATAATGGGAGTTAGCTTCCCCTAGATGTGTTTTGCTCTCATTAGGGTAATTGGAAATGGGTAACATTTTCAAACACCAATAGAACTGTGAGAGTTGGAACCTTTATTTGACCCAAATGGGTATCTAGAAATGAAAATACATGAAATAGAAAATAAGTCTAAGTGCATTTTTTTTTGGGTGACACAAGATTTCCCTTATACCTCTGGATGCTCTTGCATTAGTCACCTAGGGTAGATTGAAAAGTGACCTTGTTACTTTATGAATGGTAGAGGAAATCCCAAATGGGAAACCTCAACTACTGAAATCCAAGTTGAGTCCTCGATTGGCCATCCTTTCCACTTGACCAAGTACTCTTCATACTGCCAATTTTTGGTACTTCTACCCACACGATGATCTAGAATGTCTTCTATCTCCTCCTTCTTAGAAGCAAGAATTGGACGTTGCTCTAACACCAGCTCCTCATCTGCACCATCATCATGATACTCTGTTAAGTCTGCAATGTTGAAAATAGGAGAAATGTGAACACCATCTGGCAGCTCCACCTCATATGCATTTCCTGAGTCATGTTTCTTCAGAATTTTGCAAGGGCCAATTTTTTTCATTTTTAGCTTGTTGTAATTACTAGCTAGAAATCTTTCTTTCTGTAAGTGCACCATGACTAGATCCCCTACTTGGAATTCCTTATGTCTTCTCCTTTGATCAGCCCTAGCTTTATACTCTTGATTCATCTTGGTAATGTGTGCTTGAACCTCCTCATATAGACACTTGATATGTTCAAAAAATTCTTCAGCTTCAACACTTGTCCTTTCCCCTTGCTCGATCTTCCTTAATTCTGGTGTAGTCCTTGGGCTACTTCCATATACAATTTGGAATGGTGATTTTCTAGTACTCATATTTATTGAGTTATAAGCAAACTCTACTTGTGTTAGAATCAAATCCCATCCCTTGGGCTTATCCCGAACTAAACATCTTAGCAAATTGCCCAGACTTCTGTTTACCACTTCTATTTGGCCGTCAGTTTGTGGGTGATGTGTGGAACTGAATTTCAAGTCTATTCTCAACTTCTTCCACAATGTCCTCTAGAAATACCCCACAAATTTAGTATCTCTATCAGAAACTATACTCATTGGAAGACCATGTAGTCTTACCACCTCTCTAAAAAACAAGTTTGCAATATGGACAGCATCATGAGTCTTGTGGCATGGAATGAAATGTGCCATTTTGGATAACCTCAAATACTGATTCATTACCCCTTTATGTCCTTGGAAATCCAAGAACAAAATCCATACTTATGTCCTCCCATGGCCTTGATGGAATAGGCAATGGCTGATATAGCCCATTATTGTGACTAAATCCCTTGGCAACTTGACAAACCTGGCAACTCTGTAAAAACTTCTTCACATCTTGTGAAATTTGAGGCCAAAAATAATTTTCTCTAAGAATGGAAATGGTCTTATCTCAACCAAAATGTCCTTCCATCCTTCCATTGTGTTTCTCATTAATCATATTTTCCCTCATGGAACTCCTTCGAATGCACAATTGACTACCCTTGAACAACATGCCATCCTAAATCAAATAGTCTAACCAGTTGGTTCTATCTACAACAACAGGCTCTTTACAAGCTTTCCATGCTTCAAAAAAATCAAGATCCTTAGGGTACAAATTCTTGAGTTCATCAAACCCAACTACTTCAACCTACATTACTGTAAGCAACAACTATCTCCTACTTAGTGCATCTGCAACCCTGTTAGATTTTCCACTTCTATGCTTCAACACAAATGTATAACTTTGCAAGAACTCTACCCACTTCATATGCCTCTGATTCAATTTATCTTAGCTATTTAGGTACTGTAATGCCTCATGATCAGTATACAAAAAAAATTCCTTTGGAAACAAATAATGCCTCCATTTCTTTAAGGCATAAACTATTGGATAGAACTCTTGATCATAAACATAATACTTCTTCTTTGCATCATTCAATTTTTCACTAAAATATGCAATAGGCTTGCCTTCTTGGCTTAATACAGCCCCAATAGCACCACCACTAGCATCACAATCCACCTAGAACACCTTTCTAAAATTTGGAAGTGCCAACATAGGTTGTTCTGTCACCTTCTTCTTCAACAATTTAGAACTTCTCGCAGCTGCTGCAATCCATTTGAACTCTTTTCTATCCCCTCTTATTGTGTCAGTTAGGGGTACACATATGCCACTAAAATTCTTAATAAATTTCCTATAAAAACTAACCAGACCATGAAATGATCTTACCTTAGTAGCAGACCTTGGAGTAGGCCATTCCAAGATGGCTTTTACCTCCTCTGGATTCATTTTGAGATCTTCAGGTGATATAACAAACCCCAAATAGACTAACTCTCTTTTTGCAAAGATACACTTCTTCAAATCAATTAATAGTTTCTCTTCCCTTAACCTTTCAAGGACACTATGAATATGCAATAAATGTTCTTCCAAAGTCTTGATGAAAATTAAAATATCATCCAAATAGACAATAACAATTTTTCCCAAGAACTTCTTAAGTACCTCATTCATAAGCCACATGAAGGTGCTTGGGGCATTTTTCAATCCAAAGGGCATGACTAACCACTCATAAAGACCCTCCTTGGTCTTTAAGGCTATTTTCCACTCATCTCCTTCTCGAATCTATATCTGATGATAGCCACTCTTCAGATCTATCTTTGTGAAGTACTGAGCTCCACTCAAGCAGTCCATAAGATCATCCATCCTTGGCAAAGGAAATCAGTATCTGATGGTTATCCTATTTATAGCTCAAGAATCTGTACACATCCTCCACTCTCCATCCTTCTTTGGTGTGAGTACTACAGGTACTGCACATGGAATTAGGCTCTCCCAAATCAAGCCCTTCCTCAACAGCTCCTGAACCTATTTGTTTAGCTCCTCTATTTCAGTAGGAGTCATCCTATGAGTAGCCTTGTTAGGTAAACTTGCTCCTGGAATCAGATCTATCTGATGACTGATTTACCTTACTGGTGGCAATCCTTCTGGAACATTATCAGAGATAATATCTCCAAATTCACCTAGTAAATCTAAACTTCAAGTGGTATTTCACTACTACCTTCTTTATCTTTCCTAGGAATCAAAGCATAGCACATACACTGATGTTTCATTCCATCTAAAAGCTTCCTTCCATCAACAAGACAAATCCTAGCACTGCTACATACCTTTTCACCTTCCTTTTCATGGGCTTTAATTTGTGGTGAAATCCATCCTTTGTTAGAGAATATGTGTTTGCATGACCATCATGTATTGCATGTCTATGAAACTACCATGGTCTACCCAAAAATAGATGGCAAACATCCATTGGAATAACATCACAGAGAACATCATCATGGTAACTCCCAATTTTGAATTTCATGAGACATTGTTCACTTACTAGGACCTTATGATCATCTTTTACCCAAGCAATCTGATAGGGCTGGGGATGTCTCTCCCTCTTGAGCTTCAGCTTAGAGACCATCTCTTCTGATACCAAGTTATTAGTGCTACCACCATCAATGATCATGTCACAACATTTATCCTCACACTTGCATCTAGTATGAAAGAAACTCCTCCTTTGTCCTAGTTCAATCTCACCACTTAGTAGGACCCTTTCATTTACCAAGGTCTCTCCTCTTTTTGCATCCTCTAAATGTGATGATTGTGCATCCTCATCCACATGATCAACCCTAGCTTGACCCTCAGCTCTCCTATCTGTCCTTCCTTGTCATTGAGGGCATTCAAAGGCACAATGACCTTCTTAATTACAATAGAAATAGGTACCATGGAAGCCTCTTCTTCCTTTTCCATTTCCTCTACCTCGTCCTCTCTTATTTCCAAAGTCTTGCTCACAGGAGTGGTTGAAACCCTCATTCCTCTGGTTCCTGCTAGTACCCACATCTTCATTTTTCTTTTGGGTTTCATTTTGTCCTCTAGATTGCCTACCACTTCCCCTTCCTCCTTGACCATGCCCTATTTGTCTCCCTTCAAACCTCTTATTCATCTTCTCTTCAACTCGTAGGGAAAACTAGTATGCCTCGTCAATGCTAGTCATTCTCACCAGACTTAATTCCTCCTGGATGCTAGGTTGCAACCCACTGATATAAAGAGAAACCTTCTCCTTATTTGCTTCTGCATGCCCTACTCTAATCAAAAGTTGATAAAAATCCTCTATATATTCTTGGACTGATCTTCCTACTTTCTTTAGCCCATGCATCTTCTTAAACAAATCAAGCTCGTAGTCCACCGGAATGAACTGCTTCTTCAATTTGTCCACCATGCGATCCCACCTTGTGATCTTCTCCTTTCCTCTTCTATTTCTTTTCAATTGAACCTCTTGCCACCAAATTTTGGCATGGCCTTTTAGTTTGGCCTTTGCAAACTTAACCCCATCTAGGTCCCTAATATCCTCAGAATCAAAGTATTCTTCCAGTTCATTGATCCAGTCGATCAACTCATCTGGTTTTAGATTTCTTGAAAATACACCCACATCAATTGTAGGTCTCTTCCCAAATTTAGTAATGGCCCTAAAAAGCCTTTCCTTTACCTGATTCAGAACTTCCCCATCAAATTCCCCTTCTAGTCCAATTTCTTCTTCTTCATTGTCATCCTCACTGTTGTCACCTGCGGCAACATTTGTTCCTCTATGGAGCTCCCCTTGCAATGCTTGTACTTGCCTTTGGACGGCTCTAACCTCCTTAGGATTAACAGCTCTAGCCCTTCCACCATGCTCTCTTTGTGGAGGCATTTTCTTAACTCAAACCCACAACCACACAGTCCTGGTGCAAACTGCCTCACAGTCAGTGCTCTGTCTACACACTCAAGAAAATTGGCTTTGACACCACTTGATGGGGACACAACCCACGCACAGAATGGACACAACAAGAAAGTAAAAAATTTATTAACTTTGTAGATAAGCTAATACATTCAGTACAGAGAAAATAGACTTCAAAACATGCCCTAAGGGCTTACAATAACATAAATCTAGAGATAATTTCTCCTTTCAGTACCTCCTCTCACACTCCACTCCGAACTACCTTTTACAATGCCAAAAATGTCCTTAAATAGACCCTGGAGGGTTAAGGACTAGGAATACATTCTAGAAAGTGCTAGTAGGCATCCAACGACCAAATAGAAGGCTCCAAAAGTTGTGTTAGAAGTCGATGCAAATCTAGAAGAATCCAGAAATGGTAACCAAACTTTTGGGAGGCATAACTTTTGAACCGTAGCTCCGATTGAAAAACCATTTACATTTTCGAAAAGCTCTTGAAGTGCTCTATAGCCTTATGGACTAGCTTTTCTCATCCCCCATTTTTGGCCATTTTTGAGGTCATTTAGTGTCCCTAACCTAACTTTGAAGCATTCTTAGAAGGTCTCCAAAACTCAAAAAACTGCGATAACTTTCAAACCGTGGGGCCTTTTGACTTGATTCTTTTTCTGGAATGCTCTAAATTACAATTACATTCATCTGGCCAATTTACACCTCCTAGTTCACCAAAATTATGGCTTAATTACATACTCCTATTTTTTTGGCATTTACATGTATCCCAAGGTGTTCAAATACTCTATCCTAGAACACTGATAGTGGAACTGTGAGAGTTGGAACCTTTATTTGACCCAAATGGGTATCTAGAAATGAAAACACATGAAACATAAACTAAGTCTAAATACATTTTTTTTTGGGTGACACAGAATTGCCCTTATACCTCTGGATGCTCCTGCATCATGGTGGGAGAAATAATCCTTAGATTGAATAAAATATTCCTAATTAAGGCTTTGGCCATGATTATCACACACCTATTGTGAGGCAAACCGGTCATACTTTAGAATACTTAAAACTTGCTTTAAATTTTGAAACTTCTTTGTCACTACCATTTTGTATCCAAAGCATAATTTCTACATACAATTTCATTTAATTAGGTATGATTTATTTTTACTTTTTCATGTTCTAAGCATGTTGTGTGATGAAATAGAATTCACTATTTCCAAATAGAAACTTCTAGATGTCATTCCTACTGCAATATTTGTATAATTCTAATTGAATTGTCATACACTATCAACCTTAATAGGATTGATATGGAGTCATATGTGTTTACATTCTCATCCTTAATTCATAGTAATCATGATATAATCATAGACATTATATCCTTGTAAATTGCTTATAAATCTACTCAAAATGCTTTAAAAATTTCTTATTTACTGAATTGAACTCTTGGCATGTACTAGCACCATTATTGTATTGTTGCTATCAAATATTGACATGTACTACCACCATTATTGTGAATGATTGGGTTGATAGTATTTTTTCTTCAACTCTTGCAAGTGTCGTGTTACTTAGGCAACAAGAAAATTGGACTTCTTAGCTCTTAGTGACCATCCATCACAACCTATTTTTCTAACATCTTTTGCAATGGGGTGAGAAAAATTAGAATCCTTTTGGTTATCCACAATACACACATCAGTGTAGTATTTCCAAATTGAATACCATTGCAAGAGGACACCACAACATCATTACCTTAATGTGAAATGGGTGCAACCACATGATTAGATCTATTGTTGCAATAATATAAATAGGTGTCACACCTTAGTATCGTGTTTTCATTCTGTCTAATTGGCTAATCCATTGTTGTAATCATTTCCACTTTGTGATTAACATGATGAATCAATGGCATGGTATGAATCATTCAATCCAAAGTTGTTTCTTGATTAGAACACCCACTTGATGACTATTTTTTGCACTCATTGTGATCACTTGTAGGCTACAAGCTAGAAACAAGTGATTCACCCTTGTTTGGTATAACAAGAATTGTGTGAAATATCATATATCTCTTAAGGAAGAGAGAAATACTTGTCATAGTTGGTCCTTATCACTTTATTTGTTGCTAAGACACAGGGGCTCTTTTGAGTTCTTTCTTTCCATCCCTATTTATTTACAAAAAAACATTCAATAATGTGCAATTCTACTACCCATAACCAAAACTAAAATTGAATTGAAATAATAATAACTTCTCTTTAGGTTATAGGCTAGCAGCATCACACACTTATACCACTAAAAGATCTATTTCCAAATTCAACCTCAAAATTAGAGACTCAAGGAACTTCATTAAATACATCACAAACAATCTTTGTACATGTTGTTTCAATGTTTCAGTCTGTTAATGATTTTTTGAAATAATGTCAAATGTATTTTAAATTCTTTCAAATTGTTACTAAGATGTATATGTACAAAACCATAATGCAGATTCATTTTTATAAAAAAAAAAACTTTTGAATGCATATAGATGATCCACACTATGTAAATATTTAGGTAGACATTAATATAGATAGTTGTCATGCAAACTAAATATGAGAGATATAACTTTTGGCATTTAAACTCCTTGTGACTACAATCATGTTAGAATTCAATAAAATTTCTTACATAGTGAAATGATGGAAAAAGGGTCAAATTTTGGTTTATAATGATGTATCTAATGCAATTACCAAACTCCATAAATTCCTATCAAAATGATCAACATTGAATTGAACCATGCTAAACATACAATACTTTATTCAATTCCATCTATTAATATGTTGTAACTTCATTTAAATAGTTGAAGTATGAACTACTTACATATTAAACTCCACATCCTACTAGAAAGGCCTTCTAGGAGGTGATGGATTTGTATTGTTGGATATAAACCTATAAGTCTTCCATATTAACCTAGAAATCAATCTCTCTACTAAAAATCTGAAGAAAATATACTCAAGTAGATATATATTTTGTGATGAAATATTTGGATAGATAAAATGGGCTATTAATGGTCAAGGTAGATACAATGAGTTATTGCAATTGAATGGCACAATACATTTTGGTTTGAGATATTTAGGGAATGATGAGTTGATGTTGTAGGGAATTGTAGGTTTTGACTAGGTAGGAGATGCAAGTGATAGAAAGAGGACTTCAGGATATTTTTTCGATAATGATATGCCACTTTGTGTAAGTATAGTTCAACTTTTATAAGTTATGTTTTAGATAAACTAGTAAATACTAAATGTTTGCTTATTTTCTAGACATCTAGATGAGGTAATGATTGATTTTCATTTTTTCCATGTAAGCTTGAAATAATAGTAGTGCTTGATATGAAGTTTCAAATGTTCTCAATTAAGTTGTGTATTGGAAAGACCATGAGAATGATGATGCAGGGGAAGAGGAACAAGATGTTGATGATGAGATGACAGACATTGAAACTCTTAATTATGATTATCTGGATAGTGTTTCAAAGCTACAAAAGACACAATGCTATATTGATATCATGAAAGTATGTGCAGAAAAAATATAGAATATATGAAAAGAAAAGAAACATATAGCCATTGAAAACTAAATAACTCATGCAATATTGTGAATTTGGCTTAACCATCTAAAACTGGAGTTGGCATAATAATTTCCCAAGTGAGAAAATCATTTTTTGTAAGATTATTGGATTGAAGATGATTCTAGAAAATCTGAGATTTATCCTTGATATGGAGCCCCCTATAGATGTCACTAGACTTAAATCTTTCGTGGACACATTGGGTACTTCCAAAAGTTCATTAAGAACTTCACATAAAAATCCTATTGGTTGGATAAAACAAGTCATATGCATGTGAAATTACACAAGGAGAGGCCTTCAAGGAGCTCAAACAAGGCTAGTGTATACACCCATTTTGGCATATCTAAATTGGCACAATTATTTCTATGTTAGAGGAATCCACATGAACATAGAAATCCTTGCCCCAATTTAGTTATGTCAAAATGGGCATACACACTAGCCTTGTTTGAGCTCCTTGAAAGCCTCTCCTTGCCCAATATCCCATGCATATGGCTTTCTATTTTGAGTCAACTTATTCAACTAATAGGATTTTTATGCAAATTTCTTAATGGACTTCTAGAAGTACCCAATGTGTCCAAGAAGGAGTCTAGTGACATCTGTAGGGGGCTCCATATCAATGATATATCTCACTTTTCCTAGAATCATCTTCAATCCAATTTTCAGTTTTTTTTTTTTTTAAAGTAGGTTGGTCGAAAACTAGACCAATGTTGTTATGAATTCATCACAATTTTGACCAAACTTGGTCAAATTTTTTTACCAACTCATCAACTAGGATGTCACCATGGGTTTGGCATCTTGGTTGATCAAGGATCACAATTGGTAGAAGTTTTGACCAAACTTGGTCAAAATTTTGACCAACATATTGACATTATTTCTCATTGACAAGGATGACATTTATTACCAAATTATTTATCAATATTAGGATGCTCAGAGGACTTGGACAAAATTTTAATGACAAAAATAGCAACGAAGATATTGGTCAAAAATTTGACCAATGTGAAACAAAAATTTGACCAATTTTGGTAAAAAATGAGTCAAAATGTACTAGTTATTGCATATCAATTAAATGTCATAGCTTCATTGTTAGATTTACTTCTACTACTTGCTAGAATTCTCTATTTCAATTTCATTATTAAGGTTGATTCCAAACTAGGGTTTGACCAAGGAAAACCCCTCATCCAAACAACAAAACCCTTTTCCGTATAGATATAGGTGTGGAATAGTGAATTAAAGTGCAAATTTGGATACCATTTTTGTCAAGCTTGTAGGATTCATGAACATAAATTTTGTTAGAGTAGTGTAGGTCAAGGTTGACTTTTCAAGGTGCAGTTGTGCCCCTCTATCTGGGTCATGATTGACATACCTTCAAAAGGACAAAAGGTTTTTGAATTTTCTCCATCTTGACATTTACAATCCAACATATGTTGTAGAATTCTCTAAAATTGTACACAAACATCATAAATCAACATTTTTAAGATTTTCCCTACTTTAAGGTTAGTATTGTAAGAATTTTCCTTAAGGAAAATTCACCCAAGACCAAGAAGTACAATAACTAGCACAAATAGACCAATAGAGTATGATGAAAATAATAATATGATATTCAATTCATTGTAATTGATTTGATAGTACACTAGAGGTGCCTATATATAAAGGCCTCTAAAATGCATCTATAATGTCTAGGAGTTAGCCATATGATAAGCCTCACAACTAAGAACATATCCACCAAGAATGGGTTATCCTCCATTAAGCACATGACTTAGTGTGATGATAAGAGGATAAGCCTACAAAGGTGTTTCATGTAAAATTATGTTTTAGGCACCATGTGCTTAATTAATAGTGTGAATAACTATGTTGTCAACATGACAACTCAGTTGATTATGAAAACTCCAATAATGTAGACACCATGTGCTAAACTAAAGTTTCTTACTCCTATGTTGTCAACAAGACAACTCATATGAGTATGCAAACTCATAGTTGTCTAATGTAATAGATAATAAAATAATGCATTTATCCTAAGTGAACTTAGGTGAAGTGTAAATAATAATTATTTACACTAACACCCCCCTTAAGTGCAGCTTAGGGGAATGCACTTAAGCTCACAAAAGCTATGATGAAATGCATAATGGGTCTTGGCTACTAGGAAATGTTAGGTGCCCAAGTAAAAATGTAATACTATGAATTAGAACCATCTGTGGTTGGAACTAGATCAGTAGAAGTAATAGCAACATTAGGAGGTGGAATCTCATCTAGAGTTGGAGGTACCATAATTGGAGTGACTGAAGATAGAATGTCCTCTAGAAATGGACGGACTCGAGGATCTCCATATGCTTTCCAAAGAGCCATCCAAACATCATGAGGAGAACTTTCCATACTAAGAGGAGCAAAATTTTCCTCACTCATACTCTGATACCGAAATTGAAGGTGTAGAAAGATGTCTCCAAGTAGGATTAGGTGGAAATATCTTTGAGGAAAGATAAGGAAAATCTTCCTAATGTTCTCTTAGATGATCAAGCATCAAAGAACTCCATTTGGGATAGTTCCTCATTATCAACTTTGGTGGTAAACCAGATTGACATATGTGACAAGACTCTATGATATCAATCAACAAACCTCCAAAATGAAAAAAATAAGCAATAACCCCCCCAATGTATGATTTGGCACTTTATAAGTAGTGAATTTACAATAGGCCACTTTGTCAAAATGGACTTAGTGGACTTATGATATTTTGTTTACAACTTCCTTTTATAGTTCAAATCTAGAACTTTACAATGTAGCTCAAAAATACAATAATTTTGAAGCAAAACAATGCAAAGAAAGGACCTATTTCTAAAAGTGATATTTTTTCCCACACAACCCTATAATTTGATTGTAGATCTGGAAAGTAGACAAAAAATATGCACTTTCAAAAAAAAATGGAACCTAATTTAGAGTCCAGATAAGTTTGTACAAAGCAATTAAAGTTGTAAAATGTAGGATTGGATAGGTATAATCACCAAAAACTACAAATTTTAACAAATTCTTGCATTAAAACCAAAAAATAACAACACACTTAATTTTTTTAGAAAATTCTACCCAAAATCAAAAAAATTGCACCTAATTTGCAGCCTAGATGACTGAGATATAGCCTCCCAAAGTTAGACTATCAAATCAAAATTGATTCTAGAGAGGGTTCTAATCAGAAAAGTACGATGTTAAATTTAACATCTAAATGGATATCACAAGAACTCAATTTTTCCTCTAGATGATGGTCATATGGCTATCAAATTTAAGATAGTGATTTCATGACATCAAGAAAAATCTCCACCCTAGGTGATGTTGCAGTGATGTCAGCAGTATAGATTGTATGGATGGCTGACATGGAAGATGATGTGTAATCTAACTAGTCATACAATAGGTTATGCATGGTAGAGATGACATAGCTTATCAATGTCTCATTGGTAACATGGTGGAGGTGACGTCAGATCATGTGTTGATGTGGTGTTGCAGTCTTGCTGACATGTTTGAGGGGTATAGTGCTATGTGGTAGTTAAATGTCTAATGTGGACTATTCGACTGTGAATGTCACATGTCACTAGGATTTGTAAGCCTAATGATGGAAATATAAGGAAATTTCATAGGACTATGGTAAAGGCTAGATTTAGAATATAAAGCCATCGAAAAATTATAGAGAATATTCTCAAATCAACTGCAAGGGCATGGATTTCACTAGCCAGTTCCAAGACCAAGAAGCATAATAACTAGCACAAATAGACCAATAGAGTATGATCAAAATAATAATATGATATTCAATTTGTTGTAATTTATTTGATAGTACACTAGAGGTGCCTATATATAAAGGCCTCTAAGATGCATCTAGAATGTCTAGGAGTTAGCTATATGATAAGCCTCACAACTAAGCACATGTCCACTAGGAATGGGTTATCCTCCGTTAAGCATAGGAGTTAGTGCGATGATGAGAGGATAAGCCTACAAAGGTGTGTCATGTAAAATTATGTTATAGACACCATGTGATAAATTAGAGTTTCTTACTCCTATGTTGTCAACAAGACAACTCATATGAGTATGCAAACTCCTAGGTGTCTAAACTAATAAATAATAAAATAATGCATTTATCCTAAGTAAACTTAAGTAAAGCATAAATAATAATTATTTACACTAACAAGTATTTGTCTTCTATCTTAAGTACATACTTTTCCAGAGCAAGATTATATGATCTCCTCTTTTCTTCATATTCTCCATTGTTTGACCCATTTGTGCATTGATCACTTCCTTGTGTTTTATCAATTTGGACCATTCCTTTTGAGAATTTGGGTTTAGGATAGGTCCTATTTTCTTCCTATTCAAAATATAAATGCCAACAATTAGAAGAGGGGAGAGAATCAATAGTAGTAAACTTTGGCAATAAAAATATATAGAATCAAAGATATAGATGAAGAAGAAATTGTGGAATTAGCATTAGGAACAAGTACATAGCCCTCTCAGCAATAGTAATTATATCCAATCAGCCTTTCTTAGGATTAAAACAAAACACTGGAATAAGAAGAAAGAAATAAGATGCATGCATGTAATCTAAGTTTTATTCCACACTTTATACCATTGAATAATATTAGCTCTGAGCACCTAGTCAACACTTCCATCCCATCAATCATTCCAAGCAATAGAAGTAAATCTTATCAAGAAAGAGTCCATTGAAACATATTGAGAAGCCACTACCACCACCATATTTAGAGGGATGTGTATCCTCACATAGCTAGGAAATTCCTATTATATCCAACAAAATAAGAGGAAAATTTGTGTTGTTGACAACTTGTTTTAGTATTGACACCTAAAATGGTAATGGAGGATTGTATGAAAATGTGCTCTGCAAAGGCTCTATATCTTTCTCACACATGTATTAAAATCATGTTGATTATGATAACTAGAGTTCAAGTGGACATGTTCAAATTGAAATTAATCATGAAAAATAGTTTAGGGCTTGATTGTGTGAATTATTTCTACCAATGTTATGAATCATACTTTATGATCTTCTCTTTGTTTATTGTTATACTTTCTTAATTCTAATGATACTATTGGAATTCTTTATAATAAATGAGAGGGGGGTGAATCAATTATCCAAGGTCTAGATGTACAAATAAAACTTTTCATAGCTTAGTGAACCTATATCCATAAAACATATTCATCATGCACGCATCAGTTAGATCGTACAATCACTTAAACTTTGTTTATTACTATCAAATAAACTTTTCATAAATGTAACCATGAAACATAATAGATGAAAAATAACACATTTGACACAATGATTTTACATGTAAACCAAATTTGGAAAAAACCACCAGTATATGTTGCTTATTCTCACTCTTCTAAAGTGATACCCTATGAAAGGCCAACCCTGTTAAAGGTTAAAATGCACACTGTTAAATGTGACTTGGTTGGAGGAATGCACTCACCCTATTAGGAGTGGGCCTTGTTAGAGGAATTTAAATCATTCACTTGGAATATCACCTTGTTAAAAGATTTATAAATGACTCTTAGGTCAACCTTAATCCAAAGGATCTACCCTAGACTAGTACAATGACTAGAAAGTGTTAGAAATATAAAAGGAGTAATTGAGCGGGGAAGGGTGAATTAGTTACTACAAAAATATTTCATAGATCCATTAGATGCCATAACAAAATAGACTCTTAAAATTGAATATTGTTGATGCTTGACAAACAAAGAAATGTTGTAACTCAGTAAATGCTATAATTGCTTGGTAATTACTTAGCATGCAAATCTTAGGATGCTATCTATGATTACCATTACTTTAAGTTAGTTGAAAACATGTAAAATAAAATAGCATGAAAACATTTGACATCAAGATTTAACATGGAAACTCAATTTGGAAAAAACCACCAATTGCAACTAGTTACTATTTACACTCTTCTGATGTGAGCCTTTTTAGGAGCCAACCATATTAAAGGTTACAAAACACACTATTAGGTGTGATCCTATTAGAGGATTTAATCACCCTATTAGGAGTGGCCTTGTTAGAGGTCTTTAGAAAATTCAATAGAATTGTCACCTTGTTAGAGGATTTACAAATAGTTGTTAAGCCAACTCTTTTAAGAGATTTAGATCACTACTACAATGGTTATAGAGTAACAATGAGATGACCCAATTTTTGATGCAACTAAATTGCTGATTACATATCTAAATTTTGGCTTGTACTTTATCCTTCCTAATTGAATATATCTTTTTAGCTCCACAAGGATATTCTACTTATCCTTTTGATTCACTTCCTTACTACAACATTAGATCTTCAAAATCTTTCATGCATTCACATTCTTACACACTTTTGAATTCTCAACTTGACCTTATACTTATATCTTTCATTTTATCAATTTGGCTGATATACAACTTAGAATAATTAATATTCATCTCCTTGGTTGGCTTAACAACCATATGATAAATCAATTAAACTCAATATGCCAAAATAAGGAAATCCTTTGTTAACTTACCCTGCTTAGTAGACACTAACTTAGAAATGATTTTTCCATGTTAACCAAGTGAACTTGGTGAACACTACATACTTGCATAGATCTTATGGTAAACGAGTGAGCTTGGTTAACATTGGTTCTGCCCAAATTTTCCTTCATTAACCGGTTTAGCTCGATTAACACTCATCTTTTGCAGACTTCCCTTTGATGCCCAAGTGAACTTGGTAGATACTACCTTTTGAACTAGGCAAACTTTGAATTTCTTGGTAGCCATAGAAAACTATCTTCACTGCCCGAGTGAGCTTGGCATAAAATGACTAGTAATAATATGACATTTGCATAACATCAAAGATAATACACAATTAATCAATTGTATCCAATAATCTACCTCTTTAGCATTGATGGCAACATAACATGTCATAACACAATGAAATTTTTGGAACAAGAATAAAGTAAGGAGCATATTCTTAGTTTCATTTTGATACACATCCATGAGAACTTCTTCTGTTAGTGTGAACTTTTTTTGCCTTTAGTTTCTCCCTCTATCAAAAAACTTATGTCTGCTAGATCTTTTCTACCAAGTTCATTCTCCTTCTTTGACATTTGCTTACTATGATAGCATACTTCTCCCTCTTATAGCAATCTTTCTATGAGTTATGATAGTAAACTTCTCCCTCTTTGAAATCATATGCCAAAGATAATAGCTCTATTAATATCAGTATACCTTAAGTACTAATTCATTTGCAATATGCCCTTGTTAATACTATACCAACTGATTAATCTTCAACATGCTCTAGTTGATGCATCACTAAAATTCATTTAGTGAGCTTCATATAGGGGAATGACCCCTAGCTTACCTCTTAGATACAAAAATACATCCTTAGGTAATGGCTTGGTGAATATGTCTATAATTTGCTCTTTTGTAATTACATATTTCAATCTGACTTTATTGTCTTGCACCAATTCTTTTAAGGAGTGATATTTTATAGCAATCTACTTTTTTTTGGTATGAATCACTAGATTCTTTGATATATTGATTGCATTGGTGTTATCATAGTATATGACTACTAGATCCTTGATCTCTATCTTCATGCCCATCAACAATTGTTTGAACAAAACAATGTTAGAACAATTAACTATTGCTGCCACATGTTTTGCCTCTCCTATGTATTGAGAGATGAAATTTTCTTTCTTTCTTGTCCAAGACATTAGTCTTTTACCAATAAAGAATTCTCCACCACTAGTGCTCTTCCTATCATCAATACTTCCTACCCAATCAGCATTAGTGAATATATTCAATCCAAATTGCCATCTTTTTTGTACCATAAGTCATATTCTTTAGTTCCTTTCATATATCTGTTTATTTTGATTTCCATCATGTGATTTTCTCTAGGATTTTCTAAGAATCTTAGCACCATACCAAATTCTAATGCAATATTAGGCCTTATATGCACTACATACTGTATTTTTCCAATCATTGATCTGTATGTGATTTGATGTACTTCTATAGAATCATCATTTTTGGAAAGCTTATGTCTAGTAGACATATGGGTGCCAACTAGTCTTGAATCATCCATTCTAAATTTCTTTAGTATCTCCTTGATATACTTAGATTGAGTAATGTAGATATCATCTTTCTTTTGTTGAACCTATCATCCAACAAAGAATTTTATCTCTCCAAACATAGACATCTCAAATTATTTACTCATTTTCTATGAAAATTCTTTGCACAAGTCATCATTTCGTATGAATAAGGTATCATCAACAAATATTTCTACTAACACAATCTTCTTGTCTAGTCCATCTTTGATATGTAGACTACTATTATCATGTGTTCTTTGAAAACCAGTTTGTATCAAGTAATCATGAAGTATTTCATACTAAGCTCTAGGAGCTTGATTAAGACCATATAATACTTTGTGTAATTTGTAGACCATGTCTCTTTTGGTAGGATCTACAAAACCTTATGCTTATTCAATGTAGACTTCCTCATCAAGGATTCCATTCAATAATGTAGATTTAGCATCTATTTTATACACTTTAAATCCTCTAGGTGTTGCATATGCTAGTAGAGTTCTAACACCTTCTAATATTGAAACAAGAGCAAAATTTTACCATAATCAATACCTTCTTCTTGAGAATAGCCTTTATACACCAATCTTGCTTTGTTTCTGAAAACTTTTCCATCTTCATTCAGCTTGTTTCTAAACACCCACCTTGTGTCAATTACATTTTTATCCTTGGGTCTAGCAACAAGAGTGCAGGTTTTTTTCTTCTCTATCTATTATATTTCTTCATTCATTACTTCAACCCAACTTTCATTATCCAATGCATCTTTAGTGTTTCTAGGTTCAAATTCAGCAAGTATACATGTACCTTTTAATTTTCTTCTTGTCATTGTTCCATCACCTTTGTCTCCAATAATCGAATCAGATTTATGATTCCTTATGACATATCTTGCTAACATAGGTTCTTTAAATTTGGAATGAATTTCACTTCTTTCATCATGAACTTCAATATCAAGCTCGAGTCCCACTGCCTATGACTTGGGTCCTTCAAACTCAATTTGAACTAGCTTGGTGGTGTAGGGGCACCTTGAAACATAGTGTCCTCACCATTTTAATTTTTTTTTTGGTGCTCCAAGAGAGATTTTGTAAGTAATAATAAGGGTAATTGGACCTAAGTGCGATAGCTAGGGTGTAGGAAGTCAAAATGTCCTAGGAAGAGTCATAAATGGCCTAAAAATTAGGATATACCTTACCATAGGTAATGAGTAGCCTGTGGGATGATTCAATAGCTTATGGAAGGGTCCCTAGCATGGATTTTCTAAGGTATTTCCTAAATGGAAAGTTAGAAGTGTGTAAAATAACAAGCAAGCAAAATTGAAAAAGTTGCTATGTGGCAATTTTGGACTTTTTGAAAAAATGCTGATTTTGCAAGAAATATTGATTTCCTTTTTAAAAACTTGAAATAGATGGATTGAAAACCTAATTAAGAAGGGAAAAGACATAGGAGGATGTATAAAAGACTTTCCAAACCCTAAAATGTCGGAGGTGATTGTCATTTGTACAAACAAGTGTTGTAGCATTACATTTTGAAGGCAAAACAACTGTATTTTTGAGTTTTTAAGGTTTGCTAAAAAATTTCTTGGTTGATGTACCTAATGGAATAGTATATAGGTTTAATTAGAAAAAAAATTATTTAGGAATTTTTCTTTGAAAGTCTTTTGGTTGATAGTTTCAAAAATCTTTCCATTTTAAATAGTTTGTTGTCTTGTTTTCAATAGCTTCTAGGAATAGTGGTGTAACTCACTGTCCCACCATTGGAATTTTATGGCCTCTCTAGGATACTAAGTACACTCAATTTATTATATTGTGGAAAAAGGAGGGACCTTCAAAATGTTGGAAAGAAATTTTAAGCTCTTTCCCTAGGCGAGCTAGAGCATGCCTTGCTAGGGAAGAAGTAAATAATAGAGGTTTTCTTGCAGGTTGATGGAGATCTTTTGAATGTTTAATATTAAGATTATAGGGGAGTGATAGGAGACCCCTTGGTAAGAAGGAGAAGGTGTGGCCAATCCATTAAGGTACTCTAGAAGACCAAACAAGTTAAGCTTGTAAACCCTCTAAAACCCTCTAAATTAGAAAGGGTATTGTACAACCATTCTAGGGTCTAAAACCTAAAAATTATTAAAGCTCTCACAATATTAATAGAAGAAAAATGATAAAAGCCCTATTTTGTAGGTAAAATAGGGCTGATTGGGGCTCTTCCTTGTAGCCCTATTTTGAAGAAAAAGGATGAAATTGGGTAGAAACTTAAACATAGAAAGATGTTTTAAGATGCCAAAGGAGTACATTAAAAGGTGTTGAGACTCCTTCCATGATGCTACAAGTGGTTGGGAAGAATGGTCAAAAAGACCTAGTTTTGTGGAAGGCCTTGAATACTATCCATTCAGGATGGTAGCCTGGTAGACAACAAGAAGTGAAAACTTATCACTTGATACTGGAGTAGGGTTTAGAATTAGGAGGTCTTTTCTTGGAAACGGTCCTATAAATCCATGTGGTGATCTAGAAAGGCACCCTAAGTCCCAAAGCTAGACACAAAGCATGAATTAGTGATTGGTTCATCCCTACTTCTCCCTATCACTCAATAGCATCTAACTGTGACTTGGGTCCTTTAGACTATGACTTAGGTTGCACTATCTACAACTTGGTAACTATTGGAGATTTTGGAGACTTGAGGGGTGAAGCCTCCTTTTTTTAGATAGATTTGATAGGCTATTAGGTTCATGTAGTGCCTGCCCCTAAGTCACATTTCTGTTATCATTGCCAAACTCTTTTAGGCCAATTTATGCTTGATGATTAGTATTATTATTTTAGAGATTATCAGATGTTGTTTTACACTCAGTTTATTATATGATGAGATTACTTGGTACTCTATATTTCATGCATGTATGATGATTATTCAATGTTTTCAGTTATCGATGATGATTAGTTAGATGGTTTATTATCACATGTGCCTTCTTATGGATACTTACCCCATACTGCATGTGTATGGTGTGCATGTTTGTTTTATTTATGTATGGTGTTTCTGATGTGGTTAAGGAAGGGAGTCATAGTCACCTACTAGTCGGGATCTACACGATGCACCACTTCTTGCCATTGTCTATTTAGATTAGAATATTGTGTTTGTACATGTGTGGATTTTATGCAGGTTGCAGGTACCGGGTATCGACTTCCCTGAATTGCCAGGATGAGCGTACCCTATCGCATTGTCTCAATGGTAACAGAGGGGAGATAAACTCTTAAGTCCAAATCCTAAACCCTGTAGCCAATTGTCCTAATTGATAATTAGGAAAATTATCTGAGTTAAGTACCCTCCGAATGCATCAAAGGATGTAATTTCGTGATTATAACCCTTTTTGTTTGATTTAGTATGTGTTTTTCTATGTTGGGTTTTCGTATGATGTTATATGAGTCCTTGTTGTGTTTTCTATTAATTAAGTCTAATTAAAGAGATTAATTAAAGATTTAATTTAATGGAGAATTAATATGATATCTTTAATATTTAATTAATTGAGAAATTAATTAAATAAAAGAATTAAATTTAGAGGTTAAAGTTCAAAGATAAATTTAGAATAGGATAATATTTATTTAATTTAATAATAATATATTTGGAGTTCATTTTTAAATAAATGCTAAATATTATTGTTATTTAAATTAATTAAATATGTTATCAATTAAGTTCTAAAATAAATTAAAAGTTGAAAGATATTAAATTATTAAGAATTCTAGATCGCATGATCTAAGCATGAGTTTAAAAATGAGAATTAAATTAAAAGATTAAATAATAGAAATTAATAACGTTATTTTAATTTCATAAAGTGCACATGAGATTAAAGTAATAAATTAATTTAAAAATTGAAGTCAAGTGGAATATTAAATAAAGTTATTTAATAAATCAACTTAATGTGCATGAAAGTTGAATGCAAAAGAAAAGAAAAGATAATAAAGGTTAATTTGGAGTTAACTAAGTGGTGCAAAGAGTCTTCTCGGGTGAACGCACAATTAGTGCCCCGATTTGAGGAGAAAACTTCTTATCACAACTTTGGGGGTTCATTTTTGGGACATACGAAGTTGGACAGGAATTTTTGGGGAGACATCTTTTGGAAGTGATTTTCAGAAGGTGAATACCAAAGAAATATTTTGTGAAGAAGGTCATTGAGAGGAGCGAATTCTCTTACAATTCCTAAGGATTTCATAATAGCATCAGGATCAGGTAGGGTCTTGTGTTGTTGATTATCGATTAAATACGCAATTCTCCTTTCTTGTCTTCTTCGTGTCTGGGGTTTTTAAATCTGAATTCTCTGTGATGAAAGTTTTAAGCTTTCAATATTGTGAATTTATTAATTGTTTGTCAATAATTTCTGTATCCATGGAGACTGGATGAATTATTAGAACCCTTGTTTTCTTGATTTAGAAATTAAGATTTAATTAGGTAAGGGTTTTGAATGTAAAATTGAAAGTTCTAAGTTTTAAAAAAAAAAAAAAAAAAAAAAAATATATATATATATATATATATATATATATTATATATATTTTCCTTGGAGGATATTGTCTTAATGGAAATTAAATAAAACTAAATTTAAAATAAACATTATTTATTTTATATATATATATATTTATTGTTTTAATAAAATTAAATAAATCTAATTTAAAATAAAATTAATTTATTTATACTTTTATTAAAATCGAAATTGGAGATTTGTTTTAAATTTTTTTAAAAAAATTAAAATTAAAAATATATATATTTGGGGTGGGGCGGGGCCACCACTTCCCACGCCCCACACTCTTTCCCATGCTGCCGCAGGTGGACGGCAGGCCGGCGGGCCTTTAAAAACGACATTGTTTTTTAAAAAAAAAGTATTACGATTTAAATTTTTATAAATCATTTTTAAAAAAAAAAAAAACATTTTAAATAGAATTACTTTATTTAATATTGTTATTAGATAATTTAAAATTATTAAATTTTAAATTATATTGAAATTATATTATTATTTATTAATAATTTTATAAATAAATAAATTATTAATAAATATAATATGATTCTTTATGTATCATTAATTAATCGTAGTTATAGTTTGACTTAATTAAGATTAATTAAATCAAATATTTGTGTAAGCAAGTTTAATATTATAACATCGATTTTAATGGAAGCTCAGATTATTATAATCAACAAGGATTATTGATAATTTAATTATTACCTTAGATTGTTTTAGGACTTTGACTTAAAATCAATTAAGGGTAATTAGGTGTTTCATTTGGAGTTAGGAACGGGTTAATTTGTAAAGGTGAACTATGAGTTCTATTTGTTTAAAACATACGTTCAATTGGAAATGGAAACCTCACATTTACTCAATAGTATATTATCAATCAAATTGAACTATAAAACTTTTTATTTGAAAATAAACACTGAAAAATGAAACCTTATTGTTTAACTCAACTGTATATTTCAAATCAAAACCAATTGTGAGACTATGATGTTTTCTATATATTGTTTATGTTTGAGTGTTATGGGGTTGGTTTAGCGTTGACCAGTTTAGGTTGTCCCCAGAGGCTTGGGGTTGTGAATGTGATGTTATGATGATTTGTTCTCGATCTTTTCAAACCAACCAAGGTAATGTGATAGTACGCTCTATGATGGATGTATTTACTGTTTGTTATTGCTTTCCAGTTTCCTTGTGTGAAGCTGAGGTGTATGTATTTGAGATACCTAACTTAACCATTTTTGAGTCTCGATCAGTTATAATTTGATTGCTTTTCGGTCGCTTGAGAGGACTGAAGTGTTTGTTATGTTCTTGATGATGTCATGTTTTGACTTGACCATTTTGGAGTCTTCGATCAGTATTGTAATTTACTATTGGGATACTTTCTGGTTGCTCATTGGAGAACCATTGGATTTTGTGATTTATCATTGATGCCATCAGTTGCTGATAGAGAACTATCGTGATCATATGTTTATTATTTGATATTATCTGTTGCTCATGAAGAACTGATGTAATTTTGTGGCTTATCTTTTTATGATGTTTTTCAGTTGCTTGTATAGGACTGAGGTGATTTTATTATGATTCTTTGATTCATGATTTCATGAGCCTAAGGTAGGTTATCTATGTGTAGTGTCGAGAAGTGGCTTGCAATGGGGATCAGGGCCCTAAGAGGCTGCCTGGAGTAACCCATTGTAAGTTGATTTAATAAGTGAAAACATTTACACTAAATGGGAGAAAATGAACCTAACAAGATAATTGTATGTTCTCTCCCACGCCTTGAGTGCTAGTACAGACTAGGATGGGGTAGAGAGAACGCTTGGTTATGACCTTGCATTCCATAGTATGCCTCGTCAGTACGAGAGGATACTAGTGGCCGCAGGGATCAGTAGGGACTCGGGATTCCTAAGGGATTGCTCGGGTAACTTCTACGTGACTTTTGCGATGACACTTTCCCGCTTGCATATTAGGTTTCCTACATGTCTTATGGTACCTTTGGGATTTAGATGTCGATCTTTTTAGGAACCCTTGAGTTAGCATACTTATAGGATTTCTTGGACTTAGAGAGTATTTATGATTATAGGTTTTGTTATCCTATTTTGGACTTGAGACTATCTACTCAGCGCGGTGGAAGTGGACCATTTAGGTTCCACGCGGTCGGGTGGTAGTGCTTTTACTCTTACCATTGAGATCCATTCCGTGGTCACCGTGGCTAGAGTTTTTGTGATTGGCATTTACCTTCACTATGTTCTTGGATTATTATGATGGATGGTTAGATTTTATGATAGATGTTTTATCATTATGGATGTATGGATGTATCATGTATGGGGAATAGTTTCATATATTTTTTACTGTACTTTGTATCATGGATTTGAGGATGTTGTATCTTTATCTTTACATATGTATACTCTTTTAAGCCTTTCATACCGTGTGACTTATACAGTGGATGATTGAGCATTCCGAATTAATTTGCCAAGGAGCATTCAGAACAAATGTATATTATGGACATTGGAGTTTCTGATTATTCTTTCATATGTATGTGATAGTTGTTAGACTTAGAATTAATTAAATTTAAACATGACTCAACGTCTTGGGATCTTTAAGAAATGTAACTTACAATGTATGTTGTCGATGATTACATGTTATTGCTTTTGCTACTATGTGTTTGATGTGTATGTTATACCTTCTTACTTTAAAAAAAAAAAAAATGTTTAGCAAACTTAGTGAAACTTTAGGTTAATTCTTTTGGATCCCTTGGCGGGGCGTTACAGTTCATAGTAAACAAACCTTCTATAATCATCTTACCTTGTATTTCTTTCTTCTTCACTATTTTCTAGGAACTCATCAATTCTCACATGTGCACTTTCTATGATTTTATGAGTAGATAAATTCAAACATTTGTATGCTTTACTTCTACAAGAGTATCCTAGAAATATGCCTTCATCACCTTTTACATCAAATTTTCCTTTTCTAGATTCTTCCAAGATATAACATTTACTACCAAGTACTTTCAAGTAACTTACATTAGGTTTGTAACCATACCATAGTTGATAAGGAGTTTGCTTTAAATCTTTCTTCAACTATACTTTGTTCAAGGTATGAACTGTAGTGCTAATATCTTCCTTCTAGTGCTTGATTGCAAAATTCTTTTTTATCATCAATCTTCTTACATAATCCATGATGGATTTGTTCCTTCTTTTAGCTATACCATTATGTTGAGGTGTACCAAGGATTGATACTTGTCTTTTAATTCTTGTTTCAATGCAAAAATCATTGAATTCATTGGAGATGAATTCACCTCCTCTGTCTGATCTCAAATACTTTCTTTTCTAGTTTCTTTTTCTACTCTTGCCAGATACTAGTTGAATTTTTGAAAAGCTTCTATTTTTTTTTTAGATACATTATAGTTACCATTCTAAAATAATCATCAACAAAGAGAATGAAGAACTTTTCTCCACTATTACTCTCTATTCTAATAGATCCACATAAGTTTGTATCTACAAGTTCTAAGACTTCTTCAAAATGATAGCTCTTCCTTTTGAAACTAGTTTTTCTCATCTTACCAATTTGGCAATTCTTGCATAAACTCATATTAGGTTTCTTCAAACTAGTAATACCTCTTACTCTTCTATGTTTTCTTATCTTAACTAGATTATCAAAGTTTACATTACATAATCTTTTGTGTCATAACTAGCTTTCTTCTACTTGAGAAATAAAATATGAATTTTCACTAAGATCAAGATAAAATAGATTACTTTTTGTTTGCTTGCCAAATCCAACCAAATTTCCTTTACCATCTACCAGTTTGGCCTTTCCATCCATGAATTGTACCTTGAATCCAATGTTATTCAACTATACCATAGTTAGTAGATTATGCATTAGTCCTTCAACCCAATAATCATTGTCACATACAAGTTCATTGGTTAAAGAGATATAACATTTTTGTTTTATGCAACAAGGTTCATTATTTCCAAATCTTACACTACTTCCATCATAATGTTCCATGTGTTCAAATTTTGTTTTATTGGAATCTCTATCTGTAAAATAAGATTTCTTACCTTTGTCCTTGTAGTTCTTGTAATTTTTGAATTCCTTCTTGCCTTTGTACTTATTAATTTTGTTCTCATCCTTGTTTTCTCTATTTGGACACCTAGCAGCAATATGACCACCTTCTTCACAAGAAAAGAAGATTAGAGGAATTTTTCCTTTGTATTTTCCTCTACTTTTGGCATATTTCTTTGCAAGTAGGGCTTCAACAATTTCAAGATCACTGTCAAAAATTTCTTTAATTTCTTCTTCACTTCCTAATTAATTGGTCTTTGATTTATTTCTTTTTTCCTTGAGTGAGAGTTTGTCTTGAAATATAGACTCAATATTTTTGGAACTAGGAACATGGTTATCATAGTTATCCAATTCGCAAGCTGTCAATCTTCCAACTAGAGAATCCAAGGTTATTTTATTATTTGGATTACATCTCATCTCTTGACTATTAGACATTCTAATTGCATAAATAGGAAGAAGAGTTACGAGTACCATTCTTACAATAGTTTTGTCATCAATATCTCCTCTACATGCTTTGATTGCACTTACACTTGCTTTGATTATTTTCACATATTTTGCAATGTTTTCATCTTCTCTTATTTTCATCTCATCATAATGATCTCTGAGACTTTCAACTTTAGCTCTTCTTATATTGTCATCTCCACCATAAATGTATTTCATTTTAGTCCACATTTCATGAGTAGTTTCATAGTCTTTTACTTCTTCAAATTTAGCATAACTAAGAGCAAAAGCAATATCAATCATAATGATGTTATGATTCTTCTTTTCAAAAATATCTTCAAATGACAATGTTTCAGAAGGAGGCTTGTATTCAATATCAATATATTTACAACTTGAATAATTTATGGTATCAAAATGTGACCTCATAAGTACTTGTCATGCTACAAAATTCTCTCTATTCAACTTGGGAATCTCTCTTCTATAAAACATCTTGATCTTTAGCTTAGGTCCTTGAAACCTTCTCTACAAGCACCAAAAGGTCTGATACTAATTGTTGGAAATATAAAAGGAGTAATTGAGAGGGTAGGGGTGAATCAATTACTATAAAAAATATTTCTTAGATCCCTTAGATGTCAGAACAAAATAAACTCTAAAAATTGAATAGTACTGATGCTCCACAAATAAAGAAATGTTGTCACTTAGTAAACACTATAATTTCTCAGTAATTACTTAGCATGCAAATCTTAGGATTTTATCTATGATTACCATTACTTTAACTTAGTTTCAAACACAAAAAAAAAATAGCATGAACACATTTGACACCAAGATTTAATGTGGAAACCCAATTTGGGAAAAACTACCAATTGCAACTAGTTACTGTTTTCACTCTTCTAAAGTGAAGCCTTATTGGGAGCTAACCCTATTAAAGGTCACAAAACACATTGTTAGGTGTGACCCTATTAGAGGATTTAATCACCCTATTAGTAGTGGCCTTGTCAAAGGTCTTTAGACAATTCAATAGAACCGCCACCTTGTTAAAGGATTTACAAATAGCTATCAGGCCAACTTTGTTAAGAGATTTAGATCAATACTATAATGGTTAGAGAGTAAAAATGAGATTACTTGATTTTGGATGCAATTGAATTGTTGATTACAGATCTTAATTATAGCTTGTACTTGATCCTTCCTAATCAAATATATATTTTCAGTTCCATAAGGATATTTTGGTTATCCTTCTAATTCACTTGCTTACTACATCATTAGATCTTCAAAATCATCCATGCATTCACACTCTTACACACTTTTGAATTCTCAACTTAACCTCATACTTATTTCTTTCAATTTTCCAAGTCAACTCATATACAACTTAGAATAATTAATATTCATCTCCTCAGTTGACTAGAACCATTAGATAAATCAATTAAACTTAATATGCAAAAATAAGAAAATCCTTCATTACGTGACCCTACGTGGTAGAGACTAACTTAGAAATGTTTTTCCTATGTTAACCAAGTGAACTCAGTAAACATTGCATACTTGCACAGATCCTTTAGTAATTGAGTGAGCTCATTTAACACTAGTTCCATCCAACTTTTCCTTCATCAACAGGATGAACTCGATTAACACTCATCTCCTACAAACTTCCCTTTGACACTCGAGTGAACTTAGTAGACATTTCCTTCTAAACTATGCAAATTTTGGATTGCTTAGTAGCCATAGAAAACTATTTTCACTACCCAAGCAAGCTCGACATAAAATGACTGATAATGATATGCCATTTGTATAAAATCAAAGACTTAATCAATTATATCCAATGGAAAGTAACAGTAAGGCTTGATCTAATAATAAATTACAACTCACTTTGTATATGATAGATTTTTGTTTCTATCCTACATTCTACTTAGCTTTCACACACTTTTTGACTAATAACTTGTTCACCCTTAAAGCATCCATACCCTTAATCTTTCTTTCTTTGCTTTCCAATAGAAGTCTCTTCTTGTTGGTCACTGAATGAAACAATATCCTAGACTCCTTCTCTTCCTTAGGTTCTCACACATGAAAACCTTTGCTTTTGGTCAGTCATCTCTATATATAGAAAATTTAGATATTTTTCCATTCATCCTCTATCATCAATTTTAGGGTTAGGTAGGATTTGGTAAGATTCAATGAATCTACCCATCTTTTCATTTTATTCCCTTCTAAAAAATTCCCCTTTAATTCTCTTTAAATTCACCTCAAAATGGTTCATCCTAAATTTTGCGCCACTAACTCATCAAGCTTATCTTCTAAATGGTTCACACAATCCAAGAAATCAAACTTGTCAGCTTAGATTCATCGAATTCACAATCTTTCTCATAATGTTGACACTCAACATTAACTTTCTTTTGATGCTTGACACATACTACATTGTTGGGCATCCACTATCAAATAACTCAGCACAAACTAAAGTTTACTAGTCCTTGGCATCAACTAAAATTTACTTGGCTAACATTGTATCACTTAGCATATACTAAAATTTGACTTTGACTGGCTCTAACTAATTTTTTGCTTGGCTTACACTAACTTCTATCGACACCTATTGTGCAATTTTTTAAGCTTGGTAGACATAATTAATTTTACTTGTTCTCCAAAACTTAATTAGTGTTTCTATCCTTTGTAACCTTAAGCAGAGAATCAATGCACTATAATTTCACTATCTTAATTGATCTTTGTACTCCTTTTCCATATCATAACTCAACCTTTCCTCTAGGTGTTATTGTTACCTCATATGATCAAATCTTCTACATCAATCAAACAAATGATATTACTCAAATCATCTAAGCAATTATCGTACTAATAAGTAGCAAGTTTGACATCAGTACAAAACAATCATTGAAACATATTCTTATACTTGTATCAACCTATTTTCAACAATCCCCTCTTTGGAAATGATGGAAAACCAAACTTAATTAGTAAAACTAACAATAATACCGAAAATAAAATAATTCCATGCATTGAATTATCTCCCTCTATTAACAACTTTCATCTTCTGTATATGGGACAAAATTTTGTTCTGATCAAAAAACAATCAACTCATCCTTATGACTCCCTCTTGATCACTTCTTATATCTCCCTTAGCACTATCTCCCTTTGAATAGATATCCCATGTTTCTTGTATCTCTATCTTCTATAATCTCCCTCTCTGGATTACTAGATTTTTCCCTTTATTTCTATTTTTTCTTCCTTTTTGATAGCAATGCCAAAGACTTGTCATCTTTATATGTAGATATGAACATTTTTAGTTTCTCCTTTTGTCACCTAGCTTGTGACTAATTTGTAGTTCTAGCTCTTTGATTACCTTAGGATGCTCCTAAAGTAAGATCCATTGCATTAATGTATAACATATGTCAACCATCTAGTTTGATACAGGGAACTTCTCATGCTTTTTAAATAGCCTTGGATAAGGGTATCACCCCTAGCTTACCTCTTAGACACTCATGAGAATCCTTAGGTAATGCTTTTGTGAAGATATCAACTATTTTCTCTTTTTTGTTAACATATTCCATCTTCACCTCTTTATCTTGAACTAACTCTTTGAAGTAATGATACTTGATTGCAATGTGCTTTTTCTTTGTATCCATCACATGATTCTTTGATTTATTTATAGCACTTGCATTATCACAATAAAGTATCGAAAATGTTTAGTGATTTCCTCCTTCATACTTTTAAGTAGTTGTTTGATCCATATAATGTTTGTACAATATACTCTAGCAACAACATATTTAGCTTCAATAGTATATTGAGATATGCAGTTTTATTTCTTGCTAGTCCATGTAACCAACCATTTTCCTAAGAAAAATGCTCCTCCACTAGTTTTCTTTCTGTCATTACTATTTCTAGCCCAATCAGCATTAGTGTAGGCTCCCAACTCAAATTTCTCATTTTTCTTATAGTATAGACCATAATCTTTTGTGCCTTTAACATATCTCATTATTATCCTAACAACCATCAAATGATTCTCCCTAGGATTAGAAAATAATCTTGCAACTATCCCAACAAATAATGCAACATTAGGTCCTTTATGTACTACATATTGTAATTTGCCAATTATAGACATACATAATGTCCAATTCACCTCAGTTGAATCATCAATCCTTGAAATTTTATGTCCTATCACCATAGGTGTGCTTACTGGCTTGGAATCTTCCATTCCAAAAAACATCATTATCTCCTTTACATATTTTGATTGAGTGATGTATATACCATATTTCATCTAATGTACTTGCAAACCCACAAAGAACTTGATCTCTCCAAACATAGACATTTCAAATTGTTTCTTCATTTCATTTTAAAAAGCTTTACATAAAGTATCTTGACCACCAAATATGATATCATCAACAAAAAATTTAGATAGTACAATACCTTTTCCTTTCTATGTCTTTAAGTACAAATTGTTGTTATCATCGATCCTCTCAAATCCAATTTTCACAAGATAATTGTGAATCCTTTCATACCATGCTCTGGGTACTTGCTTCAAACCATATAAAACTTTGTGTAGTCCACATACCATGTTTTTTTATTGTCAACAAATCCTTTTGGCTATTCTATATAAACCTCCTCTTCCAATATACCATTCAAAAATGAAAATTTAACATCCATTTGATAAACTTTGAAAACTTTGTATGCAAAGTAAGAAAATAGAGTTCTTACTCTTTCTAATCTTGTAACAGGAGTGAAGTTTCTACATAGTCTATCCCTTCTTCTTGTGAAAATATTTTACAAACTAATCTTTCCTTGTTCCTTTTGACTTCACCATTTTCATCTAACTTCTTTTTGTACACCTGCATGGTGCCAATCACATTTTTATTTTCTAGTCTAGGAGCTAGAGTTTATGACTTATTTTTTTCAATTTATTCAATCTCTTCTTTCATGGCTTTACTCTAGTCCACATCTTCTAAAGAATCTTTCATTGCTTTAGGATCATGCATGCTAAGAAAATATATATCATTTTTCAACTTATTCCTTGTCATTGGTCTTGCATCTTTATCTCCAATGATTTGTGTTGTACGGTGATGTCTCTTGACATACTGTGACAATCTTGACTCTTCTCTATTTTCCCCATTTGGTCTCTCAACTTATGAATCACTATGTACATCTCTATCAGGTAATTCAACATCTCTTTCATGTACACTAATCTCAAAATCAAAATGTCCTCAACTTCATTATGTAACTTGGCACTTGAATGTAGCTCGATTCTTGAATGCAACTCAGCATTCATAGTATGTGACTCGATAGTCATTGAAACTTGCTATTGATTTATAACTTGATTTGCATCATCTTCATCAGCATTCATACTTCATAAAAGTATACGAATGATTTGTATTCCTCTAGTTCCTTCAAAGGTTCAGCCTCATGTACTTCTATATAATCATCAAATTTAACATTTGCACTTTCCCCAACTTAGTTAGTGTTAGAATTTAAACACTTATAAACTTTTATTCTTGTGGAATATCCAAGGAATATACCTTCTTCACTTTTTGCATCTAATTTACCATTCTTGAAATCTTTGAGAATATAAAACTTACTTCCAAATACCTTAAAATATTTTACATTGGGTAAGTATCCATACCATAGTTAAAAAGGTGTTGAATGGGTACCTTTCTTGACTTGCACATAGTTCAAAGTATAGACAGATGTACTTAAAGCTTCTTTCTAGTATTTCAAAGCAATATTTTTCTCCATAATGAGTGTCCTAGCACAGTCCATTACAAATTTGTTTCTCCTTTCAGCAATTTCATCATGTGGAGGGTTCCTAGGAGTAGATGTCTATCTTTTGATTCTTCTATCATTACAAAACTTCTCAAACTCATTTGATGTAAATTCTCCTCCTCTATCAAATCTCAAACATTTTAGACTTTTGTTTGTTTCCTTCTCAACTCTTGCTAAGTATGACTTAAATATTTGGAAAGCATCAGATTTCTATTTTAGAAACATAATTTTCATTAGTCTAGAATAATCATCAACAAATAACACAATGCACTTATCTCCTTTTTAGCTTTGCACATCAATTGGTCCACACAAGTTAGTATGAACAATCTCTAATATTCCTTTAGAGGTATGAATCTTACTCTTAAAACTTGACTTTGTCATTTTGTCTAACTAACATTGTTTGCAAACTATATTGTCATATTTCCTTAACTTAGGAAAACCTCTGACTCTTCTCATGTTACTAATACTAACCATGTTATCAAAATTAACATGTTATAACCTCTTGTTCCATAGCCAAAAATCATCAAATTCTAAAACTAACAAGTAGCATCATCCATATCAAGTTAGAGTAGATTACCTCTATCTTGATCACATTTTCCAATTAGTTTTCCATCAGCATTATATATCTTAGCAATCTTGTTCTCAAACTCAACCTTTCAACCTAAACTATTTAGTTGTGACACACTCAACAAATTATAGTTAAGTCCTTCAATATAATAAGCACTGTCACATAAAATATTTTTTGTGAGTTTGATAAAACCTTTTCCATTTATTAGACAGGGTGCATCATTACCAAACCTTACACTATTTCCTTCATAATAATTCAATGTAATGAACTTAATTTTATCTCCATTCATGTGATGTGAACACCAACTATCAATGATCCATCTATCATTCTTGTTCACATAAGACACCAGTGTTGTTGCCTCATCCTCATCAAAATCATCCTTCATTCCAACATATGCCACTTCATCATCATGATCATCAAATCCATCTTTAGTTTTCTCTTCAACAATGTAGCAAGACTTCTTGCCTTTGTCATTGTAATCTTTGTTGTTTTAATCTCTTCTACTTTTGTACTTGTCTCCACCTCTGTAATTCTTCTTTTGTAGACATCTAGCAGCAATATGACCAACCTCATTGCAATAGATAACTTACCTTTGAATTTTTCTTCACCTGTATGAAATCTCCTTGCTAGTACTGCTTCAAGTTGTTCTACATCCTTCTCATCTATATTAGTATCACTGGAAACATATTTTACCTTTTTCATCTTCTTTTTAGTAGGTCCCTTCAATGGTAGCTTGGCTTTGAAAGAAGATTCAATACTCTCAATTTTTAAGTTATCAAAATTAGATATCTCAAAAGCAATGAGCCTACCCACCAAACCTTCAAGAGTCAAATTAGAATGTGGTACACATCTTAGTTCTTGTATTGCAAAAACTCTAAGAGCATAAATGGGCAGAAGTGCTCTCAAAACTTTTCTTAGTATAGTCTCATCATCTATCTTATTAGTAGATCCTCTTATAGCATTAACAACATCCTTTATGCCTAAGTAGTATTGAGCAACATTCCCACCTTCTTGCATTTTCATATCATCAAACTTACCTCTAAGACTTTCATATTTGACTCTTAAAACATTTGGATCACCTCCATAGACGGTGTAAAGAGAATCTCACATTTTCTTTGCACTACCACAAACCTTGATATCATCAAACTTGACATAGCTTCGGATAGAGGCAATCTCCAACATTGCCTAGTTATGTTCTTTCTTCTTTTTCAGATCTTTAGTAGTTAGGCCTCCTATAGGATCAACATGCTCATTAGCTATGGTAGATTGTGTATGATCTCCAAGACCTCCTAGATGTAGCTTCATTAGACTTTTCCATGCAGGAAAGTTATCTCTATTAAGCTTGGGTACCTCTCTTTTTGACATCTTTATATTTTTCCTTTGGTACCTTCAAACTAGTCCTCTTAAGAAGATGGCTCTAATACCAATTCTTAGAATTCTTTAGAATAACTAAGAGGGGGGGGGTGAATTAGTTATCCAAGGTCAAGATGTAAAAATAATAGTTTTCACATTTTAGTGAACCCATATCCATAAAACATATGCATCATGCATGCATCGGTTAGATCATACACCCACTTAAACTTTATAGGTTACTATCAAACCAACTTTGTAGAAATGTAACCATGAAACATAATAAATTCAATAACAGATTTGACAGAATGATTTTACATGGAAACCTAATTTGGGAAAAACCCATAGTAACATGCTACTTCTTCTCACTCTTCTCAAGTGATGCTCTATGAAAGGCAAACCCTATTAAAGGTTGCAGTTCACACTATTAAATGTGACCTAGTTAGAGGATTTCAATCACCCTATTAGGAGTGAGCCTTATTAGAGGACTTTAGATCATGCACTTGGACTATCACCTAGTTAAGAGCTTTACAAATGACTGTCAGGTCAACTTAATCCAAAGGATTTACCCTAGACTGGTACAATGACTAGAATGTAATAGTAAGGCTTGATTTGATAACAACATACAAATCACTTTGTAGATTACAAAAATTTATTTTAGTCCTCCATTCTTCTTGTCTTTCACACTCTTTAGCTCTAATAGCTTTTCCACCTTTGAGCATCTATATCTTTAAGCCTTCTTGCTTTGCTTGCCAATATTAGTCTCTTCTCATGGGTCATTGAATGAAGCAATACCCTAGATTCCTTATCTTCCTTAGGTTCTCACACATGACAACCTTTATTTTTAAAATGACATCTCTATATATAGAAAATTTAGATCTTTTGTTGTTCATCCTCTGTCATCCATTTTAGGGTTAGGTAGGACTCAATGAATCTACCCATCTTTTTATTTTATTCCCATCTAGAAACTTATCCTTCAATCCTCTTTGAATTCACTTCAAAAGGGTTCATCTTGAATCTTGTGTCACCAGCTCATCAAGCTTATCTTCTACATGGTTCACACATTCCAAGAAATCAAACTTGTTAGCTTAGATTCATCAAGTTCATGATCTTTCTCATAATGCTAACACTCTACATTAACTTGCTTTTGATGCTCGACACATACTACATTTTTCAACATCCACTATCAATTCACTTGACATGAACTAAAGTTTACTGGTACTCAACATCAACTAACTTTACTTGGCTAACACTGTATCACTTGACATACACTAAAATTTGACTTTTCTCAGTGCTAACTATTTTTTTCTCAGCTTACACTAACTTTTCTCAGCACCTACTCTGTAGATTGTTAAGCTTTGCAGACATAATTCATTTTACTTATTCTTCTGAACTTAATTAGTGTATCAATCTTTTGTAACCTTAAGTAGATAATCAGTGCACTATAATTTCACTATATTAACTGATTTTTGAACTCAACCTTTCCTCTAGGTGCTATTGTTACCTCACTATCCTCTACATCAATCAAACAAATGATAGTACTCAAATCATCTAAGAAATTGTCTTACCAGCAAGTAGTAGGTTTGACATTAGTGACAAAAAAATGATTGGAACACATTCTCATACTTGTATCAATCTATTTTCAATAGATAGATCATGGTGTATGATGGAAAAAATTTGTGATAAGAAGTTTCATGAAATCAAATTTATGATAGAATTTTTTTCATGAATAAATAATAACTCAAACCAATGTAGTTTGATTTACAATAGTGCACGATAATGAAAATTTAAAACTTGTTGAATAAAATTAGAAATAAATATCATGTAAGATGACAAACCTTGAATGATGAGGTTCCATGGTGCTGAAAAATACCATTCATTTCTTGAAATCTACTTGTGAAATTGACCTAGTATTTAGGGCTTTTCTATAAGAAACCATTTGGTCTATACTTTTGTATGTTGTACTACCTCCCATGGTTATGTCCCATATATTTATAGACAATTAAGCCATGTATCATATCTCTATTTTTCATGAAACATTCATTCAAACTTTTACATATAGCTTCAAAATATTTCAATTAGATTAATCATTTTCTTCTCTCTTTTGTTCATTTTGATGGTGGATTGTAGAATGTGAATATGAAAATATTAATAGAAAGATTAATATAATCTAATCAAGAAATATTCAACCTAATATTATGCTGATATTCAAAGAAATATTCAAATATCTAAAAGGTCAAAAGAAATATTCAATATATTCTTTTGAGCTTCTATCAGCCTAGCCTTAAAACCTTCTTGTGTCTCTTTCTTATTGAGGCATAAAGCATGTTCTTCCAAATATTCCTTGTTGTTCATCTTTGTCAATCAACTAAAAGAAAAATATAACTTAATAACTAACTAGAACCTTAATAATAAATCCCTTGGTCATTGTTCTTTGGGAACTTCTACTTGTCTTAAATTTTTCATTAAGAATCATAGCAAGTGTAACTATGAGCCACATACATCTTTTCCTATGAAAAAATTACTTGAATGTAATTAATTCACAAATAGAAAATAGTATAATGACCCTATAAGATAAGAATTTGAATTGAAATTATTTCTTTTAAACCAGAAAAGATAGGAAACATGTCTTGAAGAAACTAGCCATTTGATAAAATATCCATTTGTTACAAATTAGTCTAGTGATAAAGTAACTAGATTAGTATGGAAAAAATTTTCATTTTCACATTAGTCTAATATCATTTTCACATTCTATGATTCATTTTTAGAAATTTTCATTTTCACATTAGTCTAATATCATTTTCACATTCTATGATTAATAACAAAAGAAGAAGAAGATTTGAACAAGCCAAAAAAAGGCCTTGGTAAAAATTAAAGGTAAAAAATTGACCTCAAATGTACTAGTGTGTGAGTGATGACACACCTTTTAACGTAACATGTTGATTAGTAAAATTAATGAAAAATTATTAGGTTGTATTTTTCCAATCAACATGGATGTTATATCCTTAGCTCCCAACCATTGATTTAGAAAATAGGTTGTCTATTTTAGATAAGTGAATGCCTTCTGTGTATTAACAATATCTGATGTGACACATGTGGTTTCAAAATATGGGTAAAAGGCATGTTCATAAGCTAAAAATCAATCTATTGAGGAGGTACATATTAGTTTTCATCCACTAAGGAATGAGTAAATTCTTAAATAATAAAATTTGTACAATTTACCTTTTGAAAAATTACAATCTTATGAAATATCTAAGCTAAAAAAATTATTTTATAACAATATAGATAACTAAATATAATTTAAGAAAAATATTGAGAAACTTATTATATAAAGTCATAAATTATTTAAAATAGGATGAGAAGTTATGTATTCAATATTAGATACTATATTAGAATAGGCTTGAATAGGATTTCAGTGACTAGATCTTTTATTTCTTTATTAGAATTGGTAAAGTCATCTCTCTCCTTATAAACAAGTAGGTAACTTCTTTCAATATTATAAGCATGGTCCTTTCTTATAGTTGGAACATTTTTGGGTTTCAAATACTCCCAATCTAATTCTCTGAGTCTTTTTTCAAGGAGATCTTTAAGGTAATCCAATAGTTCTTCTTCGTTAGATCTCGGATGGTCTTTCATGTAACATGTTATGCCTAAAACTAATTCTCCATGATTTGCCTTAGCCTTCAAAACCAATCAATTGAGTTAGAATTAAATTCATTTGGACATATAATTAATTTTATTTATTTTACATGTACACTTTTTATCATACATACACATTTAATATTCTGAATATAATAACATTCCATACCTTAAAGGTTCAAGTGTCTCCTTTTAGTCTAAGGGGTAAACATAAGAGTTCATTAAACCTTGAAAGGTAGTCCATTTCTAGAAGGATGTCATCTGAAAGAAGGGCATGTAATGTTAATGTAGGTTACAACATGGTTACATGATACCCTAAACTTGGTGCACCATTTTCTAAATATTCTTCTAAACTTAGAATGTACCCGTTATCAAGCCACTCTACTTTTGTTGCAAGGCTTGTCAAATAATGTCAAATAATGTTCCCACTACACACAAAAACAACACATTCACTTGAATTTGTGTGATTTTCTCTATGCAAAAATTATACGTATGAGTTTAATCATAAAAATAAATATCGTTAAAGAAATTAAATTAAAATACAAAATTAATTGTAAAATTAAACTTTTTGACTATCTATCTCTCTATCTATCTATATGTATATTATATACTTTTTTGAATGTATTGCATGTGTGTTTAATTGTAAAAAAATAAATTAAATAAATCTAGTTAAAATACAAAATTAATTACATAATTTAATTTTTTGACTATCTCTCTCTGTATATATATATACACACACTCTTTTGAATGTATCATAAAATACTCTCTCTCTCTCTCTCTCTCTCTCTCTCTCTCTCTCTCTCTCTCTCTCTCTTTCTCTCTCCATTCAAAAATGTAGATTTGACATCCATTTGATATACCTTGAATCCTTTATAAGTAGACTATGCAACCAAAGTTCTTACTCCTATTCTGACTAGAGGGGCAATGTTGATCTCTAAGCCTATCTTGTCTATTAGTGTCCAAAAACTTAGTCATTTACTAGGTAAGGATGAATGATCATCACTATGACTGAGTCATCTAGTAAAGGCCAAGCATAATGGACTTCTTTATTTTTCATAACATGTCAAGAAAGTTAGTGATTGCCAAGCACCACAATTTGGATGAAGCACATACATGAGCTAAGTTTTATTAATAGAGACCAAGTAAACCGTGAAGACAATATTTTCCAAGAAAATAGAGAAGCATATGCACATAGAAGCTAAGTGCTAGTATAAATGTGAACAATGACCGAGTGTCAATGCATTCAAATGGTGAGTAGTACAGTTTTTTCATACAAGTTTGTAATTGCACGAACAAATATTTAAACTATTTTGGCCAACTTACTTATGATATTTAATATTTATAGAGATAGTTAAGATGGAGATTAAACATCATCATAGAAGGTAATGATCCTAAGGAATTCAATTTAACCAATTAGAAAATCAGATAGAAACAAAAGAAATGATGAATTATAAATCATTGATTAAGATCTAGAACTTTCATAGAACATATATTTAAGGAGGGTTTTAACCCTATAATCAATGTATGGGTATGAAAGTAAGTAAGTGTGTGTGTGATGAGAATAAGTGAACAAAGGATAGAATAGACTAAGGAAGGCTAATTCTAGAATCAGTTTAGACAAGGGAAATTGAATCAATGAATGATTGAAAGGGGATATCAGATTGAGAGATCACATTAGAGATTTTATAGATGAGATCCAAAATCATCTTGCAGAGAAAACTAAGTGTTAGATACTAAATAAATTTTGAATCAAGGAAAATCTCTTAACAATGTGATCCTAATGGTTCTATGTAAACCTCCTAACCAAGTCATTACTTAGTTATAAGTGTTAAATATTTTAACATGGTAGGACGTAATAGCCTTGAAGTTTTTAATAGGGAAGACCCCTCATAGGGTAGTTCATAGATTATGATAACATATTGTAACCCTGACATGTTAACTTTATTGTTGCAACAATGAATATGTGTGGGATTCATCCTCACCTTAGTTTTACCTTCACATTGAAGTGTTTATGGTTTACCAAATCATTTATGTTATGTATTAAATCTTTCATGGATGTGATATATTTCATTTATGTTTCAACATTATAGTTTCATTGTTAGATCTAAGTTGTGAGATGGTGAATTCAGTAATTTGGTTTTGAATTATAAGTTTAAGATCTTGAATCACACCCCCTCCCCCCCTCCACTCCTCATAGTATCTTGTTTACTAATAATCCTTCCAATATGGAAAATGTTTCCTCGTAGTCAACACCTTCCTCTTGTGCATACCAATCTAGCTTTATTTCTTGTAACTTCACCTTTCTCATTCATCTTGTTTCTAAATACCCATTTCCAATAAAAAAAAATCTTTAGGTTTGGGTACTAGAGACCATGTTTTGTTCTTTTCAATCTATTCAATTTCTTCATTGATAGCTTTTACCCAATCTTCATTCTCTAAAGAATTTTTAATAGATTTAGGCTCAAACTCACAAAGTAAGCATGTATCACTTCCAAGTCTCTTTCTTGTCATAACACTACATTTTGCATCTCCAATAATTTCTTGTAGTTTATGATATCTTTTTAAATATTTTCTAGATCAATGGGTTCATCTTAAAAAATAATTTCAAGCTCATCATATTTTCTTTGTTAAGGTTTTAGTTCAAGTTTTGCATTCTTGGCATATCTTCCTATTATTCAGCTTCCTTTGTCTGTGACTTGACATCATATATCTATTGCTTGACACCCACAATCCATTGCTTGGCAACTAACTATTGCAACTTGACATTCCTAGTCTGCTAAGGATCCATAGCTTTGATCTCTTGTTTAGGTAGAGTGCTTGGAGAACTTTCATTTATATATATGAATTAATTGTAATCTTTAGGGGCTGTCTTATATTCAACTTCATCTTTCTCTACAAATTCATGACCTTTCATATTTGCACATTCCACAACCTTTTTACTGTTAGAATTCAAAAGCTTTACTCTTGGTGGAATATCCTAGGAATATGCCTTCATCGCTTTTAGCATCGAGTTTTCCATTCCTATTATCTTTAAATATGTAACATTTTCTTCTAAAGACTTTGAAATATTTCACATTAGGTGTATAACCATACAATAATTCAAAAGGTGTAGCATTTGTAACATTCTTGACATACAAACTATTTAGAGTATAAATAATTGTGCTTACATGTTCTCTCCAATATTTATGTGACACATTTTTCTCCATCATCAATGTTATAGAAAAAGCAATGATTGATCGATTCCTTCTTTTAGTTATTCTATTCTAAGGAGGGGTCCTAGGTGCAAACATATGCCTTTTGATTCCTCTATCATTGTAGAATATTTTGAACTCATTGGAAATGAATTCACAACATCTATCAAATCTTAGACACTTCAGACTCTTCCATGTCTCTTTTTCAACTCTAGTCAAATACCACTTAAACAACTTTAAAACATGAGTTTTTTCTTTAAGAAACACCATAGTCATCATCATAGAGTAGTCAACAACAAATAAAATAAAATATTTGTCTTCATAGTAGCTTTAAACTCCAATAGTTCCACATAAGTTAGTATGAAATAGTTCCAAAATGTCATCATATGAATACATTTTTCTCTTAAAACTAGGCTTTGTCATTTTTTCCAAGTGGCATTATTTACACATAGCATTGTCGAGTTTCTTGATTTTAGGAAATCCTCTTACTCTTTTCATTTTACTAATGCTAACCAAATTATCAAAATTTTCATGACATAACTTTTTGTGTCATAACCAAATATCTTCATATTGTGGAAAAAAGCATGTCTTATCAGATAAATCTAGGTATAATAAGTTACCTCTTGTTTGGTCACCACTTCCAATCAGTTTACCATGAACATCAAATATTTTGGCCTTTCTATGATGGAATTCAACTCTATAACTTGATTTGTTTAACCATAAAACACTAAAAAATTTATAGTTAGTCCTTCAACCCAATAAGTATTGTCACACTTAATTTTATTAGTTAGTTTAACTGTCCCTTTACCTTTTACAAGATATGGAACATCATTATCAAATTTTACACAACCACCTTTGTATGGTCCAATGTCCTCAAATTTACCTCTATCATGAGTCATGTGATTAGAACAACTACTTTCAAATATCCATCTATCACTTATGTTCACATAAGAAATTAAAGTAGTTTTCTCATCTTCATCAAAATCTTCTTTCATAGAAACCTAGACTACTCCATCACTACATTCAGGCTCATTATCAGTTTCTTCTTTAGCAATATAATAGGATTTCTTACCTTTGCCCTTGTAGTCCTTGTTCTTCCTGAAAACTCAATAATCCCTTCTTCATTTCTACCTGCTCTCATCCTTGTCTTCTCTTTCAAAACACCTTGCAACAATATGAAAAACCTTTTTGCGTGAATTTTTTTTTTAATATGAAATTTACATTTATATTTTCCTTTGCGTCTTCCAAATCCCCTAGCTATCATTTCCTCAAGTTCATCAATTTCATCATCAAAAGTTTCATGGTCATTTTTCCCATTTTTCTTTTCCTTTCTTGCTAAGAGTGAATAGTGATTTAAAAGGAGATTCAATAGTAGCAATATAGTAATTATGAAAATTTGACAACTCAAAAGAAGCGAGCCTACCAATTACACCTTCAAGAGTTAGGTTATTACCTAGTGTACATCTTAGCTCTTGTATTGCAAAGACCCTAATAGCATAAATAAGAAGTAGAGTTCTCAATACCTTGTTTATTATTGTTTAATCTTCTATATTTCCATTAGGTCCTCGAATAGCATTGACAACTTCTTTGATTCTTGTACACTATTGTACTATGTTCTCACCTTAATTCATTTTCATCTCATCAAATTTACCTCTCAAGCTTTCTGATTTGGCTCTCAAGACATTATCATCTCTTCCATAAATGGTCTTCAGTTTATGCCACATTTCCTTTGAATTCTTGCATTCCTTTAGGTCATAAAACTCAGCATAGCTTAGGGCTGAAACAATCTCCAACATTGACTAATTATGTTTTTCTTTTAGTTGTTGGGAATTCAAAGGGACTATTGTTATGTCCACATATGCATTGTCCAAAAAATCCAATGCAACATCATGAATATTGGTTATATGCAATGTCATCAACTTCTACCATGCAGGAAAGTTGTATTTGTTCAACTTTGGTACCTCTCTCTTGTATGCCATAATCTTTATCTTTGAGTACCTTAAAACTCTTATTTATAAGCACCAATGATCTAATACCAATTGTTAGAATATTTAGAATAACTGCGGGGGGAGCGGGGGTGAATCAGTTATCCAAGGTCCAAATTTACCAATTGAACAAACACTTAAACAATTTTAGATCTTATTATTCCATTTCTTGGCCTCTATAGTAAAATATTTTCAATATTAATTGGTTGTCTTGTGTCCTTTAAAATAATATACTTGCATAATGTAAAATTAATACAATAAAGCATCACAATAGCCCAAATTGGGAAACCCAACAATAACATGTCACCAATTTTTACTCTTCTAAAGTGAGCCCTTTTAGGAGCCAACCCTATTAAAGCTTATGATACAACTATTAAATGTGGCCTTCTTAAAGGATTTAATCACTCTATTAGGAGTGGCCTTGTTAGAGGACTTTAGAAATTTTTATTAGAATGTGACCCAATTAAAGGATTTACATAGATTTTTAGGTCCTTATGACTATTAGATCAACCTTGATTAAAGGATTTAAAATACTCTTTAGAATGGTTAGAAATTATCAACATAATTATTCTATTTAGTAATACTCATTTTGCATGTTGAGATCTCTATTTAGCTCCTCATATTGATTCACTATATGGCCTCCATTGTCATTTCAATTTGAGATTCTCTTGGAAAATCTTCAAGATATCACCTTCACTTCTTCTCAACTCAATCAAATCTCTTACTTAGATTTGGAAGTCAATAACATTAGTAATAGCTCCAAATCTTAGGAACTCTTTTAAATGTACACAAATTCTTTGCTCTCTTCTCTTCTATGCACACATATTGAAAGTTCACCTCTGTACCTACTTAAATAGATAGTTTTGATCCATTAGATAAAATGTATATACTTGTAATTTTTTATCCCTTCTTTTTTAGAAACTTCTCCTTAAATTTATCTCTGAGATGATTTACCTTATCCTCTCCTGGAATTAAATGATCCAACTCATCAATCCTTATCTTCAACATGTTTTCCATATCCCAAGAAATCAAATTAGTTGGATATGTTGAAAACAATTGATTAATTGTGTATTATCTTTGATGTTACACAAAATTTCATATCATTAACAATCAGTGTATGTCAAGCAGGGATAACTTTAAGGAACCCCCCCATCCCAAAATTTATAAAATTGTGGTGAATCACATGTCATTTGGGCGAAAAAAATTAATAGTGTTGGCGAATTATGCATCAATTGATGGATATTTGGTGGCAAATTTTTTAATAGTTTAGACAATTTTTATAAAATAATGGCGATTATAATTTTTTTTTAAAATAAAATTATTAATATTGATGGCGAATTATGTTTTCAAATGTAATTATGTTACATGTATTATTTGAGAGGTCAGACTATTTGATGATCCAAGACTAATGGCTGAGGTTTAATTTCAGCCAAAATTCTTGAAGGAAGAAGAATTGTTGAGGTAGTCATCATAATGTTGACACATATCAAGGTAAGTTGTCTATGGAGTACAATGTCACTCATAAAAAAAAATTCACATAGGAAAATGGGAATTGGGCAAATGATGATCATCGAAAGAGACACTCAATTAATTTTGTGGCAAATAAGAGTAAACATTAAAGAGAAATATGGGTGAAGAACTCGACTACCAAACTCTATATGAGTACATTATAAAATCTGGGCAAACCGATCAACTAGTATATGATGTTTTTTTAGCCAATTTCTATAGCCCAATCGAGACATATTAGCCAATTGGTGAATAATAGCCACTAAAAAAATCTCTAATGTCAAGTCACTTAGGTGATTAAGATAGTTTGTTGTGTCTGCTAAGCATTCTAGAGTTTTCCATGTTCAAAATACAATGTCTACCAAGTTCATTCAGTTGTCAAAGAAAAGTTTGTAGAAGTTGAGTGTTAATCGAGTTCACTCGATTAATGAAGAAAATGTTGGATGGAACCAATGTTAATTGAGTTCACTTAGTTACCAAAGAAACTTTGTGAATATGCAGTATTAGTTGAGTTCACTAGGTTAATACAAGAAAATTATTTCTAGGTTTGTGTCTACCAAGTAGGGTTGACTAATGAAGAGTTCAATTGATTTAATTGTTGGTTCGAGCCAACTAAGGAGATGAATATTTAGTATTCTAAGTTTTATTCAAGCCAAATTTAACCTAATACATTTCAAAATCTATTTAGATATTAGAAGGCCTCACCTCTTAAGTCCCCAAAATCTCCAAAAGCTACTGAGTTGCAACCAGTGCAACCTGAGTCACAATTAGAAGCTACCAAGCTAGTTCTAGAGAAAACTGAGTCAGACAGACCCAAGTCACTAACAATGGAGATGAGTTTCACATAGAAGATCATGAAAAGGTGAGTGGAATATGTTCTAAATCTAAAGTACCTATATTAGCAAGATATGTCAGAAGGCACCATGCACTTGATCAGATCATTGGAGACAAGTCAAATGGAACAATGACAAGAAACAAATTTTAAGGCACATATTTGCTTGGTAAATTTGAACCTAGAAATGTTAAAGATGCTTTAGACAATGAAATTTGGATTAAGGCTATGAATGAAGAAATAGAATAGATAGAGAGGAATAGGACTTGGACTCTTGTTGCTAGACCCAAGGATAAAAATGTAATTGGCACAAAGTGGGTTTTATAAATAAGCTAAATAAAGATGGAAAAGATTCAAGAAACAAAGCTATGTTAGTTTGTAAAGGTTATTCTCAAGAAGAAGGTATTGATTATGGTAACATTTTTGCTCCCGTTGAAAGATTAGAAGATGTTTTAACTTTACTAGCATATGCAACACACAAAGGATTTAAATTTTATAAAATGGATGTAAAATCTACATTCTTGATGAGAAAGTCTACATAGAATAACTTGAAGGTTTTATAGATCCTAGCAAAAGAGATATGATCTAAAAATTATAAAAGCATTGTATGGTCTCAAGCAAGGTCCCATAGCTTGGTATGAAAGACTTCATAACTAGATAAATTTTGGTTTTAAAAGAACAAATGATACCAACAACCTATATATCAAAGAAGGACCAGACAAGAAGATTGTGTTGGCAAATTTTTTTGTGGATGACACTTTATTTATAGGAAATGATGACTTATTCAAGGCATTTTTAGAAGAGATGAGTAAAAAAATTGAGATGTCCATGTTTCAATAGATTAAATTCTTTGTTAGATTGTAGATCCAATAGAAGAAAGGTGGCATCTATATTACTCAATCCAAATATATCGAGGAGATACTAAAGAATTTTAGAATGGATGATTCAAGACCAATTGGAACACCTATGTCTACTAGACATAAGCTTTCCAAAAATGATGATTCCAAAGTGGTAGATCAAACCACATATAGATCAATGATTGGAAAATCGTAGTATGTAGTACACACAATGCTTGATATTGCATTAGTAGTTGGTATGGTAGGCAGATTTTCAGAAAATCCCAAAGAAAATCACATCATGGAAATCAAGAGAATAATGAGGTATTTGAAAGGTACTAACGACTATGGATTATGGTACAAAAAAGAAGGCAATTTGGATTTGAAAGCATTCATATATGCTAATTAAACAAGAAGTATTATGATAGAAAGAGCACCGGTGGTGGAGCATTCTTTCTTGGTAAAAGACTAGTGTCTTGGACAAGCAAGAAATAGAAATGTATTTCTTAGTCCATAGTAGAAACATAATATGTGGCAATAGTAGTTAATTGTTCCAATGTTGTTTGGTTCAAGCAAATATTGGAAGGTATGAAGGTAGAGATCAAGGATCTAGTGGTTATCTTCTATGATAACATTAGTGCAATTAATATATCAAAAAATCCTATGGTGCATACCAAAACCAAACACATTGCAATAAAATATCATTTTTTTAGAGATTTGGTACAAGATAAAGAGGTAAGATTGGAATATGTGAATACTAAAGAAAAAATTGTAGACATATTCACTAAGCCATTACCTAAGGATGCATTTTTGTATCTAAGAGGTAAGTTAGAGATCATTCCCCTATCTAAATCTCACTAAATTTATTTTAGTGATGCATCAACTAGAGCATGTTGAAGATCATATAGTTGATATAGTATTGACAAGACATACTGCAAATGAATCAATATGTAGGGTACATTGATATTCACAGAATATTGTCTTTGGCATGAGATGTCAAAGAGGGAGAAGTTTGTTATCATATCTCACAAAAATTTTATAAAGAGGGAGAGTAAATATTTCACAATAATTTTATTACTTCTAGAGATATCAAACAGGGAGAACTTGATCTAATATCAAAAAAGGAAAGGTTGCTATTAGAAGATGTTGAAGGAAAAGTTTTGCTAATAGAGGGAGAAACTGAAGGTAGAGGGAGTTTACACTAATAGAGGGAGTTCTTATGGATGAGAATTAGAATGAAACTAAGGATATGTTCCTTACTTTAATCTTTCTCTAAAAATTGCATTGTGTATTACATGTTGTTTTTCCATCAATGCCAAAGAGGGAGATTGATGAAAACAATTGATTAATTTTGTATTGTCTTTGATGTTACACAAAATTTCATATCATTACTAGTCAGTGTATCTTGAGCTCACTCAAGAAATGAAGATAGTTTCTTTAGTCTTCCAAGCATTCCAAAGTTTTCCAAGTTTAGAAGACAATGTCTACCAAGTTCACTCGGTTGTCAAAGGAAAGTTTACAGAAGTTGAGTGTTAACCAAGATCACTCAGTTAATGAAGAAAATGATGGATGGAACAAGTGTAAATTGAGTTCACTTAGTCACCAAAGGAACTTTTTGAATATGTTGTGTTAATCAAGTTCACTTGGTTAACAGAAGAAAAACATTTCTCAATTAGTGTCTACTGAGCAGGGTCGACTAATGAAGGATTTTTTTTTTTGGCATATTGAGTTCAATTGATTTAATTGTTGGTTCTAGCTGATTGAGGAGATGAATATTAAGTATTCTAAGTTGTATTCAAGCTGACTTGACAATCTGTAAGATATAAATATAAGGTCAAGTTGAGAATTGAATTTTTGAAATGTAACAAAATATTTGAAGATGCTTAGAGGAAGCGAATTAGAAGGATAAGAAGAATATCCTTGTTGAGCTGCAAAGACACATTAGATCAAGAAGGATCAAGTATACAAGACAAAATTGAGATCTATAATAAAAAATTTAGTTGCATAAAAAATTAGGTCATTTCATTGTTACTCTCTAACCATTATAATAGTGATCTAAATCTCTTAACAAAGTTGGCTTAACAACTATTTGTAAATCCTCTAACAAGGTGGCATTTCTATTTGAAGTGTCTTAAAGACCTCTAACAAGGCCACTCCTAATAGGGTGATCATATCTTTTAATAGGGTCACACTTAATATTGTGTTTTGTAACCTTTAACAAGGTTGGCTCCTAATAGGGCTCACTTCAGAAGAGTGAAAATTAGTAATTAGTTGCAATTGGTGGTTTTTCCCAACTTAGGTTTCCATGTTAAATCTTAGTGTCACTTTTGTTTATGCTATTACTTTTATGTGTATGCAACTAAGTTAAACTTAAGGTTAATCACATTATTTAGTTATTTCTAAGTTAAAGTTAATTCTTAGTATTTGTTGAGTTATAACATTTACTAGTGTAAACCAACAGCATGTGTGTTTCCTAAGTTATAATTGAATATAGTTTAATCAGAGTTTTGATTTGTATTGACATTAAAGGGATCTAGGATTCATTTTTGTAGTAACTGATTCACTACTCCCCTCTCAGTTACTCTTATATTTTTAGTAGGCTAGAAATTATGTTTTCTCACAAAGAATTTAAATGTCATTCCTTGTACAATACTAATTTTTGACATTCAGTCATCACTGAATTGCTTCGTCACTATAGAACTTCTTTCTTTGAGAAAACATTGTCACTCAGTTGATACTAATGCTCATTCAACACTAAATTTCTCAGCACCTAGTGTGGATCAATTAACACTAGCATCACTAGGCATGTACATCAAAATTCCTTGGCCTTTTACTCTATTGCTTGGTTAAGCCTACATAAGTGATCCATATGTTGGAAATAATCAAGACTAACAAGGTTACTAAGAGGGGAGGGGTGAATCAGTAACTCTAAAACTTTAATTCAATTTTTGCATAATAATATTTTACTATTCATCCATCTAATCTACTGTATGCATGAAAAGATAAATATCTCTAACACATGAAAACACAGATTTGGTGACCTAGAAACCTTCAAATTAGAAAGTAAAATTGGGGTGGGGATGATATCCATAAAACTTCAATACTGTAGTATAAAGTTAGCTGGTTAAGACTTACAATGATCACTTCTAATGATCTGCCCTATTAGGAGCAAGTAGGATTGCTAGATCCACCTTGATAAAGGATTTACAAACATACAATGAAGTATGCACTCTGTTAGGAGATTTACAAAAGATTGTTAAGTCTACCTTGTTAAAGGATTTAGCAAACTAATTCACCTATTAGGATGAAGCAGTGAATCTGGTTACAACTATTTGCAAATAAGATTCTTTGTGCTCTGATCACCTGATGTGATGGATATAGCTTTTCTATACCAATGTTGACCTTGTTATATTCCTTTGTTCTGTTGGTAATTCCCTTTCCTTCTTCTTAAAATATTGCAACACACCACAACCAATGATGATTCCTTTTAGCATCTCATTGTTTCAAATGATATATACCATTCCAATATTTACACTAGCAAGGTTGGCCAAAACACAAGCGAACAAACATTACTGAGTCGGCCAGGTGGTAGAAAACTTGGGTTCCACAAACTAACTTGGTGACCTTTTGATACTTGGCATCCACTTCAATACTCTGCATCATCATGCACTCGGTAAGAGTAGAGGCACGGTCTATACTAATCATTCTGAGTAGCTCAAAACTCGATAACCATTGGTGGCTCGGTGAATGTTGTGTCACTTGGTAGAAACTGAATCCATTGATAACCTTCTTTACTTGGTAAATATTGATTCCCTTGTTTACTTGGTAAACAGTGATTCCTTCATTTACCTTGTTTACTCAGTAAACACAGACTCCTTCATTTACCTTGTTTTACTCAGTAAACACTGATTCCTTCATTTACCTTGTTTACTCAATAAACACTGATTCCTTCATTTACCTTGTTTACTTGGTAAACACTGAGATTTTTGATGACTCGATGAGCATTGTCTTCTTGGTAAACACTGTAAAGCTTGATAATCACTAACTGCTTGGAGAACACTGTTCTACTTGGTAACTAATGTGAACTCGGTAAATACTACTGAACTTCCCATATGCTTGGTTTCTAAAGGAATACTCGGTATCAACTGTAGATTAGGTGAGTAGCTCAGTAAACATTCACAATCGAATAAGTGTTGTGACTGATGACAAATATATCATAATTTCAACAATCTCCCCCTTTGGCATTAGTGACAAAAACACTTATGAGCCAACACTTATATACAATATCTGACATATCTACAACTGATTCTGTTGAATATTCATGGCTTCCTTACATATGCTCCCCCATACAATATACACAAGGTATTTACCTGAGTTATATGACTTTTATTTACAATATCTCTTTGTCCCTTTTTGTACATTTATCTCACCAATAACTCTATCTGAGTATCTCTTTCTCCCCCTTTTTGACAATAATGCCAAAAAAAATAAAATAAAAGAATGTATTTACATAGAAACACCAAAATGTGAGATAATCTCTTAATGTACCTGAAGAATGAGTTGTAGAGTCTTATCCCAATTCTCTTGCAAGATTTTGCATGTGGATAGAGCAATTTGAACTTCTACAGAGAGTTCAGTCACATGGTCTGCAATGGAGAAATTGTTGTCATGGATCAATGTTTTTCAGTGGGCAATGTGCTTTTTCATTGTGTCCATGATGGGAAGGATCATATTTTGAATATCTATTAATGTAGATATGATCCTTGACTCTTCCCTCAGTAATTCTGCTTGTTTTTCTAACAAAATTTTTATCCTAAGGTGATGAGATGAGGTTGAACTAGGGTCAAGCTTCAAATTTTGTGTGCTTGCCTTCAAATTCTCATCTATCTTATTTAATTGCTCTCTGATATCCTTAGTATACTCAGTAACATCACAAAGCTCAAAAAGAGATGTTACATTATTAAAAGAATTTTCAATATTAGCCAAAACTGAGGTTAATTCAACCTGTTTCATTGCTATATGCTAAGCAATGTGCTCAAGCACCTTATTATTAAATTTCTTTTCTGCCTTCTCCATCAACTTTTCTTGACCAGAGGTATCCTCATTGAATTTATTGACTGCCTCTTCTAACTGGATCAAAATGTGTTGAGTAGAATCTACATCAACACCTATAGCCTCTGTAATTATATTCTAGGCATTCTCAATTATTTTATATTCCTTATCCCTTTCAGACCTTAGCTACTTCTGTGTAGCCTTCATCTCAATTAGTTGACTAGCATACCTCATTTCTTCAATGGTAGCATTTTCATAGTCAATCTTTGGAATTACTATCTCAATGTCTAGGTCAATGTTTTCAAGAATTTCCTTTCCAATGATCATAAGTCTTAATGGTTGCTTTTGTTTGACTTCTGTGATGCCTGGTTTGACCTTGGGAATAGACACAATGGTAGAGATGGAAGGACTAGTAGCGAAAATTGGGATACTTGATGGTGGAGTGCCAATATGAGTATATGCCAGGTGAAAAACTAAAGTGCTTGCTGCAAATGGTGATACACTTGGTGATGCAGTATCTGAAATAACTAGGTTTGAAGTAGATACAGATATTGCTGGAAAAATTGTAAAACAAATTGGAATCGACAAAATTGTAGAACTTACTATTATTTTGGTTGGTGATGATGGAGCAGAGAAGGCTTGCTCGATAACTGAAGAAAAGGAATGCAACTTGGTAGATGAAGTGGTAGACACTTCCATTGATGATACCTGGATCTGAGATGTGGCAGGTGCTGATGATATATCTGATGTAGATGTGACCAAACCTACTGAAGCTGACTCCAACCTTTATGATGCTACAGTTTTAGGTGGAGAGTGAGGAAGTCATGCAATAACTGCTACTGCAATTTTCACCAAATTGTCTTCCTCCTTATCTGCCTCTTCAGCTTCTTCTTCCTTGTCTTCTTCCTCTTTATCTTCCATCAGTGCATGCAGCTCTCTTGGTGAGACTGTGGCAAATGGAGTGTTATCAAGCTCATCATCATTGCTTTTTTCATCATCTTTGATTTCTATTGGATCTTCACTGGGCTTATGTAGATGATAGATATTTTTCCACATGTTTGTAGCATCATTTATAACATGTTCAATGTCTTTGATCAAAATCAAACAAGTGTGGAATCTGATCATCATTTTACCTACATGGTTTTTCATTTCAACTTTTACTTCTGCTCCAGTTAGACTTGGTCAGAGATTCCTTAGAGATTTCCCATAAATATCTTTTACCGTTTGGATGACTAAATCCCATCTCAGTTGCAATCTCTCTAGTAGTTCTTTTGAGATTTGAGGGGCAATCTAGTCTAGGGATTATTTCCATTTACCCATCTTGTTGAGTACCAGTTCCTCAATCTACATTTTCTCTGCATCAGTTCTAGCTTCAAATTTTAATGCTTTGAAATTTGTGATGCCAACTCCTTCCTCCATTTTTTTGAGCCTTTTCTCGAATGTGGGTGTAGTCCTAACTAGTATAGGTTCCTACTTACCTTTCATGGTTCTTCTGGTGAATACTGTAGTAGGCTTCTTTTTGGGTTTGGTAATGATTACCTTACCTTTCTTCTTTGGCTATTCCTCTGTAGATTCTTCTTCTTCACCTTATTCTTCTTCTCCTCCTCCTTCTTCTTCACCTTCTTCATCTTCACCTTTTCCCTCGGTGAGCATAAGAGAACTGGTAGAAGTTTTCAATTTTGCTATTTTCCTCTTGCCCTTGCTTATCGCCTATGGTAGCTTGATTTTAAGCTCAATTCTGGCCTTAGCTTCTTCATAGGTTCCAAAAATTGGTTACCTTGGGTCTACTGGCTCATTTACCAATGCCTCTATTATGTCTCTGGCTTCATCAATATTTATCTCATAAGGAAGAGGTTTTACCCATGCAACTCGGGGTCTGACTGCCTAGATGTATACCTTGTCACAGTCCACCATGAAACATACATCATCTCTGTAATCCTCAACAAGCTTAGGAGGAATCCTGAACCTGTTATTCATCCTCTCCTTGAAGTCTTCAAAATAATTGTCCATAATACTATCAAAATCTTCGCCCATTTCTGCCATCCCATTCAGCTAGGGTTAACCTCTGAAGTTCATCCTGACTTAGGGTTTTAGTTGTTTTTTATTTTCTTAACATTGGCAAACCTGTGATCTTATGAATCATCTTCTTTGTTATCAAGAAGCATTTCTCTAACCACAACTGTCCATTATGCACACAGCTTAAAATGTATCTTATCCATTTCATTTGAAAGTTCCTTGGCAGATGCGGGATATGGGTCAAACCTTTGGTTTCCAGATGTTTGTGCTCGGGTTTTAGGGTTTTGTTCACACACAACTCGGCTAGGGCATTATCCATGTCTAGTGTCCCTGTTTCTTGAACAGTTCATTTGGAATGAGTACGAATGTCATTTATAAGTAGTACCTTTGGTGGAATCTTCAATTGGGCTCCATGTGGGTCGAGCAATTCAGCTATGGTGGGAATGAGTTTGAAGCTGGGTGCTTTCCATTCTGCTCCCTTCACAAGCATTTTAGAACCTATTTTTGCCTTGCTACTGCTAGTGCTTACGGATGCCATTGTTGCTTGGTGAGTGAATGATTTCATTAAACAAATTCTTCACTAGAAAATCTTCAAATCGCTTGAAATCTCTTTCACACTCCTATAAATTTCTTTGCTCTGTATATTCTAAATTCACGGTGAAAAATGAGATCAAATTTTGCCTTTTTGATGAAAAAAAAATCTGCCATTAATGCTTGGGTACGAAGGTAGCTGAGATGACCTAGGGTTTGTTAGATAGTCACTGACTTACTCGGTAAACCTTGCAACTCGATAAACAAAAAAAAACCTTTCACATTACTGACCTAGCTCGTTTAAGTCTAAAATCAACCTTGCTTGGTAGATGCATCACAGTGAAATATGTCTAATATCTGAAATACTGATTTTTCTTTTGCACTTCTATATTCTGGAACTGCTTAAGATATTGCTTGAAGATGCAGTCCTTGATTTTTTGATAAGTCTAATTAGAAATGGTGGAGTCACCCACTTCTTGAGTGACATAGCCATTTTTTTGAATTTTCTGGCTCGGTAGATTTTGGAATCCACTGTTGTCTCATCTACTTTTGAATGTTGTCATCTCTAGCTTTCTTTTCATCTTCAATTCTTCCTGTATTCATGCAATTCTTGGATATATGACCAAATTTAGTACATGTATAACATCTTATAGTAGTATCTTTCTTCCTTAGGTGATGCCTTGCACAATTTATTCCAATGTGTCCATATTCTCCACAATAGTGACATCTGCACCAAGTATTGTAGTCCCAACCAAATAATGCTTTGATAACCTGTTCTACTAGATTGAATGATTTTGATCTCCATTTAGATGCCTTGTGACCTTGTTTCTTGCATTTGTGACATTTTCCCTCAAACTTTGGTTTTTTCTTGCATTCATTTGCTTTGTGACCATGTTGATTACAATTGTAGCATTTACCATTGAATTTTATTTTACCATTGCTCCAACATCTATTGGATGTATGACCTAACTTTCCGCAGTGATTGTAAGTAGGTCTTTGATTCTTTTGGGTACCCTGTTTGGAAGATTCACCTTCTTCATTGTATCCAAGGCCTGCTTTACCTTTTTGTCTATGAAGATTCTACTCATTTTGTAAATTCAATTGATCCATATTTGCTTGAGATTTTATCATCCTTTCATTGACTTGTTTTTCAATATTTAAGTCATTTTTCAAACTTTCATTGATTTGTCTTTCAGTGATTAAATCATTTCAAAAACTTTCATTCTCAGATCTTAGATTCATAATTTCTTCATTTGCATTAGATAGTTATCCTATAAGATCTTCATGCTGAAGGGATAGATTATCTCTTACCTCTAAGTCTTCATTTTCTTTGTTTCTCTATTCCAAAACTTCACATAGCCTGATGGATTGGATTTCTTGTTCTCTTCTGATTTTTCTTACTTCTTCCTGCAGAGAACCATTCTTTGCTAGGAGTTCCTTGATTGCTTCATTAGCTTCATTTGAACTACATGATGGTAAAAGGTCTTCAATCCTTTCTTCAATATACTAATAATCATTCATTTGTCTTGCAAGTTCCTTCCTTCTTTTCAAGGATTGAGAAAGATGCTCTTTTGCTTCTTTGAGTTGAGTCATGGCCATTTCCAAATCTAGCTTTTCATTCTCAATAGATTTGTCAAGTTTGAATATCTCCATTGTCCTTGATCTTTGCCTAAGCTGTCAAACTTTTATCTTGAGAACCACAATGCTCTAATACAAATTTTTGGAAATAATCAAGACTAACAAGGTTACTGAGAGGGGAGGGGTGAATCAGTAACTCTAAAACTTTAATTCAATTTATACATAATAATATTTTACTATTCATCCATCTAATCTACTGTATGTATGAAAAGATAAATATCTCTAACACATGAACACATAGATTTGGTGACCCAAAAACCTTCCAATTAGAAAGTAAAATTGGGGTGGGGATGATACCCACAAAACTTCAATACTACAGTATAAAGTTAGCCAGTTAAGACTTACAATGATCACTTCTAATGATCTGCCTTATTAGGAGCAAGTAGGATTGCTAGATCCACCTTGTTAAAGGATTTACAAACATACAATGAAGTATGCACTCTGTTAGGAGATTTAAAAAAGAATTTTAAGTCTACCTTGTTAAAGGATTTAGAAAAATGATTCACCTATTAGGATGAAGTAGTGAATCTAGTTACAACTGTTTGTGAATAAGATTCTTTGTGCTTTGATCACTTGATGTGATGGATATAGCTTTTCTGTACCAATGTTGACATTGTTGTATTCCTCTTTTCTGCTGGTAATTCACTTTCCTTCTTCTCAAAATATTGCAACACACCACAACCAACGATGTTTCTTTTTATCATCTCATTGTTTCAAATGATATATACCATTCCAATATTTACACTGGCAAGGTCGGCCAAAACACAAGTGACCAAACATTACTGAGTCGGCCAAGTGGTAGAAAACTTGGGTTCCACAAACTGACTCGATGACCTTCTGATACTCGGAATCCACTTCAATACTCTGCATCATCATGCACTCGGTAAGAGTAGAGGCACGGTCTATACTAATCATTCTAAGTAGCTCAAAACTCGGTAACCATTGGTGACTTAGTGAATGTTGTGTTACTCGGTAGAAACTAAATCCATTGATAACCTTCTTTACTTGGTAAATATTGATTCCCTTGTTTACTTGGTAAAAACTGATTCCTTCATTTACCTTGTTTACTCAGTAAACACTGACTCTTTCATTTACCTTGTTTTACTCGATAAACATTGATTCCTTCATTTACCTTGTTTACTCAGTAAACACTGATTCCTTTATTTACCTTGTTTACTTCGTAAAAAATGAGATTTTTGATGACTCGATGAGCACTGTCTGCTTGGTAAACACTGCGAAGCTCGATAATCACTAACTTCTTGGAGAACACTATTCTACTTGGTAACTAATGTGAACTCGGTAAATACTACTGAACTTCCCATATGCTCAGTTTCCAAAGGAATGCTCAGTATCAACTATAGATTAGGTGAGTAGCTCGATAAACATTCACAATCGAAGAAGTGTTATGACTGATGAAAAATATATCATAATTCCAACACCATATTTGCTAGCACTAACAAAATTTGAACATCACTATCTTCTCCTCTATCAATATGATTTTAACAATCACTTTTTCTTATCAAAGTATTACTAATCAAATGTCCATTTGTAACTTCCTATTCATAACTCAAACTTTACTCTAGATGTTTTTGTTATGAAAAATATCTCAAATCTTATTCATCAATCAAATAGATATGACATTTACATCAGATAGAAAGCTATCTTGTCAATATTTTTTTTTAATCTTAGATTGGTTTTGACATATGAGTGACAATACACTTAAGTTATTTAATTACTTCATGTCAAACAAGTAATGTATACCAAGTATAAGTTGTTAGATAGTGTATGTCAAATGAAGAGTTATATAGTATGTGCCAAGTAACTAGTAAGCATCGAGTCACTCAAGTTTTAAGAAGATAGTAGATGCTGATTCATTTAAGTTTCAAGTCATAGTGGATGCTAAGTCATTCAAAGGCTAAGTTACAATACTGGGTACACTATGGATGCCAAGCACCAAACACTTCAAATGTCAAGTAGATAATTTTGGACATACTTATTTGTTATGGCACAAATTTCTATCTAAACTATCTTTGAGCTAACTTAAGGATTATTTTGTGAATCTAGATGATAAGGACAAATCTATATTGAGCATCCCTATGTAGGTACATCCAACCAATCAGTTGAAGGGATTTCTTAAGTAGAAAAATGGGTGATTTAATATCATTGATTCATACCTAACCCTAAGTCACCTAGGTCTTCTTAAGGATGAGAAACCCTAAACATTGTATATGTGTGGAAGGAGAAAAGAGAGAAGTTTGCATGTTAAAATAGAGTATTCATAGTGGATAAGGAGTTGTGAATTTAGATACATTATAGAATTAGTTAGAGGAGAACATAGGAAAGGAGTTAGAGGATAGAAGTGATACACCTAATCAGTGAGAATCAAGTACACATCAAGAAAGAGGTGATATGTTATATAGCAGTAGAGTGTTAATCATAGGATCATTGTTGATACATTCTAGTAGGTGACTTAGTTAACTCTCTTAACAGGTCAGTTCTAACATGTTGTAAATCATTTAACAATGTTCTTACTTCATTGTGAGTTTTAAGTCCTTTAATCAAGAACACTTCTAATACGGTGTCGAAATCCTTTAATATGGTAAGATTTAACAATCTTGTAAGCCTTTAATATGGTAGACCTTTCATAGGGTAGATCATAGTTTATGATCAAACATTTTACCCTTCATTGGATACAATTTATTACTGTAGTAGTGGAGATTTGTGAGTGTCATCCCCACCCCATTTTCACCTTCTCATTAGAGGGTTTCTACATAACCAAATATCTTGTGACGCATATGTGTTGAATATTATTTGCTTTAATGCTATGGATGAATATGTTTAGCTAGATATTTTAGTTTACATGTAAATTATGAGATGGATGTGTGGTGAATGATTTTATGGTTAAAATTTGTAAGGACTGATTCAACCCTTGCCTGCTACTCCCCCACCCACCCCACCCCCACCACCCCCCCCACCCCCCCCCCCCCCCCCCCCCCTGCCCCCACCTCAAAGTTTACTTTCCCTATTGTATTTATAACAATTGGTATCAGAGCATTGGTTTTGTAGAAAGAAAAGATTTTTAGGTTTGAGGAAAGATCTTGAAAATGGACATCAATAAGTTGGGAAATACTACTAAGAATCAGAAGATTGAAATCTAGCTTGCCCTACATCAGTTGAATGAAGTAAGATGATTTGAAGTGCTCATTGAAGAGAAGGCTATTGACGAGAATGACACACAATACCAAGAGATTGACATTATTGAATTGTTTGTAGATGGAAACATAAGTGAATTTGATATAGAAATTGCAAATTTGAAGGAAAAGAATGGAGCCCTAATTGAAGAGGTCAGAAATCTTAAGATAGAACAAGATGTCCAATTAGTATTTCTATGTGAGGTGACCAAGTAGAAAAAGAAAATTTAAGAAGAAAAATTCATGATTGAAGATGACAAAAGCATACTAACCAACATACTAGAAGAGAAGACATTAGAGGTGAATATAATTTCTGACATGTAGTTGGAAATATTGAATCAAATGATGATTGCCAATCATTAATTGAATGGAAAAAATATTGAGATCACAACACTAAAGCTGTAGAATGAACAACTAAAAAATAATTTGAAAAGAGAAAAATAATTTTTTAAAAGTTTCAATAGACCTAGTGAATCCATTAAGTACTTTGAACAATTGATGAGATCTCCTAGATCTAACAATGATACTACTAGATTGGGTTACACTAGTACTGAAGAAGGAGGATCATCCAAAATAGGTGAACAAAGGGACAAAAATGGTAAGAACTACAAACCTACTTGTCCTAATTGTGGTACGATAGGTCATACAACACATGCTTTCAAGAGGAACACTATAAATTAGAACCCTATGAAGAAATTCATGGGTAACTATCACAAGTGAAACAAGCAAGGGCATCAAGCACATGAATGTAAGACCAAGACATCAAACACACAAATTATTGAAGGTTATTGCTACAACTATAAGAAGTATGGACATAGAGCATATGATTGTAGATCAAAGCCTAACTAGTCATCAAACAAGCAAGCCAAGGTAAACCATACTAGTAGATCCTAGAATTGGGATTACAATACAAGGTATATTTGTCATTATTTTCAAGAGTATGGCCATGTTACTAAAAACTACATTAGAACAAATTTCAAAAGTGACTACAAAAAATGGTTGAGTCAAACTACATGTTTTATTTGTTTGAAGACTGGTCACATAAGTAGAAATTGTTCAACAAGGTCAAAAGGACCTAACCATGAATTCAATCAAGGAAAAGGAAAGGTTGATACTAAAGAATTCAAAGTGTAAATGAACAAGACATGGAAGAAAAATGAAGATTATAGTACATCAAGTTCATATGGGATCAATTCATTCAATGGATTAGGTGATCACACAATCCCTAACAAGGTAATCAAGAGGTTAGTGTGGAACTAATATTGCAAAGTTCAATTGTATATCAGTTCCAAGGAGTAAATTTTAAAGAGATCATATATGCATAAAGTAAGATAAAAATTATTGGTTAGGACTTACAAGAAATATATGAGTTTTCATGTTACTATCAAGCATGAAAATTTTCTGTATGGTTGCTAAGTGAAAGTTTAGATTTTGCCAAGCTTATGAAGGTGATAGTGTTGGTTGATATTTATATGGTTGCTAAGCATGGAAGGAATTACATGGAAGCCAAGTGAGTTAGAATTTCTATTGGAGCTAAACTTACAACTATGTAAGAATTTAGTATTTATTGCAAAGTTTTAAGGGCCATATGGTCAATTTTTGACTCATTTGCAATTATTCAAAATTAAAGAGGGCACGAAGAGCTTAAGGAGAATTGGAGAAATTGATTCAAGAATTTGAAAATTGAATTCAACTGCTACTTGACACTAGACATCATATTTTTTCAAGGTATTTATTGTGTGTTGAGTTACACTTCTTGAGTTTATGTAAACCCTAGTTAGTTGTTATGGCATCGCTCTTTTGTTTGTATGGTTAAGGAAGGAAAGGAAGTTTTAAATGTTTAATTGGTAAGTAATAAGATTAAAAAAACCATATTTTTGGGTAATTTCTAACATTTGATATAAAGGAGACCCATCTGGTGTGTTACGTATGATACCACCACATGTTTTAATGATACAAGATGTAAGGTGTTGCTACACTTGTGAGGTTGGAAGCATTGGAGACATGGAGATAAGAGATTTATATAGAAAATTGTGTGAGAATGGAGTATTTAAAGAGGAATACAAGGTTGTAGAGATAAAATGGTTAACCCATGCCCTAGATTTTGCAAACATGTTCAAGACAGAGTGGATTAAGATTGTGCTTAATAGAATTCATGAAAACTTTGTATGGTTGGAGGATTACCCTATCAAAATCAAAAAGAGGATTATTCATAGAGAGATAGGGTATCCAACCCTAGAAAGACCTAAGAAAATGAGGATTAATGCAAAAGAAGTAATTAAGAAGAATACACGAGGAATATAGAAGAAGAGAGGGATGACCATAGACACAATTACTAATCCCCCAATTACATTTATAGTGAGAATTATTGAACATAAGATCTTTCAATCTAGTAGGTTGAATAGTGTACCATGTATGCTTGTGGATTTGGGTTACAAGATAGTAAAGAAAGACAATTCTTATGACCTTTTCGAGTTACAACTACAATAGTTATCAGAAAACTTGGGATCCATAAGAAAGACTAAAAGTGCACAATGTGAATTTGGTTCAATACTTATTTTTATATTTTTCTATGTGTAAAACACTTTTCCCTCATTTGAAAAAGTATCTTGGAAGACTAACAGGTCAATTGTGGTCCAAATTAGTGAATTTATAAAGCAACTTGGAGATAATTTTGAGACTATAATGACTAGTTATTTTTAATACTTTAAGATGTCAATGAAACAAAGACTAAGGATTCCAATGTCACTAGTTGAGAAGCATTTCAATTATGTTTTTTTCTACTTGAGATTATTTTACTTATGTCCAAGCTTTTGTTCCAAGGGTGAGATGGCTTAGGCCATTACCTTATGAGATTAATATTGACAAGGCATCTGCCTCCATCACTACTTTACTAGTAGAAGAAGTAGATAAGAATGTTACTACTTTTGAAAATTATGATGTAGCAAATTCAAAGATCACAATGGAATTGAAGAAAAATTCTGTGATGAGGAAGAATAATAAGTTTGTGAAGAAACACAAGGAATAATTTTGTGAAGGGTTAGAAGGAGATGAAGAAGAAGAATATTATTTATATGATGAAGATGCACCCACCCAAGAACCACTTGCTCTTGCATAGGGTCAAGGTGAGGACCAAGGAGAAGAAGAAGCATAGCTTGATGAAGGCACTAAGGGAGAAGAAGCCAATGAACCACCTATTTCCATATAAGAAAAGAAAAGAAAAGAAAAAAAGCCAGTTATTAGAAAACCTAAAAGGGTTGTGAAACAAAATCCTATAGTTCCTATTACTAGGGCTAGCACAAGAGCTATTGCCAAGAAGAACCAAGAGGTTCAAAAACCTAAAAGCAAGAGAACTAGTACAACTACACAAGAAAATGAACTTGAGTAGAAAAAAATAAGGAAGTATATTGCCCCAATTGATTTAGATAAGGAGAGGACCAAATCGGATGACAAAAATGAATTCAAAATTGTAAGCCATAGTCCCTCTTCTAATTTGGACAATTTGTGTGAAAATATCAAGAATAATGTTGATTTAAGTGGATTTACACTTGTTGAGTTTGATCAACTTGGGAAGATAGATATGAAAAAAGTAGAAGAATCTATATATTCCATGATGGAAACTTTTAAGAAGACTCCAACTAAGATTTCCAACTCTTTACCTAAGAGCCTACAAGATAGAGTTGAGAAAAGATGGCAATATAGTCTCACACCTAAAAGAAATATTTGAGAGACTACACTTGCAAGACTGATGCTAGAGTTGGACAAATCTGAAATGAAAAATTCTATTAAAAAGTATAAGGGAAGATTTTCTCCAAAATAGTGAGCCTTTAATATTCTACAAAAAAAGATTGAAGAGGTTGTTTAGCAGAGCATAGATGTATGGAAGGTGATCTATGGGCTAACAACTCAAAAGGCTATTGAGAAAGAACCTAAGGAAGTAGGTGAAGAAAAGGAAGAGAAAGATGTAGTTGAAGTAAAAAATGATGAATCTATGGTGGAAGTACATTGGGAAGGCACTACAAAGGCAATAGCTAAGGAAGAGAAACAACAAGACCAGAATGTACTAGAAGTATAGATGTCGAGTGCCAATCCACAATAGGATATTATAAAGGTTAAGAATGTGTCTCAAAATTTCCATTTAGAACATCAAGCCCCTAATAGAGGAGGATATGTAGAAGTTATTGACTAATTCCACAATCAAAGAACAACTATACAACCATCCTATTTTGGTGAGTGTGGATGAGATTGAGAAGGTGGAATTGGCATCTAAAGGGGAGAAAACACAATCATTATCCATTGCCCCCTCTCAATCTATAAAAGTGAAACCTACAATGTCTATTTTAGTATACCAAAGGAAGGACACTATGCCTTTACATATTAGCACTAACATAAAAAAATGTTTCAATACCAACAATTACCATAATGGAGAAAAAAGGGATACTAGTCCAAATAGGTTTGGAAGTTAGTCTTGCACCTACACCAGAAGCATAAGGTGGAGAAAAAATTAAAGAAAAGGTGAAGGATAAGACTAAAGATTCAATATTTACTATGAAATAAGAGGAAGTGATAGCAATGCATACATTGGTTACCTTACTAGACACTACTACTCCTACTCCTAGTCAAGTAGTTTACATGCCAAGTATAGAACCTACACCATTGCAAGCATCAAGGCTAAGTCCTAGCACATCTAAGGTTGATGAGGTGACATCCTATGGTGACATAAACTTAGATGAGGTGATTGAATTACCAAAGTATGATCTTACATCAATCACAATAGATAAAATGATCCTATTCTTGGATGCTCTAGCAAGGAAGAAACACCAAGAACTACTCAGAAGGGAGCATAGGCAAAAATAAGCACTTTGTGACATCAAGGACATATTTCTTGATGCATTTAGCCTCCCTACACCTAACGAAGCCAAGAAAATCATTGAATATTTGGAAAATATTGTGGAGAAGATCAGTAATGAAGACCAAGATTCTAATGTCAAATTAATGGAATGGTCTAAGAAGAAATTTCAAGCAAAGGTGGATGAACATATATCTAGTGTCATTGCAGTACACTAGGTTGAGTTTTTAACCAAAATTGAGGGTGTGAATAAGATGTTGGAAGACATTTTTTCTCTTTAGACCAAGTTTTTTGATGTTTCCCTATTCACACAAGAAGTGCAAATACACATTAACCATCTGGAGGGAGATATAAAGAAAATAGGAAACATTCTACAACAATTTCCTAGGCTAGGTGAGTTTCATTTTAGGAATTAACTATTAGCACGGGGTCAATTAGTAGCTTTACATGCTCAACATGAAAATATTTAGGCTACATTGATCAACATCCAATCTATGTTAACCCCTCACATGGAGGTGTTACACAAGGAACTAGCCTATGCAAAGACATTTCTAAAGAAAGATCCTCATCTTTGTACACATGAAGGCTTAGTCACCCATGCTATCGAGTTAGACATATAGATAAAATCTCTAGAGGTAGGATGTGACAATTGGGATTTAGCACTAAAGATTATGATGGAGGTCCATAAGTCTTTCTTGGAAAAACAAAAAATTTGTGTACCACTCCTGACATAAGTGTCAAAAGGGGGAGAGAATTCTTGAAAGGAGAGAATAATTTTTTGGGGAGACTAGACAAAGGGAACACCAAACAAAATCAACACAATAGATCTACTTAGTGGGAGTATTTAGAATAGATTCAGAATGGAACAATCAACTCAAGGGGAGTTATAGAATTTTTGAGGTATGACTAATGAGTCATAAGTTTTGCAAAATTTTGAAGTTTTGAAATTTTATATGTAAGCCAAGTACTAAATGGATATTATCTAAATTATGCTCAAGTGTTAAGGTTCTTCATGGATAACCAAGTATTTTTTCCACTCATGTCAATGGGGGAAGATTTTTAATCTTAGATTGGTTTTGACATATGACTAAAAATACACTTAAGTCATTTTCTTAGTTCATGTTGAACAAGTAATGTATGCTGAGCACAAGCTGTGAGATAGTGTATGGTGACTGAAGAGTTATATAGTATGTTCCAAGTAATGAGTAAGTTTCAAATCACACAATTGTTGAGAAGATAGTAGATTCCAAGTCATTCAAGTGTAGAGTGATAGTGAATGTTGAGTCATTCAAAGGCCAAGTTACAACATTGAGAAGATAGTGAATGCCAACCTTTTGACACTTCAAGTGCCAAGTAAACAATTTTGGACATAGTTGTTTGTTATGGAACAAACTTCTATGTAAACCATTTTTGAGCTGATTTAAGGATTTTTTTTGTGATTATAGAGTATAAGGATGAATCTATATTGAGGATCCATATGCCATACATGCAACCAATAAGTTGAAGGGATAATTTAAGTTGAAAAATGGGTAAATCACAATTGTTGAATCATATCTGACCCTAAGTCGCGTAGGTCTTCTTAAGGAGTACAAACTCTAAACATTGTATATGTGTGGAAGGAGTGAAGAGAGAATTTTGCATGCACAAAAAAAGTATTCATGGTGGCTAACAAGTTATGAATTGAGATACATTGTATAATTAATTAGAGGAGAATAGAGGAAAGGAGTTAGAGGATAGAAGTGATAAATCTGATTAGTGAAGATCAAGTACACATCAAGAAAGAGGTGATCTGTTATCTAGTAGCAGAGTGTTAAACATAAGATCATTACTAATACATTCTAGTAGGTGAATTAGTTAAACCTCTTAATAGAGTAGTCCTAACGTGTTGTTGTAAATTCTTTAACAAGGTCCTTACTTCATTGTGAGTTTTATGTCCTTTAATCAGGAACACTTCTAACAAGGTGTTGAAACCCTTTAATAGGGTAAGATCTAACAAACTTGTAAGCCTTTAATAGGGAAAACCTTTCATAGGGTAGATCATAATTTATGATCAAAAATTGTAGCCTTCATTGGATAGACTTTATTATTCTATTAGTGAGGATTTGTGGGTATCATCCCCACCATAGTTTTACCTTCTCATTGGATGGTTTCTACATAACCATATATCTTGTGTCATACATGTGTTGAATGTTATTTAGTTTCATGCTATGAATAAATATGTTTAGATAGCTATTTTAGTTTACATGCAAATTGTGAGATGGATGTGTGGTGAATGATTTTATGATTAATGTTTTGAAGGATTGATTCACCCTCTAGCCTTTCTCAGAATTTACTTTCCCTATTGTATTTCCAACAAATTTGACATCACAAAATTGTTCGAATTGTAGTTTCTAATATATATATATATATATATATATATATATATATATATATATATATATATATATATATATATATATATATATGGAAAAAATACAATCATGAATTCTTAAGAAGCCCCAAAATAAGAGATATGGAGTTTCATCAAACCCTTAAATTTTGATTATGAGAAAAACATGAGTTCTTTAAGAATACACAGATATAGGAAAAATATGAGTAACAAGGTAATCATTTCTATTGCCAAGGTCATGAATAAAAGGTTTTGAATGGATCTTTCTATAAGTGTCAAAGCCATTCATTCCAAAATGTTGGTCATGTGACCACTTTTTAATAACTCAATGTTGCTCTAGTTTTTTTGTTTTCTTTATGGTTAAGTATAGGAAATTTTATGTAAGGTTTATTTTTAGATTTCTTTCTAAGAATTGCTCATTTTTTTTAATAAATATTGAAGATGATGTGATCATTGTATTTAAAAGCTTAAACATTCTCCAATATCATAATTTCCTCTTTATTTCATATCTAATTTGATTGTGACAAGAGGGTGGTCTTATAATGAGAAGATAGTAGGATTATATGATGAGGATATTATTGAGTGATGACACACATTTTGTCATGCCCAAAAATTTACAAGGAAAAAATACAACTGCAAACTTTTTTTTTTAAATGATGACTAGGGAAGAACATAAAAGGAACTACACAAATTAAATTAAGGTGAAAATACTTTGGAATAATAGTGAGATACTTCGGTTAAAGATTCAATTCAAAATTAATTTTTTTTATATCAACCCTAACTTATACTTCTTACTCAACTCAAGTTATAATTTCCCTTCACTCTTCTTTGCACTCAATCTACCTCTTGGGACTCCCTATATCTCGCATTTTTATGGTATTTCTTCATGCATGTATTATGTAAGTATCTCTTAAACATATGTACTTATATACTTTAGATTTATATGTGTACTTATATATCACACTATCTAGGGTCAATAACCACCAATAGGATGTCTTATGATATAATTTGTTTATGTATTGTCAAATGTATGATATGTGTGTGTGTGTGTATCATACTTGATCTATGAGCACCTAAAAATTAATTTAAAAATTGAACCAATACTAAATCAACTCACCCTTTTACATTTATTAACTAATCATCTCGAACAATCATTGACTATCCACTAACAATTACTTACTAATACTTCTAACTAATTCAATATATTTATACATCATTCAATCATAACTTACTATCTGCCCCTTTTGGTGATTAATCAACATAAGAACATGATTATAGCCCACTTATTATCTATCTTATAGGCTTATCATCTTAGTAATTAAATGATCCTATACCACTAACCAACTAGCTATGACCAACTATTGACTACTTGTATAATCTTACAATATTATAATCCCTTAATTGATCATGTATTTACATCTTATCCTCTTCTTTATTTCTAATTTTCTAATAGATTTAATATCCTTAATTACTAAAGAATTTATTAAAAATGTTTACCAATAAATTTAATCCTAACTATAATACTAACTAACCCTCCCCTAATCCCATGCATTTCCCAACTACCAACCCCATACGTTAATTGCATTTTAATTTAACCACCACCCCCCCTACTCCTAGCACCCACATCTCCCTTCCCAAGGCTAGGTTATGTTACACATGTTATATGGTCCTTGGGATAGGTGCATAAGAAGAACTTGTTGGAGGAAGTAGTTTGGGGAAAAACATTTTACACAATGGGTTTCACTTCCCATGTTTCTGTCATGTCCCCTTTTCAAATAATTAAAAATAATAATCTTTTCTAAGGCGGGCAGGCCCAAAAAGGTGAAGTTTTGGAAAAAGGGGATAATCTTTGGAAGATAATGGACTAATAAATGAAAATTATTATTAAAATATGTTTTATTAACCCCTCTTGGATGTGAGTTAGGGTTATGCCCTCTTTTAAGGAGTTTGGAGGCATTTTGGGCTCATTCCAGAACTTGATTTTTGCTCATTTCTTTGTTATTCTTTAGAGGCTGCCAAACCTGTGGAGAAGGAGACCCAATAATGGGAGTTTTCAAATTTTCAAGAAGGCTAAGGATGGGATTTGGAAGCCATTCCATGTGCATGCTCATGCAGAGTTTTCCTTTGTGCTGAACAGTGTAGATTTGTGGTTTTTCGGGTGTGTTTTTTGTAAGAGTTTGGTGTTTCCGATTGAGTATTTCATATCAGTTTGGTTTGCTGCTGTATTTCAGACTTTTAGATGTTAAAATAGAGTTGAATATATATATTTGGTCATGATTATACTTCTATGATAGATTATTAGTGTTTTTGTGCTATTTTCGGGCTATTCTATGTTGTTTTCGGGAGCCCGATGAGCATTGTTTTTATCCTCTATTTGGGAGCTGTTGTGTAAATGTTATACAGATCTGAAAATGTCATATTATAGGCTATTATTCTACTGAAATTTCTATAAAAATGTTCACTTTCAGATTTACTAATAATATGTGAAGCTGTGAAGTTTTTGGCACTATTTTCGGCATACCCGATTTGGGGTTTATTGAGAAATTGGTGGATCTTTGAAAGATTGGTTGTTTGATCTTAAAGATCTGATTAGAGGCTTTAAATATCATATAAAATCAGAAAAAGGGACATTTTAGTGGTATCAGAGCTATGATCTTGCCAGCCTGAGGGTTTGTAGAAGTTTGCATGTCAGTTTTGACAACTACCCAAATCTTACATGTCATAATTTATGGTTGCATGTTGCTTCTAATCAGCTGCATGTCAAAATTTATGGCTGCATGCTACCTCTAATCATTTTCATGTTAGTTCTTGGTGAATTTGGTGGTTGCATGTTGCTTCTAATCATCTGCATGTCAAAATATATGGTTGCATGCTACTTCTAATCATTTTCATGTTAGTTCTTGGTGTTTGAAGAAGTTATAACTTATTGGGGTTACACTCTACTTTATCTAGAATGGACAGGTATAGTATAGAGTCTCAGAGGACACAATCTTGGACAATTGATATCCAGAGTCAGAATAGTATAAAGGATGGTTATTTAGACATTCAAGATAAACTTAGGAAAATAAGCCATGACATGTCTGAATAGTTGGTTGAGCACCACCATATGATGAATGACATGTTGTCCAACACAACTAAGGTGGATAAGTTGACCAGATTTCTATTTGGTAGATTTTCTCATAGGGCAGGTGACACAATTACCAAGAACTTGCATGACGAGTTTGAGAAACTAGCTTATAGCTAGGCAGAGGTCTCAGATTCTACTCTTCCACAGGAGGTAGTGAGAAAGGATATTACGCAGATTGATAGTAATGGTCAAATTGATACTCAAATTGAGACAATTGTATACAGGTCGTTAAAGGGTGATATCATAGGTATTCAAGATGGTATAGTTATAATAGGTAGTGACTACAACATAGTGGGTTTAGATGATGATTATGAGGATGTTGTTGTGCATGATGGTGAGATACTTGGTAGAGATGAGTAGACATTGAGCATTCATGACTTTGCTGAGAAAGAGTACCAGGCACAGTTAGATGCTTTGTCACATGAGGTTGAGGCTAGTAGTACTTCACACAATTTGTCCAGCCAATTGAAAGTGAACAAAGATAGTATTGTGACTTCATTATCTCATCATGACAGGTATGTGGATTTAGTTGGTATTGGTCATATTACTCAAGTGAGGATTTTGCTTGAGTTGCCAGCTGATTCTAGTTTACAAATATGGACTCGAGATTTTTATATTGGCATTTGGGATTTAGTTGACTAGAGACCTTTAACACTTTTTCGTAGCAGTATTTGTTTGGGTGCTATCATGGATTTGATTAGCAAATTGCATGTTGTTGTCTTTTCTTGTGCTAGCAACTTGTCCAATGTTGGTATTAGTTTTTATACACCGATGTTGGGCTTTGTTCATATATCCAATCGACCATACTTGCTATAATGTGTTGATGATCTTTCATATTTGGTAGTGTGTACAGATGAGTCCTAGGATCATATTGGCATTGATGACATCTAGGAGGATGTAGTGGGAAATTTTGAAGACTTAGTTTCCTTGGGTACAAAGGAGTTGGATAGCAATGCTATAGTTTTTGATACTTCGTATGTTGATATGAGCTTTAGAGTTGATTCATAGGATATGGATGGTAATACTCTAGAGACTAGTAACTTTGAGGATACTCCTTTAGATAGTGCATTAGAGGAGGTTTGTAGGAGATAGTCAAGCCAATGCAATCATTTGTCTAATCAGTTGAGAGTTACTGAGCAAGACATTGCTATCGCTTGCCAACATTTTGATGTTGCTCATCAATTGTTAGCAATTTTTGGATGGGGTTCTCCTACTAGTGATGAGCAGGGAGGCAATTATCTTTCCTTGATAGAGTTCCACTCTTTATGGGAGGCTATCCAGATTTTGAGACAGGATTATATGTAGTTGGTAGCTGACAGAGATTATCTTATGGAGTGGGGCAGTACATCATATGATGCATTGTTGGCCAAGGAAGATGAGGTGAGTGAGCTTATTGAGTAGCTTGAGGTGACTTCTGAGATTCTTGAGAGTACACAGTTGGCTTTCAAGGAGTCACAGTTTCATTTGGCTAAGGTGACCACAGAGTTAGAGCAACTACAGTCTTTACTAGATTCTGTATAGTCACAAGCTATGGTGTCTGATGATTCGAGGATGTCCATGGTTGAGATTGTCAAAGATAGTGGAGATGGGGATGCATCCATCCTTGATACTAACATTGGCATATCAGGTTCATCCCCACTAGAGTTAGGTTTAGTTGAGTTGGGTGCTGTAGTAGATTGTTGTGGTATGCCTAACATGGTGGTGACCTCTAGCACTAATGGCACGAAGACTAGAGATGATGTATCGAAGACCATGTGTGATGTTGGTGAGCCAATAGTTGGCATGGTTCCTGCTAGTAATACTACTCCCTTGGTGATGTCTTTAGAGGTAGTAGTTAGTTCCAACTTGGTTAGTGATCGATTGCAGTTAGTTACATCTAGATTGTAGTCTAAACCACTAACTAAGATTGGCACATTCTATCAGCATTACATTGTGAGGTATGCTCATCAATTTACCTTTGGTGACCATGTTGATGAGATGATGATACAGAGATGTACTTTGGTTCCTAGTGCTTATCATCAGTTATGGGATAGTTTGATGCCTCGAGATGAGAGTTGCGATGGGCACGACATGGTGATAGGTTCTATAGTTGACAGCTTGATAATACGTAACTTAGAGCAGGAGTTTCAGAGTGATGCTTCAGCGGGTGTTGTTATTGATTCTACTCCTTCGGTTATGACATCTCCTGACTTAGCTGGTGATTAGTCATAGTGGGTTGTATCACTTGTTTATGGTGAACTATTGACTAAGGTTGGTTTTTTTTATCAACATTATATTGCAAGGTATGTACATTAGTTAGCATTTGATCCTTGTGTTGAGGAGTTGATGGCAGGCAAATTTGGTTTGGGTTCCAATTCTTGCTATTTATCTTGTGATGGCTTTTCACCATCAGGGGTGGATGGGAGTTATGGTTATGAGAAAATGGTCAGTGATCTATAGAGTTGTGTTGACTGCAGGAGTCATACAGTGTGTGGTTTCTCCATACTTGGTACAGTTTCATTCGGGAGCATTCACCATTGTTGCAGAGTTGGATTGTACATTTCGTATAGGCCAGTGGAATGTGTTGATGGTATTTACTATGTTGGTAGTTTGATTTGTCCACTTTACTTGAGTTTTGATGTTCTAAGAGTTTTTGTCTCTTGGGTTTTTTACTTTGGAAGTTGTGACTTTGGAGTTTGGTTGAGCAGTAATTATCAGTTTGATTATGGATTCCTCTTGGTTATATTGTAGAGGATATTGCAGGAGCCTATGTTAATTGACAATAGTATAGTTCATGACTACATTTGGGATCTAGGTGGATTGATTGATTTATTGTTCAGCCATTGCTTGAGGAAAAGAAATATTTGGAAGGGGAGGACTTGTCATGTCCCCTTTTCAAATAATTAAAAATAATAATCTTTTCTAAGGCAGGCAGACCCAAAAAGGTGAAGTTTTAGAAAAAGGGGATAATCTTTGGAAGCTAATGGACTAATAAATGAAAATTATTATTAAAATATATTTTATTAACCCCTCTTGGACGTGAGTTAGGGTTATGCCATCTTTTAAGGAGTTTGGAGGCATTTTGTGCTCATTCCAAAACTTGATTTTTGCTCATTTCTTTGTTATTCTTTAGAGGCTGCAAAACCTGTGCAGAAGGAGACCCAAGAATGGGAGTTTTTAGGTTTCTAGGAATGCTAAGGATGGGATTTGGAAGCCATTCCATGTGCATGCTCATGCAGAGTTTGTCTTTGTGCTGAACAGTGCAGATTTGTGGTTTTTCGGGAGTGTTTTTTGTAAGAGTTTGGTGTTTCGGGTTGAGTATTTCATATCAGTTTGGGTTGCTGCTGTATTTCATACTTTTAGATGTTAAAATAGAGCTTAATATATGTATTTTTTCATGATTATACTTCTATGATAGATTATTAGTATTTTTGTGGTGTTTTCGGGCTATTCTATGTTATTTTCGGGAGCTCGATGAGGATTGTTTTTATCCTCTGTTTGGGAGTTTTTGTGTAAATGTTATACAGATCTGAAAATTTCATATTTTAGGCTTTTATGATGCTGAAATTTCTATAAAAATGTCCACTTTCAGATTTACTAATAATATGTGAAGCTGTGAAGTTTTTGGCACTATTTCCGGCATACCCAATTTAGGGTTTATTGAGAAATTGGTGGATCTTTGAAAGATTGGTTGTTTGATCTTAAAGATCTGATTAGAGGCTTGAAATATCATATAAAATCAGAAAAGGGACATTTTAGTTTCCCCATGCACACTAATGCCTTGGTTGTACGGAAATCACATAATCCCAAGTGTATAGTGTACCATCAAATGGGAAAGGTATTGGCTTAGATGAAAATACAATGGAGTCTTAGGGATATATTTATGTTATATTTATTTTATTTTATTATTTTTATTTACAATATGACCACTTTCTATGATTTATGGCATTGGGTCATCCAACTTATTTCTTTCTTTCATGTGTTCAAAAAGTTGATTAGGGATAAAGTGAGGATAGCTCTACATGAGTGGACAATGTCACATTTTTTTAAATATCCATTCTTTTAATCTTTTCTCGATGTGACTTGTCCCCACTAGTCTTAGTCAGGTTAGTTATGAGATTGCCTCACATGCTTGGAAAGGGAAATGTCATTGTTTATTTTTTAGTTTTATTGTTCACTAATTTGAAGATACTAAGAATATTATTTGGATTATAATATTGCTCTGTAGTTGGGAGGGGAAATATTTCCCTCTCCATTACAAATTCCAAAGAGTTTATTATGCATGTATAGACTTGTTCCTCTCATGAATATTTTATATCGAGTTATCTATTGATTCCTATTTCTCTTCTACTAAACTATGGTTTGTTGAATTTTCTTAATTTGATGTTACTCCAACTTACTAATGTATATATCTATATTGATAAATCTATCAACTTCACTTGAACAATAAGTTCCATTCATGTAGTGTAGATGAGAACATAATCAAGTATGAACTATTAGATTGTTTCTTCCTACCAATGATGGTGCTTGAAATGAAGTTTCTTATTGACCCCATACACAACAAAATATCTTAAATATGGATAACTTTGAATGCGTTTCCTTATCATAAATCCAAATGAATAAAATTCTATATTTACTTGTTCATTTCTTGAACTTTCAAACACAATGACTATCCTTTGAAAGAATCTCTTATACAAGCTAATCTATGAAAACATATCTATTGTTTTGATTCATAAATCAACATGGTGATGAATTCTTCCTTTACATAATCACTACTTAGGCATCATATAAATGACTATTCCTTTACATGAAAATTACTTCTTTCTCTCATTTACTAGCATGATAGTGAAACAATAGTTCTATTCCATTGCCAACTATATGCCTAACATTGAATCTTACAATGTAGCTACCTATGTTCATATTCTAACTTCTTCATTTCCTTCATGGATCAATCCTTCACAAAACTATGCATAAAATGAAAATCTAACTTTTACAATTTAGTATTCAATGACAAGATAGTAGGGTCCCACTCTTACAATACAATATACACTAACATGGAGAAACATTTCATCCTTTCAAATAAATTTCACAATTACATATCCCTTCCTTTTCCTCCAATACATGGATGATACCAAGATTCTTACTAGTATCCAATGAGCACAACACCTGCAAAAACATTTACACAAGAATCATGGAGGATCACCTCCCATCCTAGACTTCTAAGAAGCCACCCACTAAGTTGGGGAAATGAGGCTCAAGTAGGTTACACTCAAGAATCAACAATGCATACAACTTATCGTTACAACACATATAAACTCCCTCCCAAGGCTTAACACATTGATTCACCATTACAACAATGAAACATTGGGTGAAGGTGGGTTCTCCAAAGAGGAGAATGTCATATCCATATACAAATATACATTTGCAATTGCATAATGCCTCTTCAAGGCTATCAAAATACATCCTCCTCATCACATCAACACACTTATACCTCCCATAATAAAAAACAAGGCATATGGCTTCAATGGAGCCCATACTCCATTAACAAAAAAACCCTCTCCAACAAGAAAATCTCTAAACTTCAATCTTGAGTCAAACTAACCCCTTCACCCAAGGCATCTCTTCGCTCCCAAGGGTGAGGGAAGCCTTCACTCCCATTAACATTCACACACACAAAACCCAAGAAAAACATGCAAGAGAAATCCATCACAACAATGGCACATACCCACAATCTCACACAACCACATTACATGAACTTTAACACAAAATTAGCAAGAACACCATCATTGAGCAAGTCTATTGAGAGTTAGGGCATGGGTACCAATCTTGGTCCAAGATAAAGGAAAAATGAAAGTTGTTGCAGAGATCCCTTCTCCTTAGTCCTTCCTCCTTCCAAACCCTAATTTTATCTAAACTTAGAGAGTGGGTGAACACCCCACTAGTTTTTCCAAGCCCAAGAGAAAGACTCTCTCACTATCTCTTTTTGGAAAAAGCATCAAGCCACTATCTCCTACGACTTTGTCCCTACCAAATTTTCTACTTTTGACTAAGTGGAAAGATGGGAATGAACTCATGGGACAACTCAATTTTCGAATTTGTGGAAGAATGCATTGGTTAAGGGCCCCACTAGGCTAGCTAAGCACTAAAATGGTCAAATTTAGGCCCCTATCATGTTATGCTAACATAAGGGTAGCTTGTTTTCACAAAAATGGCACTTTGGGACCACCTATTGACCCTCTAAAATCCTTGTCAAGTTTGAATTCCGAATTTCCCTTGATGGTAACCCATCCCATCCTTTCTCCAAGTGGATTTTCTTAAATATTTTGAAAGACAATTAGTTTAAGGTTAAGTGTTGCCATGACCAAAACCCTATGTGACATGTCATTAACACACAATCAACTACAAGTGTCAAGTGACACATTTAAAATACATTACACATTAGCATGACATGTCCCTAATGTATTTATGAGATTAAATTTACCACACATATGAAAACGTATACTGGCAAAATAACCACATCACAATGAGGCTTTTGAATCTTCCAAAGATTCCCCTTGGCTAAACTATCTCCACATAAGTTTGAATCATGTTTCCCTAATTAAACTCCATAGTTCAATTGCCTACACATTAAACTCAAACACTAGTAGCCCAATGAAAAATCATATAAAATGGATGTATATAGGTGCATGACAATTTCATATTAAATAATTCACTTTAACATCATAATCAATTTTTATTTTCTGATCATTTTCATATAAAGCATTTAAAACATTAAAATATTAGAATCTACATATCAACATTAATATCTAATCAAATGATCCAACTAACTTTTTGAACCACAACATAATCCATTTCCTATAATAATGATGAAATGTTGAATCTATATTATTAAATCAGCCAACATGAAATTTAGTTTCAAATAAATATCTTAGGTCAAAATCAACAAAATGTAAACATCACAACTAATGTCCTTTGATTCAATTAAATATAGTTTGATTACTAATAGTATCTCATTATCATTATGAGATAATACATTGTAAGGCATATAAATTATGTCAGGAAATAAGGATTTTTGCATAGTCACATAGTTTCAAAATCAATCATAGAATAAATCCATTAAACTTTATTGGGCCATAAAATCCATCCCCATGAATATCAACATGTCTACCTAATACTATTTTCACAATAATTAACTCATTACATTACATCATACCGAGTTCTATTGTGTGGACCCTTATCTAATTTTGATAACAATCTTCATCTATGACTATTAGTAATATTCATAAGGGTAGGTGTTGATTCATCTTTCCATAATAACCATCTAATTCAATTATCCTAATAGGCCATAAAATATCATGAACCCATCAACATAGTTTCTAAGTTATGAAGCCTCAAGAATTTATTCCATACTATTTTAGCTTTTTAACCTAATGTAATTTTGAATATGATACTTAGCACAATGATGACTAAAATGTATATCAATCTTAGTAAGATCTTTGGTTCATTTTTTATAAGGAAAATGTCAATCATGGCATACTTAGATCCCAAAACCTTGTTACCATCATTCTATTATAAGGTGTAGGGTAATAATATATAATTCACACTCTATACACAAGAGACAAAAAAATGTGATGTCTCATCTCCTTACTCTTCCTAGATCTACTCATATTTGTCTTAGTAATATTTATAATAAGGTAATAGGGAAGGGGCCTTAAATCTCCCCTACCCTCCCCTCGGGCCTTGATTTTAACTTCCTCCTAGAAGTCATTTGAAATTAGGGTATAGCCTTCATATATAGGATTGACCTAATCTTAGTGTAATTGTTCCAATTTTAGAGTTTTTAGAAAACATTCTTAACAATTTTATGCATATACATGATTTAATTTAAGTGACATTAAACTTAGGACAAAAGCTCATGGTATGGATAATTTTTTCTAATATTGATTAGTTAACAATTATGATGATTAGGTGTCATCTAGCCATTGGTGTACTTATCACAATCATCAACTACCTAACTTAAGTACCCTTTACATAATTTCTTACTTTTGACAATAATTTCTTAAAGTTTTAATACTTGTTGATGTCTACTTGATCTCTTGGGATTCAGGGGGATAACAATGCTAACAATGTATTTGAAGGTCAACTTAACATAATGCACTCCCATATTGCCAGGTCAGGTCATTCATGTTTGTGAACTCTTACTACCTTCCCCATTCTTCTTTAATTTATGTCATTTATATTTACCAACTAGTAGTACTTCTAGCCTACTTATTTTGCATATGGTGCCATTTACTCAAAATTATTCCTCTTTCCTTGTTATTCTTCTATTTGAAGTTCATTTTTCTTGGTAACTTTGTTTCTTATATACACGATCCATTCACTTACCAAAGTTATCATATTCTTTATTTAGTTCTTACTTGCTAACTTTATTCTTTACTAGCCTAAGTTATTCATGTCCCTTGTACTGACTAAATTTTACGATTGTAGTCCTACAATTAACTTAACAATGAGGGATGTTCTTCCTTGTTGGGCTTGTTTATATTCCATTACAAGTACAAGAATTCAATTGTTTTTAGCTTAATATCAAGATTTACTTACCATTTACCAAATGTAGACACTTGGTTGTCATTTATTTATTATTTATTAATTATTTTTTGGTTGATTCATAGTTGGACAACTTGGTCACCATGTATTATTTTGTTTGACATACTTATTAGATATTTGGTTAGTATTGGTGTTGCATAACTTCTACGTTAAGTTCTTTATTCTTATTATTATTTTTTCTACTAGTTTGCATTATAACTATCTCATTTATTATTATAGTGAGTACATAGCTTTGCCTAGGTCTAATTGTTCAAGTTCTCATTAAATAATTTTATGACTTTTAGGACCCTTATGTAAGGCTCTTATCATGGTGTCTATTCACACTGTAACATGTCAAAAAACAATCTGTATCTATGTTATTTATGATTTGAAAGAGTTGATATTTATGATATAAAGAGGGGTAGTGTTCTAGGGACCCTATCTAATAGCTTCATATCTTATAACAAGAGGATCTTATGGTGCCCCAATTTTTTGCATGGATTATCAGGAATACCTCTTGGTATGGTTGTATCATAAATCATAGTATAACACACTTGTCAACACTATTCACAAGAAAATGCCTCATAAATAACTTAAATCCAAGATAAAAATAAGCAATGTAAGGAAAAAAAAACACAAGTGTGGCCATAATGGTAAATCTTCAATTTAAGTATTATTATTATTGAGTAATATTTCCCATATAAGGTCTACAACTTACTTCTACTTTCAACAAGACATTGCTATTTATGGCTCTATTATCTTAAGAAATAAAAATCTCTTTTGCATTAAGATACAATTTTACTTTACTGCATTATTATATTTTTGTGTTGTTATTACAAAGTCATTTTTCATCATTAATTATTTAAGATCACTTGGCCTTGGGTTTGTTAGGTTTTCACTCAACTCCTTCATAGAGGTCACTAGCCTAAAATATAGCTTCACTAAAGTTCATCTTTCTTAACAAAATTCAAATTGTACATTCATTCATGGACACATTATCACCCAATGTTTGTGAAACTAGGCTCTGATACCAAAATGTCATGCCCAAATATTTACAAGGCAAAAATGCAACTACAAATTTTATTTTTTTAAAACAATGACTAGGGAAGAACATAAAAGGAACTACACAAAGTAAATTAAGGTGACAATACTTGGGAATAACATTGAGATACCCCAATTAAAGATTCAACTTAACATTAAAAAAAAATCTAAACCCTAACTTATACTTCTTTCTCGACTTGAGTTATAATTTCCCTTCACTCTTCTTCACACTCAATCTACCTCTTTGGACTCCCTATATATCATACTTTTATGGTATTGATTCATACATGTATTATGTAAGTATCTCTTAAACATATGTACCTATATACTTTAGATTTATATGTCTACTTATATATCACACTATGTAGGGTCAACAACCACTCACAGGATGTCTTATGATCTAATTTGTTTCTGTATTTTCAAATGTATGATATGTGTGTATATATAGGGTCAAAAACCACCCATTGGATGTCTTATGATATTTATTTATGTATTTTCAAATGTATGATATATATATATATCTTACTTGATGTGTGAACACCTAACAATTACTTACAAATAATTCTAAGTAATTCATTATATTTATACATCATTCAATCATAACCTACTCTTTTCCCCTTCTAGTGATTAACCAACATAAGAACATTATGATAGCTCACTTATTATCTATCACATAGGTACATCATCTTAGTAATTAAATGGCACTATACCACTAACCAACTAGCTATGACCAACTATTAACCACTTGTATAATATTGTAATATTCTAATCACTTAATTGATCATGTATTTACATATTATCCTCTTCTTTATTTCTAATTTTCTAATTGAATTAATATCCTTAATTACTAAAGAAGTTATTGAAAATATTTACCACTAAATTCCTAATATACTATATTACTCTCTCTCTCTCTCTCTCTCTCTCTCTCTCTCTCTCTCTCTCTCTCTCTCTCTCTCTCTCTCTCTCTCTCTTTCTCTCTCTCTCTCTCCCACACACACACACACACACACACACACACACACACACACACACACACAATTTAATTTACTAATTACCATAAGTAATATAAAATTTCAACCTAACTATAATACCAACTAACCCTCCCCTAAGACCATGCATTTCTCAGATCCCAACCTCATACCTTAATTGCATTTTACTTTAACCACCCCCCTACTCCTAGTGCCGACATCTCCCTTCCCAAGGCTAGGTGGTGGTACACATGTTGTACAGTCCTTGGAACAAGCACGTGAGAAGTGCTTTTTGGAGGAATTAGTTGGGGCAAAAACACTTTACACCATGGGTACCTCTTCCCATGTTTCCCCACATGATACCACTAATGCCTTGGTTGTATGGAAATCAAGTGATCCCAAGTGCATAGTGTATTACCAAATGGGAAGGGTATTGGCTTACATGAAAATATGATGGGGTCTTGGGAATATATTTATGTTATATTTATTATATTTATTTAGAATATTACCACTTTCTATGATTAATGGCATTGGTTCATCCAACTTATTTCTTTATTTCATGTGTTTAGAAAGTCGATTAGGGATAAAATGAGGATAGGTATACATGAGTGGACTATGTCACATTTTTTTAAAATATAGGACCCTTCCAACATTTTTTTCTTTTTATATCTATTTTTTTAATCTATTCTCAATGGGATTTGTCCTTGTTGGGACTCAAAATTGAAGCCCTCATTTTGAGTACCATTCAAAAAAATCAAGCCCTATAAGTGTTTTTTGATGCATGTGTACCAGGTATCCATTTGAGGCCTAAGAGGAGTTCAATGTTTCTAACACCTTTCATTCCATATATCCACTCATCCCATGATGATAAATTTCCATTCTGAGTCATTCTACAAAATTCCATTTTGAGCAATACCCAAATCTGCATTTTTGCCTAATTATTAAACAACAATAGGAGGTCATGTTTGCAATTGAATATCCTATACCCAATAATGTGTCATGAATTTACACTTTGGGAATGTTTAGTATCCATATCAAAGAACCTATGTTTTATATTTCAATTTTTTTTTATATGTTTTGAATAGGTTTTGAATCCCTCAAAGTTGGTCATTTATTATTGTCATGTTGATGCAAATTGTTCAAAATTCTGGGAGGCCCTATTTGACTTGTTATAACATTAACTTAGTTGACCAAAATGAGGAAATTAATTTTCCATGGAATTTTAGAGGTTAGAGACTTGCTATGTTTCAATTTTGAGTTTATGAAAAATCCATTTGATTAGTTTTTGAACGTGATTCCAAATTTGTAAAGTTTTACTAGTGTTAGTAAGTGCAAATTGCTTGGTATCCCTGTTCATGGTGTCATAAATCAAAATATATGATAGGTGAGATCAAATGGATTGTATCATTGTGTTCTACTCTAAAAATACTTTAAGTGTTTCAATTTTCAAAACTTGACAAATCTGTTTGCACACTTTCCAAAGTCTAGTCCCTTTGCAAAAAACTATTTTTCTGCTAGTGTTTCTAGTTTACAAATTTAGCCTACTTTGAACATTTTCCAAATGCACCTAGTTATTTTTCATGAGCCCAAATCCCAAATTTATTTTTTCCTCATGATAATGAACCAATGCCCTAATTTTCATGCCCCCAAGAATCTATTTACTAGATTTTAGAGCCAAATCTTAGCACAATTTATGGCTTTCTAACATGTTTTCTTGTAGGTAGTTCTAAGAGGGCAACTTTGACAATCAATATATTTTGACTGAGATGTCTTTATGAGATGATATTTGAAAAGATAAAAGAATGTGAAACAAAGAATTAGTATGCCAAAGCTTTGGGCTCAGTTACTTATTTCAATCAATTTTTAAAGCCAGCTAGAGGACCCTTTGACACAAAGTTGAAAGTTTGCAAAAAGGAGTTAAAATGATTTTTTAATGGATGGTTTAGTGGTTGAATTGTTTCCAATCAGTATTAAACAATCAATGGATGAGTTTGAAGGATCAAATGTTTGGAAATGAAAAATATTTAGTTGGACCCACTTTGGGGCCCAACTAATGTTATCAGATTGATAAGGTATTGTGAGAAGTAAAGATGTTAAAAGGAGGGTATAATGGCTTTTGTAATAATATAATTATGTGAATGCATATAATTATCACACACTCTCTTTCATGAGACCATTTCCAAGTCCAAGTAGAGGAATTTTATGGATCCTTGTCCTAGTTTTTATCACAGATGTTAGATTTAGATCCATAAACTAAATCTATTAAAGACAAAATATTTCATGGGTTGGGCTATCTGATGGTAGAAGTTGATAGGAAGAGGAGGGAGCAGTGATGGATATATGGCCATGGAAAGAAAAGAATAAATTACTATGAAGGAACCTCTTGATCTCATTCACCTTAGTCTCGATGAATGTATTTACATCAAGCTCTATTCTAATAGAGAGCTCAGGGGTAAATTACACACTTATGATCAACACCTAGACATTATCCATGGAGATGTTGAAGAATTCATTACTACTATGGGGATTGATGATGAAACATATGAGGATATTATTAGATTTCAGTGAGATCTTTTCTAGCTCACAAACACTTGCTAGTAGGTGAGTTACTCAAAGTTTGATGCTATCGCTTTACCCTCTTGGCAAGTAGGTTATTAGGTTAGCCCATATAATGAAAATGGCTATGGAAAAATGTATTTATACATTTCTTTATTATGATTAAACTACTAGGGATTTCTACCAAATAGTAGAGTGCCAAATGTAAAATATACTTCAAGGAATTCATGTCAAGGTGATCTCTAGCATCAAGTATGCCCTATGTTGATGGAAATCACACCAAGACATCTATGATCAACTACACTCCCTCCCTACAGCAAGCATATATGAGTAGTGGTGAAACTTAGGCATAAAAATGGATGCAATAATGCATCTTCATTGGGATGAAATATCCCACATTGGGCAGTAGGTAGGAGTTTTAAAATTTTAAATACATTTCTAGTCACTTAGCTTAGTGTCTAACAAGACATGGGCCTTTTGAAAGGCCATAGGTTCACATCAGGACCCCACTCATTATGGATGATAGCTGGCATGAAGACCAAAGAAATTTTCAACAAGCATGTAAATCAAGAAAATGATGTGGAATCCATGGTGATAGGTGGATGATTAGGCAATGGTCACTATGTCGCCAAATAAAGATGCTTGATCGATAAGCATAGTGACATGGTGACCGATTGAGGTGGTAATGATAGGATGATGATGTGGTGAAAGACTTGGCACTAATGTGGTGGCATGGGTAAATTGAGTGAGGACACATGGCAATGAGGTGTCAAGGTCAAACCAGTGGTATGGTCCCACGTGGCACACATCTGGCACTTGGGTGGACTTCTAGGTTAAGAAAATATTAATTATTTTAATATTTTATTAAAAAAAGGAAATGGGTGTTCATATTTAAAAATCAAGTTTATAATTGTAAAACCTATAGTTTATACAATAGTGGTTTTCAAAATTTTCAAATATTTTGCATTTTTATGTGCAAAACTAAAGTTGGAGCCTAAAACATTGAACAACTACCAAGGGGGCATTTTTTGCCTGAAATATGGACTCCAATATATTGTTGGAATTGATAGAAGATGAAATTTTTGATTATGGAGTTTTTTTTGTTTGCATATATGGTCACTAGTGCATGCTACAGGGGGATTTGTAATTCTTATGAATCCATGGTTTTCGACAAGTGTTTCTATTGAAAATATTAGTTGTGGTGACACTAGGCATGTTTGATTTCTCCAGTATGTGATATTTTGATCCTAGTTGAAGTATTTGTCTTCTAATTAGTAATTTGATGTATATTTGGTAGAAAATTTGGTAATTGTTGTTTCCTGCCAAATCAGTTATATTTTCCATCAAGTCTTGAAAATATTTTCAACTTTGGAGGAAAAACAAGTGAGTATTTGATTTGCTTGTAGTTGGGAGAGATCAAAGAGATGGTTTTTAACTTCTTGGGGAAGTTTTCCAAGTGGACACATGGTGGTTGTAGAGTAGATCCGAGAATTTATTCCTTGTCTATATCTTTCTTTTTCTCATCCATTATAAGGGTTCCAATTTTTACTGTGAGATGATGTGGTTGGCTGGTTTTGCTTGCTATCTATTGAGCAAAGCTCTAGCTATGAAGGTCACAAATCCATTCTTTTGCATGTTTTAGAGTTCATTTCATGTCTATTTTTCTATAAGATAATGAAAATTAATGATAGATCATGTGATATATCTTGAGTTTCATTTAGTGTTACTAGATAATGTGTTTGGTCTTTCTAAGGATAAATATAAAAGGGGATTTACAATGAATTATCTATGTTCTCTTATTTTGTTTCCTAATTCTTCATATTCTATTAACTTTGTGATTGAATGAATAAGGTTCATTTAATTTAGAGCAACTTGGATGAGTTTTTTGTAAGATCTTTTGTTGCTTTTAGTTCAAGGATTTAAGTAAATTCTTCAATGATTTGATAGGGTTTATGGTTGTATGGAGTAGATGCTAGTAAGAATGGAGTTTGGGGATTTCAGTTGATAAACTTTATTGTAAGACAATCAAGTTAGGTCATCCTATTGGTAGTGACTCTATGTTGTAATGGATAAGGTATTGATCACTAAATCAGATGCAAGTTAAGATGAAGGTCATTTGCACAAATCATTTTAATAAAATCAATTCAATTTTCCATGTTTTGTAGTGGGTTGAAAGGAATTGACCCTCACTTAGCTCATGGGTTCATAGGTTATGGTTTGTAGCTATTTCATTCCTATTTTATTACATAAGTATCAGAAGATATAAGGGTTTCATTTGTTGTTAATAGGTTCAAATTTTATGTTTATTTGCACTAGTACCATATATTAGAACATCAAGGTTAGCCCACCTAGGTGTTGTAGAGCTTGAAGTGAAGAAGGAGTTATGCATTTTAGTTGGCCCAAGAATTGTAGTCAAGTGCATCCATCATAGGAATTTTTTAGCCTTTGGTGTATTGGTTTGGTTTCTTGGTTATTTTTAAATCTATTAAATCAGGAGCCAACAGTCCCCACTAGTCTTAGTTAGGTCAGTTATGAGATTGACACACATGCTTGGAAAGGGAAATGTCATTGTTTATTTCTTAGTTTTATTGTTCACTAATTTGAAGATACTAGGAATATTCTTTGGATTATAATATTTCTCTGTAATTGGGAGGGGATATATTTCCCTCTCCCATACAAATTTTAGAGATTTTATTATGCACGTATAGACTTTTTCCTCTTCTCAATATTTTATATCAAGTTATCTATTGATTCATTTTTCTCTTCTACTCAACTATGGTATGGTGAATTTTCTTAATTTGATGTTACTCCAACATACTAATGTATATATCTATATTGATAAATCTATCAACTTCACTTGATCAATAAATTCCATTCATGTAGTGCACATGAGAATATCGCCAAGTATGAACTATTAGATCATTTCTTCCTACCAATGATGGTGCTTGAAATGAAGTTTTTTATTGACCCCATACACAATGGAATACCTTAAATATAGATAAATTTGAATGCATATCCTTATCATAAATCCAAATGAATATAATTCTATATTTACTTGTTCATTTCTTGAACTTTCAAACACAATGACTATCCTTTGAAAATAATATCTTATACAAGGAAATATATGACAACATATATATTGTTTTGATTCATAAATCAATGTGGGGATGAATTCTTTCTTTACATAATCACTACTTAGGCATTGTAGAAATGACTATTTTTTTACATGAAAATTCTTTATTTCTCTCATTTACAACTATGATAGTGAAACATTAATTATATTTCATTGCCAACTATATGCCTAACATTGAATCTTACAATGCAATTACCTATGTCCATATTCTAACTTCTTCATTCCATTCATTGATAAATCCTTCACAAAAATGTGCATAAAATGAAACTCTTACTCTTATAATTCAACACTCAATGACAAGATAGTAGGGTCCCACTCTTACAATATGATATACACTAACATGGAGAAGGATTTCATCCTTTCAAATACATTTCACAATTACATATCCCTTCCTTGATCTTCCAATACATGGGTGATACAAAGCCTAAAAAAACATTTGGACAAGAACCATGGAGGCTCATCTCTGATCCTAGACTTCTAATAAGCCACCCATTGAGTTGGGGAAACAAGGCTCAATTAGGTTACACTCAAGCATCAAGAATCCATATAACTTATCATTAAAACTCAAATAAACTCCCTTCTAGGGCTTAACACATTGATTCACCATTGGAATCATGAAACATTTGGTGAAGGTGGGCTCTCCAAAGAGGAGAATACCATATCCATATACACATATACATTTACAATTGCATAATTCCTATTCAAGGCTATCACAATACATCCTTCTCATCACATCAATACACTTATACCTTCCATAAAAACAAACAAGGCATATGGCTGTTAGAAATGCTTTAGAATAACTAAGAGAGGGTGGGTGAATCAGTTATTCAAGGTCTAAATGTCCAATTCAAACTTTCCAACAAGTAAAGTGTGCCCATCAAACTATTTATTCATCTAGGCTTAGACATCCCTAATCAACAAGTTATTGTAAATTAACATGCAAGAATAACATATGAAAAGATCAACACATAACACAGTGATTTACATGGAAACCCAATTTGGGAAAAACCACCAATAACATGCTACTCAATTTTCATTCTTCTAAAGTGATGCCCTATGAAAGGCTTGCCCTGTTAAAGGCTACAACACACTATTAAATATGACCTGGTTAAAGGATTTAGCCACCCTATTAGAAATGGGCCTAGTTGGAAGAATTTAGAACATTCACTTGGAATGCCACCCTATTAAAGGATTTATAAATGGTTGTTAGACCAACCTAAGTCCATAGGATTTTCCTTTACCATAACTAATACAATTCCTAGAGAGTAACAATAAGGGGTTTTGACCTGATTACAAAATACAACTCAACTTGCAAATCTCAGATCACTTCTCAGCTCATAACATTGCCTAGCTTTCAGTCTCTACAATTTTGATAGCTTACCCTACTTTCAAGCTCGATCTCCTTGAGTCTCCATGCTCAATGTACCAACAAAATCATCTTTTCTCTAACCACTTATCAAAGCAAAGTCTTTATGCTCTATTCTTCCTTCTCCTAGATGTCTTCTCCTTGACACCCTTTCAACCACTTCGCAATTTGGTACACCAATAGCTCCTACTTCTTGGTCTATGACTTCTTAAATAGAAGTCTGGAGTTTCCTTTCCTGCTTAATTCTTCCCTTCTTTAATTTCAATTCATATGGATTAGGTAGGATTCATTGAATCTGACCCATATTTTTTTCTTCTAGAAATATCATGAAGAATCCTCTTGAATTCATGCAAAAATGGTTTAAATAGAATTATGTGCCACCATCTCATCATCCTTATCCTCCAATTGGCTCACAAAATTCAAGTAACAACTTTGTTAGCTCAGATTCAGCGAATCTTTGAGATTTCCACTAATGTAGTAGCTTAACACTATTGAAATTCTAGTGCTTGGACATACTATGTTACTCGGCATCAATTACATTTTTACTAATTCTCTAAAGTTTACTTGACACCCACTAGATTTTTCATTTACTCAGCTCCAACTAAAAATTTTCTCGGCTTAAACTAGCTTTCTTAGTACCCACTGATAAACTTAGTTTAAGCTTTGTAGTCAACCTTGTTCTAACATATACTTCTAATGTTTCTAAGTGTGACCAACCTCTTTATCTTTGAGTATGTTACAAATACATCATTTAACCATTGTCTTAGCTGATCCTTGCACTTCATTACAAAACCATAACTCAACCTTTCCCTTAGATACTCTTGTTATATCCTATTGACCAAATCCTCTTCATCAATCAACTAAGTGATAGTACTTGGATCTTATAAGCAATTGTCATTCCTACAAATAGTATGTTTGACATTAATGAAAAAATAATAATTGAAAACATTATTTTAACAATAATCTCCCTCTTTGAATCAATCTTCTTCATCAATGATCATTTCAATCAGATTTCTAACAATCTCCCTCTTTGGCATTAATGGAAAACCAAACTAATCAACCATCAAACCAAACTATTCAACCACATTATCAAAGTGCTAACTAGGTTAGAATAGTAAGTCAAATGCCAAAAAGAAATGTTGTCACATCAGTTTTCACATCTCAATAATCTCTCCCTCTTAGCTATGGCATTCTTTTTGTTACATTCTCTCCCTCTATATGCATTGCTCATCTTCTACTATTTCTTTCTCTATCCATTTTTTTTGATCAACTTCTCCTATAGCTATTGATCATTTTTGCTATTTCTCCCTGATACTATTGATCAAATACTATTGATCAGTTTCTTAGTATTTCTCCCTCTTTGACAACAATGCCAAAGACAAATTATTTCAGCATCTTCTCATGCAAGTATAGTATTTGTAGGTTCTTTCAATTTCTACATTTCTTACCTTGCTTGCGACTAAATTGAAACTTCATCACTTCAATTACTTTAGGGATGAATCCTAAAGTAAATAACTTTGGCATCAATGTGTAATATTCCAACAATCAATTCCTCTGATGCAGGGCAGCTTTTGTTGTTACTTAGATGGCCTTGGCTAGGGGTATCACCCATAACTTACTTCTAAGATACTCAAAAGCATCTTTAGGTAGTGCTTTTGTGAAGATGTCAGAAATCTATTCCTTTAAGCTAACATACTCCATCTTCACTTGTTTATCTTCCACCAATTCTTTAACATAGTGATACTTGATTGCAATGTTCTTGGTTTTGGCATGCATTAAAGTGTTTTGTGATATGTTTATAGCACTTGTATTATCACAATAAAGTATCATAGGCTCATTTACTTCTTCCTTCATACCTTGCAGTAAATGTTTGATCCATACAATATTAGTGTAGTTGATAGAAACTGCAACATATTCAGCTTCTGTTATGGATTGTGAGGTAAAAATTTTCTTTTTGTTGGTCCATGTAATAAATCTTCTTTCCAATAAAAGTTCTCCTCCACTAGTGTTTTTTCTATCATCAATATTACCTCTCCAATCTGCATCATTGTAGACTCTTAGCTCAAACTTTTCACTCCTCTTGTAGTACAAACCATAGTCACCAGCTCCTTTTAGATACCTCATTATTCTCTTTACTTCCATCACATGATTTTCTCTTGGATTTGTAGAAAATATTTCCACTATTCCAATAGCTAATGTAATGTTTGGTCTACTATGTATAACATACTCCAACTTTCCAATCATTGATCTATACATTGTCTAATTCACTTTAGCTGACTCATCACTGTTGGATAACTTATGTCCTTTTACCATTAGTGTGATGACTAGTTTTGAGTCTTCTAATCCAAATGTCTTGAGTATCTCCTTGATGTATTTTGATTAGGTCACAAATATTCCATGCTTCAATGATGTACTTGCAATCCAACAAAGAATTTGATTTCTCCAAGCATTGACATTTCAAACTCATGTTTCATTTGATCAGAAAAATCTTTGCATAGAACATTATTTCTTCCAAATAATATATCATTAAGAAAGATTTTAGATATCAAAATATCTTTACCTTTTTTTTCCTTGATGTACAAGTTTCTATTTTCATCTATTCTCTCAAATCTAATCTTTACAAGATACTTGTGCAGTCTCTCATACCATGCTCTAGGTGCTTGCTTCAAACCATAAAGTGCCTTATGTAGTTTGTAAACCATATCCTTGTTGTTATCATGAACAAATCAACAAATTTCTTTGGTTTTCCAATATAGACTTCCTCTTCTAGTATACCATTTATAAAAGAAGACTTTACATCCATTTAGTAGACTTTGGAACCTTTGTAAGTAGCATATGGAAGCAATTTTCTTACTTCTTCCATTCTTGCAATAGGGGCAAATGTTTCTCCATAATCTAGTCCTTCTTGTGCATAGCCTTTGCAAACTAATCTCGCTTTGTTTCTAGTTATCTCACCATTCTCATCAAGTTTGTTTTTGAACACCCATTTGGTACCAATTACATTCTTATCAGCTAGTCTAGGAATTAGGGTCTAGGTTTTGTTCTTCTCAATTTGATCTATCTCTTCTTCCATAGCTTTATACCATTCATCATATTTTAGTGCATCTTTTAATATTTTGGGCCCAACCTTGCTCAGTAGGCATGATTTATTTCTTAGTCTATTCCTTGTCATTGGTCTTGCATCCTTGTCAACAATGATTTGATCTTCAGGGTGATGTCTTCACACATACTTGGCTAACCTTGGTTCTATCCTTCTTTCTATGTTTGATTCTTTAGCTTCAGAATCATTCTATTCATCTCCATCTAGTATTTCATCATTTATTTCATGTATACTATTTTTAGAATCAAAATATGCATTATTTTCATTCTACAACTTGGCTTTTGAATGCAGCTTGACATTCACTAGTTGTGACTTGGCTAATACTGAGATTTGTTGTTGATTTCCAACTTGATTGGTAGCATTATCTTCAACAGTCATTCCTTCATATAAGTATACAATAGATCTATAATCTTTTGATTTCTTGAGCTCATCAACTTGGACTTCTACATGTTCATCAAAATTTACATTTGCACTCTCCACAATCTTGTTAGTGTTAGTATTCAAACACTTATATTCTTTACTTCTAGTGGAGTATCCAAGGAATATGCCTTCATCACCTTTTGCATCAAACTTTCCATTTCTAGTATCTTTAAGAATATAGAATTTACAACCAAAGACTTTGAAATGTTTTACATTAGGTGAGTGACCATACCACGATCCAAAAAGTGTTGTATTTGTACCTTTCTTGACTTGAACTCTATTTAGGGTGTAAATAGCAGTACTTATAGTTTCTCTCTAGTACTTTAGAGAAAAATTCTCCTGCATCATCAATGTTCTTTCACAGTCTATTATTGATCTATTCCTTCTTTCAGCAATACCATTCTGAGGTGGAGTTCTTGGTGTTGATGTTTACCTTTTGATACCTTTATCATTGCAGAATATCTCAAATTCTTTTGATGTAAATTCTCCTCCTTTGTCTGATCTTAGGCATTTCAAACTCTTACCTATTTCCTTCTCAACTCTGGCCAAATACCACATGAACATTTGAAATGCAACAATTTTTTTCTTTAAGAACATAGTAGTCATCATCTTGGAATAGTCATCTACAAATAGCATTATTTATTTGTCTCCTAGGTAGCTTTTCACTTCTATTGGTCCACATCAGTCTGTATGGACTAGCTCTAGTACTTCTTTGAAATTGTATATTTTTCTTTTGAAACTAGACTTAGTCATCTTCCCTAGTTGACATTATTTGCACATTGTATTTTCAGGCTTCTTCAGTTTAGGCAAACCTTTCACTTTCTTCTTTTTGCTGATGCTAATCAAATTTTCAAAGTTAACATGACATAACCTTTTATGCCATAACCACACATCATCAAATCTAGCAAGACAATTTGGATCTTCCATATCTAGGTAAAATAGATTACTTTTGGTTTGTTCACCTTTTCCTATCAGATTTCCATTAGTGTCATAGATCTTGGTAGTTTTGTCTCCAAACTCTACTTTGCAACCTACATTGCCTAACTATGATACACTCAACAAAGTCTAGTTCAATCCTTCAACATAGTATGCATTATCACATGAGATTTTCTCTATGAGTTTAATTGAGCCTTTTCTTTTGATTTGATATGGAGCATCATTAAGAAATCTAACAATATTTCCATCATATTGATTAAAGTTAATAAACTTACTTTTGTCTCCTATCATGTGATGTGAACATTGACTGTCTATGATACACTTGTCCTTTTTGTTCACATGGGTTACAAATGTTGTTGCTTCATCTTCATTTGATTCATCCTTCATAGCTACATAGACTACTTCATCGTCATTCTCATCAAAATCTTCTTCAACAATGTAGCATCTTTTGCCCTTTTCCTTGTAATCTTTGCTATCATCTTCTCTATTGTTCTTGTACTTGTTTCCTTCTTTGTAGTTCTTCTTCTGTGTACACATTGCAAAAATATGACCTATAAATGATAGGAAGTTTACCTTTGAATTTACCTTTGCCTCTATGGAATCTTCTACCTAGTAGTGCTTCTAACTATTCCACATCTTCCTCATCTGTGATGCTATCATTGGATGCATGTTTTACTTTTCTATTCTTCTTTCTTGATGTCACCTCTTCAGTGTGTTTCAATGTTAGCTTGGCCTTGAAAGAAGATTCAAGGTTCTTAGGTTTGTAGTTGCCAAAGTTGGAAATTTCAAATGCAGTAAGTCTTCCTACAAATCCTTCAAAGGTTAGTGTGTTTCCTTGTACATACCTTAGCTCTTAGATGGCTAAAAATCTAATAGCATAGATAGGGAGCAAGGTTCCCAAGTATTTTCTATTGAAAATCTCTTCTTCCAATTGACCACCTAGACTTCTTATTGCACTTACTACTTCTTTCATTCTAGTAACATATTGAGCAACATTTTCACCTTCCTCCATTTTCATGTCATCAAATTTTCCTCTGAGGCTTTCTCTCTTTTCTCTTTGAAATTCTAATCTCCTTTATAGATATTTGATAGGGCTTTCCACATGTTTAATGCAATATCACATCCTTTGATGTCATCAAATTTAGCATAGCTGAGTGTAGAGGTAATCTCCAACATTGCCTAATTGTGCTCCTTCCTTTTGCTCAAATCATCTATAGTAAGGGGTCTAGTTGGGTCTACATGTTTTGTTCCAATTGATGTTTTTGCATAATCACCTATTGATCCAAGGTGCAATTTCATCAGACTCTTAAATGCAATGAAGTTGTCTTTGTTGAGCTGGAAAACTTCTCTCTTAGATATCTTGATCTTGCTACTTCTATTACCTTGAAACTAAATCAGCAGATGGCTCTGATACCAATTGTTAGAAATGCTTTAGAATAACTATGGGAGGGGGGGGTGAATCTATTGTTTAAGGTCTAAATGTCCAATTCAAACTTTTCAGCAAGTAAAGTTTTTCCATCAAACTATTTATTCATCCAAGCTTAGACATCCCTAATCAACAAGTTACTATAAATAAACATGCAAGCATAACACATGAAAAGATCAACACATAACATAGTGAGTTACATGGAAACCCAATTTGGGAAAAACTACCAGTAACATGCTACTCAATTTTCACTCTTCTGAAGTGATGCCCTGTGAAAGGCCTACCTTGTTAAAGGCTATAACGCACTGTTAAAAGTGACCTAGTTAAAGGATTTAGCCACCTTGTTAGAAGTGGGCCCAATTAGAGGACTTTAGAATATTCACTTGAAATGCCACCTTGTTAAAGGATTTACAAATGGCTATTAGACCAACCTAATTCCATAGGATTTTTCTTTACCCTAACTAATACAAATGCTAGAGAGTAATAATAAGGAGTTTTGACTTGATTATAGAATACAACTCAACTTGCAGATCTTAGATCACTTCTCAACTCATAATATTGCTTGGCTTTCAGTCTCTACAATTCGGATAGTTTTCCCTCCTTTCAAGCTTGATCTCCTTGAGTCTCTGTGTTCAATGTACCAATGCAATCATCTTTCCTTTGACCACTTATTGAAGTAGATTCTTTGTGCTCTATTCTTCCTTCTCCTAGATGTCTACTCATAGACACCCTTTCAACTACTTTGCAATTTGGCACACCAGTAGCTCTTACTTCTTGGTCTATGAATTCTTAAATAGAAGTTTGGATTTTCCTTTCTCACTTGATTCTTACCTTCTTTAATTTCAATTCATATGGATTAGGTAGGATTCATTGAATCTAACCCATATTTTGTTTCTTCTAGAAACATCATGAAAAATCCTGTTGAATTCACTCAAAAATGGTTTACATAGAATTTTGTGCCACCAGCTCATCATCCTTATCCTCCAACTAGTTCACAAAATTCAAGGTAACAAATTTTTTAGCTTAGATTTGATGAATCTTTGACATTTCCAATAATGTAGTAGCTTGACACTATTGAAATTCTGCTGCTCGACACATACTATGTTACTAGGCATCAACAACATTTTTATTGATGCTTGGCACCAAAAGTTTACTTGGCACCCACTAGATTTTCCATTTACTCAGCTCTAACTAAAAATTTTCTCAACACCAACTGATGAACTTAGTTTAAGCTTTGCAGTCAACCTTGTTCTAACTTATACTTCTAATGTTTCTAAGTATGACTAACCTCTTTATCTTTGAGTATGTTACCAATACATCATTTAACAATTGTCTTAGTTGATCCTTGCACTTCATTACAAAACCATAACTTGACCTTTCCCATAGGTACTCTTGTTACATCTTGCTGATCAAATCCTCTTCATCAATCAACTAAATGATAGTACTTGCATCTTATAAGAAATTGTCATTCCTACAAATAGCAAGTTTGACATCAATGACAAAACAATCATTGAAAACATTCTTTTAACAACAATCTCCTTGTTTGAATCAATCTTCTTCATCAATGATCTTTTCAATAAGATTTCTCACAATGGCTTCAATAGAACCCATACTCCATGAGCAACAAAACCCTCTCCAAGAGGAAAATCTCTCAACTTCAATGTTGAACCCAACTATCCACTTTACCCAAGGAATCTCTTACCCCCCCCAAGGTTTAGTCAAGCCTTCACTCCCATTAACATTCACACACACAAAAAATAAGGAAAAATATGTGAGAGGAATCTATCACAACAATGGTACATTCTCACAATCTCACACAACCACATTACATGAACTTTAACACACAATAAACAAGAACAACATGATTAAGCAAGTGCATTGAGAGTTAGGGCATGAGCACCAACCTTGGTCTAAGCTAAATGCAAAATGAAAGTTGTTGTAGAGATCCCTTCTCCTTAGTCCTTCCTCCTTCAAAACCTTAATTGTCTCTAAACTTAGATAGTGGGTGATCACCCTACTAGTTTGTCCAAAAACATCAAGCCACTATCTCTTACAACTTTCTCCCTACAAAATTTGCAACTTTTGACTAAGTGGAAAGATGGGGATGAACTCATGGGACAACTCAATTTTTGAATTGGTGGAATAATGCATTGGCTAAGGCCCCCCCAAGCTAGCTGAGCACTAAAATGGTCAAATTTATGGACTTATCATGTTATGCTAACATAGAGTAGCTCATTTTCACAAAATTGGCACTTTGGGACCACCTATTGACCCTTTAAAATCCTTGTCAAGTTTTAATTTGAAATTTCCCTTTATGTTGACCCATCCATCCTTTCTCCAAGTGGATTTTCTTAGATCTTTTGAAAGTCAATTAGTTTAAGGTTAAGTGTTGCCATGATCAAAACCCTACGTGACATGTCATTAACACACAATCAACTACAAGTGTTAAGTGACACATTTAAAACACATTACACGTCAGCATGACATGTCCATAATGTATTTATGTGATTAAATTTATCATACACATGCAAACTTACATTGGAAAAATAAACATATCACAATGAAGCTTTTGAATCTTCCAAAGATTCACCTTGGATAAACTATGTCCACATAATTTTGGACCTTGTTTCCCTGATTAAATTCCATGGTTCAATTGCCTTCACACTAAACTCTAGCATTAGTAGCCCAATGAAAAATCATATAAAATGCATGTATATAGGTGCATGACAATTTCTTATTATATAATTCACCTTAACATCATAATCAATTTTTATTTTCTAATCATTTTCATACAAAGCATTTAAAATATTAAATATCAGAATCTACATATCAACATTAATATCTAATCAAATGATCCAACTAACATTCTGAACCAAAACATAATCCATTTCCTATCATAATGATAAAATGTTGAACCTATACTGTTGAATCAGCAAACATGAAATTTAGTTTCAAATACATATCTTAGGTAAAAATCACCAAGATGTAAATATCAAAACTAATATCCTTTGATTCAATTAAACATTGATAGTATCTCATCATCATTGTGAGATAATACATTGTAAGGCCTATAAATTATGTCAGGAAATCAGGATGTTTGCATAGTCACATAGTTTCAAAATCAATAATAGAATAAATACATTACATTTTATTGGGCCATAAAATCCATCCCTGTGAATATCAACATGTCCACCTAATACTATTTGCACAATAATTAACTCATCACATTACATCATATCAAGTTCTATCATGTGGACCCTTATCTAATTTTGTTAATAGTCTTCATCTATGACTATTAACAATATTCATAAGGGTGGGTGTTGATTCATCTTTCCATAATAACTATCTAATTCAATTATCCTAATAGGCCATAAAATATCATGAACCCATCGACATAGTTTCTAAGTTAGAACACCTTGATCATTTATTCCATACATTCTTAGCTTATCAACTTAATGTAACTTTGACTATGATATTGAGCACAATAATTACTAAAATTTATATTAATCTCAATAAGATCCTTGGTTCACTTTTTGATAAGGAAAATCCCAATAATCACATATTTAGATCCCAAAACCTTGTTACCATAATTCTATCATAAGGTGTATGGTAATAATATATAATTCACACTCTATAAACAAGAGACAAAAACATGACATCTCATCTCCTTACTCTTCCTAGATCTAGTCATATTCACGTTCTTAAGATTTATAATAAGGTAATAGGGAAGGGGCCTTACACATTTTAACCTAAAATGTTGACCAATAAAATTAATGGAAAATTAGTAGGTTGTATTTTTTCAATCAACATGGATTTTATATCCTTAGCTCCCAACCATTGATTTAGAAAATAGGTTTTGTATTTTAGATAAGCGAATGCCTTCCATGGAATACCAATATGTGATGTCACACAAGTGGTTTCAAAATATGGATACAAGTCATTCTCATAAGCTAAAAGTGAACATATTGAGGAGATACATATTACTTTTCACCCACTAAGGGATGAGTAAATTTTTTAATAATAAAAAATTTACAATTTATCTTTTGAAAAATTACAATCTTATGAAATATCTAAGCTAAAACTTTTTTTTTTATAACAATATAGATAACTAAATATAATTTAAGAAAATATCAAGAAATTTATTATATAAAGTCTTAAATTATTTAAAATAGGATGATAAGTTATGTATTCAATATTAGATATTACATTGGAATAGGTTAGAATAGGATTTGAGTGACTAGATCTTTTATATCTATATTAGAAATGGTGAAGCCATCCCTCTTCTTATAAACAAGTTGGTATTTCCTTTGAATATTATAATAATGGTAATTGCTTATAATTGGAACATTTTTTTGGGTTTAAAATACTCTCAAATATTGTGAATATAATAACATTACATACCTTAAAGGTTCTACTGTCTCCCTTTAGTCTAAGGGATAAACATACAAGTTTATTAAGCCTTGATGAGTAGTCCATTTTTGGAAGGATATCATCTAAAAGAAGTTCATCTAATGTTAATGTAGGTTGCAACATGGTTACATGATACCTTGAACTTGTTGCACCATTTTCTAAATATTCTTCTAAACATGAAATGTACCCATTAACAAGCCACTCTACTTCCATTATAAGGCTTGTCAAATAATGTTCCCACTGCACACAAAAACAACATGTTCACATGAATTTGTTTGATCTTATTTGTGTAAAAATTATACATATGAGTTTAATTGTAAAAATAAATTTCATTAAAGAAATCAAATTAAAATGCAAAAGTAATTACAAAATTTATTTTTTTGACTCTCTCTCTCTCTCTCTCTCTCTCTCTCTCTATGTTGTATTTTCAAATAAATGTAGAACAACTTAATAATAAAATAAAATAAAATTAGAAGCTTCTTTCCAAGTTGTGCTACCACTATAATGTGAGTTCTAATTATACTAAAATTAAATTGAGAAAAGTCTAGCATTTGTTCAAACAACCAAATAAATCAACATTTATATTTGTGCTACTAACTATAAGAATCTTAGTAGAAATATTATTTTATTTTGGGGATTAACCTTATAAACAAATATTAAAACTACTTTCTAAGTTAAGCTATCACAATAATGTGAGTACAATTTAAAATAAATTAAAAGGGGGGTTGTGTTGGAGTTTATTCTAGTCAGGAACATGTCAAGTAGATTTAAAAACTAATACCAAGAAACAAAGATAGGGACAAGCCTAAGGATGAGCTAAATCCTATATTTAGCAAGGCTAAATCTTAGTTCTAGGCCAACATTAAGAAATTCATCAGGACTCACTTCACTTTAGGCTATACAAGGCCAAGGCAGGAAAACCTAAGGGATTAATCTTATTAACTTGATACTTCTTCTTTCAAATATTATTCCCTACAATAGAAATGTTCAATATTCTTCTATAATTTTCTGATAAACTTTCTAAGCATAGTAGCTAACTACAACCAAAAAGTAGATACAAATAAGTGATGACCAACACTTGGGTTCTTGATACATTAAATGGTACATTGATTTGTTTTCGTGAATGTTCTACAATTAAGTGAATCATTACTATATTCTTGAACTTTTAAATGGACCAATGCCTTATCCAATGGGATAAATAGAGTCAAAGATTACTAGGTTTGGACCTTTTTAGTCAACTTGTGATTAAAATTGTCAACATCAACTCTAAGACGCATTCTAATTCTCATCCTTTTTCACAAACCCTAAACCTTATCCATTACAAAAAGCAATTACCTAATTCTTTAAATTAGCATCAATCAATAAGAGATATGTAACTCTATAAATTGCATTAAACTAAATGAAACTTGTTCATTCAGTCCCAAGATTATGGATATATGAGAAAGGAAAAAAAACTCAAAGATAATGATAATGAAGGGAAAATCCTTCTTATTTAGATCTTTATATTGCTAATAGAAACTCATGATATAACATAGAGACAAACCATAGGTACCAAATGTTCACCTTTTTTGTATTCAAGTATGCAATAATTGAACTCATTCATATAACTATAGAACAAATGTATGAACTACATGTAGTGCCTCTCTCATTTGACTTCTCTAAGTCATTCTGGTGGATGCAACCTTGTTGATATTTTGTTGTGATGGATCATGATTGTGACCATGAGTGGTCTACACTATTGAGGTGATTGGATTTATATTTCTATATCAGTTGCTTTGATTATGCTTATGGCTGATTATGAGATTATGATATGATTTATTGTTCACTAAGGTTTGTGCTAGTGGTTACCAGGATCAATTTGTTATCATGATTTTGTTCCATGATAACCCTGAGATGTGTGCAAAGATTGAACTATGTACTATTTCCATACTATAGTGGACTAGGATCCTATAGTAGTGGTTAGTCATGTTTATGACTATATTTTCTTTTGTGCTTTAAGTTCCTTTTTATGTTGTTTAAACAACCATTATTAAATTCTTAAATAACTAGAAATGGATTGTCCTTGTTGGGTTCATTGGTTATGTGCTACAGATATCTACTTATGTTATTTTTTATATTCAAGATGACCTAAGGGTTAGGTGTTATACTTTGATTTTAGTATCATAGATGTTAGACTACTATGTTTTTCAGTTGATCATATTACATGATGATGTCATTTTGAGATAACAGTGTGTTTTATGATGATATCTGGTTATCCAGTATTTAGAAATACCTTTGATTATATTATGTGATGGATTTAATGCTATGGTTATTTACTTCATTTCTATGTTGTTATGCTTTATGTGAATGCAAATGATGTAAATAGATTATTTTGATATAATTGAATAAATAGTTAAATTAGGTAGTTTAATGCATTTATTGCTTAGTTATGTTATTATATGTAATTGTTGATCATGTTGTTTACTGTGCAGGATTTATATCCCTAGTAGTGACACATGGAGTTAATTATTCAACAATTCATATGTTACCAGTGTTGTCCATGTATGGTCGACATGTCCTTACCTTTCGATGATTATTAAATTTGAACTCATCAACATTATTTGATTAGACTAGTAAGTGTGTTTGTGCATTTAGAAGTTCAATTTGTCACAAAGTTTGTTAAGGGAATTTATTGGTTTTTGGATTTCTGATCTTTTTAATTGATTGATTTTAATTTTTGGTAGCTTTTCCATAGATGAATTCCTAAATCTAAGACTAACCTATTTTTGTTTGGGTCGATTTAGGGTTTAACTAGGTTGGTTGGTTATTTTCCCTAATCTATTATTCACTCAAAAAGTGAATAAGTATCCAAAAAGGAATTTAATTCCTCACTTCTCACTTTTGAATTAGAATGTTAGAGAGTAAAACCCAAAATCCTCTTCATGAAGATTTACTATTTTATTTGTTGTGGGAGCTACGGGCATGGGATCATCATGAGGTTGAACTCGTTGGAGCCAGCTCGGGGAGACTTTAGATTATTGTGATTTTTGGCCACTTCTATAGGCTTTTTATTTTTTGGTTTAGATTTTTGTTTTTTTCCTTTTGGCTTCGAGGTAGGGTTCTCCCATTTTATCATTTTTGCTTCATTTTTGCTTCTATTTTGGTAGCCATTTGGCTGGAGGTTGAGAACTAGTGTTCCCCTCCATTTCTATTTATTGGTTCTACTCAGTTGGTTGGGTATGAGCACTTCCCTATTTTTTGGGATGAGGGTTTGGGGTTTTGCACCGTTATGCTAGCCATTTTTGCATATGGTGTTCGAACTTAATTATTTTTGGATTTTTAAGATTTTTATACCCAAAGGCTAAATGAGTTTTAATTTTGAAAAAGTTTCAAAATTTGAAGTTTTTACCTCAATTTGCATGTCACCCTATTTTCTCAAGTTTTCTTGGCATGAGTTAGATTGTGGACCTGGATTATCCATTTGGATATCAATCAGACCTTTTTTGCACTTTTATGTTTGCATTGGGATGCATGTCACATCCATACTCCCAACATTTGTTTGGTTGAGTGATTTTATACCTAGTGTTATGGATTCTCTTGGACCTTTGTTATTATTTTGTGGACACTAGGATTAGTTTAGAATCCATACTCCTAGATTGAGGCTAGTTGAGTGAGTTCATGATGTTTGATCTTGTTACATCATTGGGATTCATGTAGAATCCATACTCTCAAATTTAGGCCAGTTGAGTGATTTTATGATGTATGGTTTTATTGGTTCTTGGGATTCATGTAGTATCCATCCTCCTGAGTTATTTTTAGTTGAGCATTTTTTTTCATTGTGTTCTCATCCAATCATTGTGTTATGATCTTCATGATGGTGGTACACCACACATGAGTACATACATGTACATTTGTTGGGTGACTTTTGCAGCCTGATCTTTTGTGGTACCTCTAGAAGTTATGATCATTAGGGTTGGGATGGGAGTATGCATGCCCACAAGAACTTGTTGTAGGATGAGAATGAGTAGGGTAGGGTAGCATATGGAGGGGGCTTCTTTCTAGAAACTATATGCCTATTTCCTAAGGGTTGGCATGCAGAAGTTTTAAGTAAGTGATAACTAAATAAAACGTATGAATGGTAATAAAATTTTTGATAGCAAAAATGATTCATGATGTGCTCCTTCTATTGGGAAGTTCAGAGCTACTAGTATTAGCTTGGGCTTGTCAATGCCAAGCAACTCTCCATAATGTTATCCCCAACTTAGTATTCTTTGAGTGTTTGACCAGGACCTGTACTACTTGCATTATCCTAGGTTCTTCGTTACAACCATCATACAATCTGGCATGAGTGTTAGCCTTGGATGTTTTCTTTGAGTTTTAATGGTTGGATAATTATCTCCATTATCATGGTGGGTGTGGACCTATGGATGCCATGTGGCTAGGAGGCATAGCTACCTTTACCATTACTACGTACAGGTGTATAGAGACAGTCTTTTATGTTAGTATGACTATTGTTGGATGTTTTCACTTGATGCTTCGGGTTCTAGAGTATGCTTTCTTATGATTTATGCTTTCATTGGAATGCTTGGATACCATGTTTAGATGATTTTAGTTTCTTTGATGCATTCCCTATTGGAAATATAGATGGAGTAACTGAGAGGGGGGTTGAATTAGTTACCACAAAAACAAATCCATAGATCCCTTAGATGTCTTATAAAACTAGTTACTGCTATCACTCGGTAGCTATATAGAAAAATGTTGTAAACTCAGTAAATGCAATGTATGTTATCTTTAATAGATCTTAAACATTTATAGTGATTAACATGCATGCATAAAAGAAATAACATGAATAAATGAGACACTAAATTTAATGTGGAAACCCAATATGGGAAAAACCACCAAATAACTAGCTACCAATTTTCACTCTTCTGAAGTGATCCCTATTAGGAGCCAACCCTATTAAAGGTTACAAAACACATTTTTAGGTGTGACCTTGTTAAAGGATTTAATCACCCTACTAGGAGTAGCCTTGCTAGAGGACTTTAGAACAATTAAATAGAACCATCACCTTGTTAGAAGATTTACAAAATGGCTATGATACTAACTCTATTAATAGATTTAGAAATCACTACTATAATGGTGAGAAAGTAACAATGAATTGAACTCAATGAGATGCAACTAAATTTTTTGATGCAGATCTTTGTTCTACTTTATTAGATCCTCTTCTAATCGAATACAACTTTGCTACTCCTCAAGGATATCTGATCCTTCTTCAAAGTTCATTCACACTTTCCTCTTCACACTTGCATGCTCGCTCATTACACTCATCCATGCTTTAGAATTCAAAACTTGACCTCTTATTTATACCTTAAAAATTATCAAATCGGCTCATTTAGAAGTTACAATTACCAATAATCATTACATCAGTCAGCTACAATCATTACATGAAACAATTAAACTTTATTTTTCAAAACACTAAAATCCTTCATTGACTAACCTTGCTCAATAAACACTACTCCAAAAATGATTTCTAGTGTTAACCAACACTACAAACTCTAGAAAATCCTTTGGAGATTTAGTGAACTCAAAATAAACTAGATTTTCTTCATTAACCTTGTGAGCTTGGTTAACACTGACTTTTGCCACAAAATCCTTTGATGCCTGAGTGATCTCAGTAGACACTGCTTCCATAGAGTAACTTTCAAGAATGTAGACTCTAGAATATGCTTTGCTAACCATCTAAGCTCGGTAGACTCTGTAATTTTTTTTGTTGATCAACTGAGTTTGGTAGACTTTGTAATTTTCTTTGCTAACCATATAAGTTCGGTAGACTTTGCAATTTACATTGCTGACCAACTAAGCTGAATAGACTCTATCTGATAACTGATATGACATTTGCATAACATCAAAGACAACATAAAATTGAGTAATTGTATCCAAAAAAATTCCTCTTTGGCATTGATGGCAATAGAACATGTCATAGCAGACGAAATTTGAAAACAAGTCTCTCTCTGACAGAACATTTCTCCCTCTTTGAATTTTATGCCACAAACTTCTCTAATACAATAATCTCCCTCTGTGAAGGAATTAAATAGATTCTTTTCTAAACAGAAAACTCTCCACAAATAAATTCAAATTTTAGAAAGATATGACAGTATACTCTTCCTCTTTGACAACACATGCCAAAGACAACACATACCAAATGAGTAACAGTGTACCTTGAGTACTAATTCATATGTAATGTTTCAATGACTGTGCTACATCAACTGATAGATCTTCAACTTGGTTCCTATTGATGCATGACTAAAACTTTATTTTAGTGAGCTTCAGATGGGGAAATGACCCCCAACTTACCTCTTAGATACAAGAATGCATACTTAGGTAATGGCTTAGTGAATATGTTAGCAATCTACTCCTTTATATGGACATATTCTAATTTGATCTCCATATCCTGCACCAATTCTCTATCAAAGTGATACATTATTGCAATGTAATTGGCTTTGGCATGCATCACTGGGTTCTTGGATATGTTGATTGCAATTGTATTATCACAAAACATAACAACTAGTTCTTTGATCTCAACCTTCATGCCTTCCAATAACTATTTAAACCAAAAAATATTAGAACAATTTATTACTACTACAACATACTCTGCTTTTGCTGTAGATTGGGATGTACAATTTTTATTTTTACTTTTCCAAGAAACCAACCTCTTTCTAAGAAAGAATGCTCCACCACTTGTACTCTTTCTTTCATCAATGTTTCCTACCCAATAAGCATCAGTAAATACTTTCAAATCCAAATTTTCTCCAAATTTGTACCATAATCCATAATCTTCAATTCCTTTCAAGTATCCCAAGATCCTTTTGATTGCCATCATGTTATTTTCTTTGGGATTTGCTAAAAATATTGCTACTATACCAACTATAAGAGCAATATCAAGCCTTGTATGAACTACATGTTGCAACTTTCCAATCATTGATCTATATAAGATTTGGTCTACCTTTTTTGATTCATCATCCTTGGTAAGCTTTAATCTAGTACACATGGGAGTCCTAACTTGTTTACAATCTTCCATACCAAACTTCTTGATTATCTCCTTGATGTATTTAGATTGAGTATTGTTGACATAGGCAAAAGATGAATAACCAGGGCCAAAGGCTCACCCAACTATCCAAACCACCCTGCAAGAGTAAACACAACAAAAGAAAAAACAAGTGGACAACACCCAAAGGAGGATAAGAGGGAAATAATTCTATTGATTCATCAAAATATCTTCATACATGCCTAGCTGTGAGGCCTTCTGGGTTATGGCCAAATTACCATACATTCACATTCGAAGATCCAACAACAAATTTGTACTTTCAGTTCTACTCCCTCCAAAACTTTTCTTCTTCTAAAAATTTTCTCTTCTAAAATTAGTTAGCTCTAAGCTTAAACTCTCTATTTATACTTACCAAAATGACTTATAGATCATTCTAGAATCATTACATAAGAGGAAGGCTGACACAATATCTTATCATTAAATTCATGATCGAACTTAATATGCAGGTTGACTCCTACTAAGAACCAAAAACAAACAACTCGACACCCACTAGATAACTTGGCACCCACTAGGAAACTGACACTTGGCATCACTCGACATCCACTAGAAACTGGCACTCGACATCACTTGACATCCACTAGAAATTGGAAACTCGGCACATGAAGGATGCTCGGCACATGAAGAAATGCTCGACACATGAAGGACGCTCGACACATGAAGAATCACTCAGCACATGAAGAAAGTAACTCGACACCAAATAAGTAAATCGGCACCAACTGTAGGATGAATAAAATGAGCATGATAATATGGCAACTCAGGATGCTCCTAAATCAGACAACTGGGGTTGAAAGAAATGATTCTCCTAAATCATTGAGATATTCCAACATGAGCTGAATCCAACTTAAACTGAGAGATCCATGGAGCAGCTTCAATAGATCTGTACTTCCACTTCACCAAATATTCATAATAATCTTTTCCTCTTGTACTCTTGCCAATTCTCTGATCCAATATCTGTTCAACTTTCTAAATCTGTTTCTTAGGATAATCATCTGGTATAACCACTTCATCCTCTAACTCATGATACTTATACAAATTAGTAATGTTAAATATAGGAGATATATCCATGTCATCAAGTAACTCAACTTCATAAGCATTACCACTGTCAAACTTCTTCACGATCTTACAAGGTCTAAATTTCTTCATCTTAAGCTTGCTATAAGTTCCAACTGGGAATCTTCCTTTCTTTAGATGAAACATCACCTCATCACCAACCTGGAAAACATGGTGTCTTCTAGACTGATCAGCATTCTCCTTATACTTCTAATTACTTTGTTCCAACCTTAACTTCATTTCTTTATGCAAGGACTCCATAAAATCAGCAAATTCTTCTCTTGCAGTGCTTTTCTTTTCTTCACCAACAACATCTCTCAAATCTGATATACCTCTAGGATGCATTCCAGTAACAATCTCAAAAGGTGTCTTCCCTGTAGTCCTATTCAAAGAATTATTATATGCAAATTCAGCTTGTGCCAATACCATCTCCCAATTGCTTGTTTTATTCCCAACTAAACATCTCAGCAAATTACCCAAGCTTCTATTCACAACCTCTGTCTATCCATCTATTTGTGGATGGAATGTAGAACTAAACTTCAATTCAGTACCCATCTTCTTCCACAAAGTCTTCCAAAAATAACCAACAAACTTACTATCTCTATCTGGAATAATGCTTCTTGGTAATCCATGCAATCTCACAATCTCTTTAAAGAAAAGTTTAGCAACATGCTCAGCATCTGATGTCTTCTTACATGGTATGAAATGAGCCATCTTAGAAAATCTATCCACTACAACAAATATGGAATCATACCCTTTCACTGTTTTAGTCAATCTAGGAACAAAATCCATACTGATATCAGTCCAAGGTTTCTCAGGAATAGTAATAGGTGTATACAAACCCATATTTTGACTCACTCCCTTTGCAACTTGACAAACTCCATAGCTCTTTACAAATTTCTGAATATCCTTATACATTTTTCACCAATAATATTTCTCTTTTAGCAAACTCAATGTCTTATCAATTCCAAAATGTCTAGCTAATCCACCACTATGCTTTTCCTTAATCAAATTCAACCTCATAGGACTTCTAGGAATACACAACTGAATACCTTTGAACAACATACCTTCTTGAATGAAATACTCATCATACTTACTTATGTGATTTGTCAGATTTGGTGCTCTGCACTCTCTCCATGCCTCAAAAAAATTAGGATCAACATCATATAACTCTTTCATCTCATAAAAACCAAGAACTTCAACCTTCATTTCAGTCAACAAAGAATGTCTTTTACTCAATGCATCAACAACTTTGTTAGTAACTCCACTCTTATGCTTGATCACAAATGTAAAGCTTTGTAAATACTCAACCCACTTCATATCTCTTTGATTCAATTTATGTTGACTTCCCAAGTATTGTAAAGCTTTATGATTAGTGTACAATAGAAACTCCTTAGGCATCAAATAATGTCTCCATTTCTTCAATGCTTGAACAATGGCATAGAATTCTTGATTATACATAGAATATTTCCTTTTAGCATCATTCAACTTTTCACTAAAGAAAGCAACAAGCTTACCTTCTTGACTTAATATAGCTGCTATTGCGTTACCACTTGCATCACATTCAACTTGAAATACTTTGTTGAAATTAGGTAAAGCTAATACAGGTAATTCAGCAACCTTTTGTTTCAAAGTCTCAAAACTCTTATCAGCTCTGTGCGTCCACTTGAATTCCCTTTTATCTCCCCTCATTGTTTCAGTGATAGCATTACAAACAACACTGAAATTCTTTATAAACTTTCTATAAAAACTAGCCAAACCATGAAATGATCTTACCTCACTCAAATTCTTAGGTGTAGGCCATTCCAAAATTACTTTAACCTTTTGAGGATCCATCTTCAAACCATCAGCTGAAATCACAAATCCCAAATACACAATCTCCTCTTGCATAAAATAACACTTTTCAGATTGATCAACAAATTTTCCTCTTTCAACCTCTGTAATACTTGCCTAATATGCTCAAGATGTTCTTCCTTAGACTTTCTAAATATTAGAATATCATCCAAATAAACAATCACAAATTTACCCAAAAATCTTTTAAGAACTTCATTCATCAACCCCATAAAAGTACTAGGTGCATTAGTCAAACCAAAAGACATATCCAACCATTCATACAAACCATCTTTTGTCTTGAAAGTAGTCTTCCATTCATCACCTTCTTTGATTCTAATCTGATGATAGCCACTCTTCAAATCAATCTTGGTAAAATACTTTGCTCCACTTAAACAATCCATTATGTTATCCATTCTTGGCATAGGAAACCTATATTTCACTGTTATCTTTTTAATGGCTCTGGAATCAGTACGCATTCTCCATTCTCCATTATTTTTAGGTGCTAATATAGTAGGTATAGCACATAGACTCAAGCTTTCTCTAATTAAACTTTTCTGCAATTGTTCATGCACTTGTCTGTTAAGTTCTTCATTCTCTATAGGTGTCAATCTATATGGTGCTTTGTTTGGCAAACTAGCTCCAGGGATCAGGTCCATACAATGACTTATACTTCTTACTAGAGGTAAACCATCAAGAGTATCTTCAATAATAATGCCTTTATACTCATTCAACAACTCTGCAATTTCTCCTAGCACTTGGTCAATACTACCATCCATCACTCGGTCACCACTGACTGGCACTTGGTTAACATTGTTTTCTGGCACTCGGTCTCCATTGACAAAACTTGATTTTCTTGGAATTATAGCAAAACAAAATTGATTCTTTTTCACTTCTTTTTCAAATTGTTTCCCATTAACCATGCAATTTTTTATAGCAGTATAATTAACCTCATCTGGAACTTCAATCAAAGGAAAAAATGTTTGTTTCTTTCCATTTACCCAAAGAGTATATTGATTCGATCTTCCACCATGTACATCATATCTATCATATTGCCAAGGTCTACCCAATAGAATATGACAACAATCCATGGGCATAATATCACACAAAACTTCATCAAAGTAATGTCCAATTTTTAACTTCACAAGGCATTGCTCACTTACCAATATCTTATGCTCATCTTTGATCCAAGAAACATGATAAGGTTTAGGATGTTTCAGCCTCTACAACTACAACTTTGTAACTAGCTCTTCTGATGCCAGATTTGTAGAACTTCCACTATCAATAATCACTTTACAAAATTTCCCAGCCATCTTACATCTTGTCTTGAAAAGACTTCTCCTTAAAATAGGTTCCTCATCACTTTCCTTATTACATAAGGTTCTTCTCACCATCAAATTTTTTCCAGCCCCAAGTCCACTTGGTGAACCCTCATTGTCTTCTTCAATCACAACATTTCTATTATTCTGCCCACCTTTAGAAGATCTACATTCAAAGGATCTATGCCCTTCTTTGCCACATCTAAAACAATTACCATGAAATCCACCTCTAGAATAAGAATTACCTCTTCCTCGGTAAGAATTAGTGCCTCCTTGGTAAGAATTACCACCTTTCCATTTAGTCTTGCCTTTGATATCATTCTTCCATTTAGGTCTACCTTTATCCTGCACAGAACTATCAGATCTACCACTTTTTCCATAAGATCTACCTCTACCTCTCTAGAATCTACCACCTCTACCTTTCTTTCTTTGTTCATGCTTCTTTGTCAAGATCTCCTCAGCTTTCAAGGCATATTGATATGCTTTTTCTACACTTTCTAGCTTTAGAAAACTTATTTCATCTTGTATTCCAGATGTTAATCCATTAATGTACCTTGCAATTTTCTCAACATCATCATTCAAATGTCCAAATCTGATGTTCAATCTATAGAATTCCTCAATTTACTCATTCACAGTCATGTCTTTTTGTTTCAAATTTTGCATCTTTCTCAACAAGCTAACTTGGTAATCAGCAAGAAGGAATTTGTTCTTTACCTTGTTCACCATCTTTGGCCAAGTTCTAATCTTCTCATTTCCTCTCCTTTGTCTATCAGTTTGCAAGTGTTCCCACCATAATGATGCATGACCTTTCAACCTAATGACTGCAATCTTCACCTTTCTATTATTAGGAGTGTTTTCATACTCAAAGAACTCCTCCATATCAGAGATCCAATCCAACATAGCATTGGTGTCCAATTTTCCATCATAAGGAACAACTTCTACACCAAGATTTGAATTCGTTGTAGACAATACTCTCAACAATCTTGCTTCATCTTGGTCTTCTTCAAGTTCTTGATTAGGGTTTGGTGCTGCTACTTCATCATCACTTACATCATCAAGATGTACTCCTCTCCTCTAGGTTGTCACCATAGCATCTAATTTGGCTGCAATTTGTCTCAACTAATCCAATATAGCATTATCAACATCATTTCCTCTACCATGAACCATCTTTACAAATCAGGTTCCTGCAAGATCGTAAGCCTCTACAAGTTATAGGTCAAATCCATAGATCTTTCACCTTACAACCAAATCCAAATCAAGGTTCTACGTGATCCAATCTCCACAAGGATGAACCTCAAGCTTTGATACCAATTGGCACAAGGAAAAGATGAATAACCATGGCCAAAGGCTCACCCAGCTATCCAAACCACCCTGCAAGAGTAAACACAACAGAAGAAAACACAAGTGGACAACAACCAAAGGAGGATAAGAGGGAAATACTTCTATTGATTCATCAAAATATCTTCATACATGCCCAGTTGTGAGGCCTTCTAGGTTATGGCCAAATTACCATACATTCACATTCGAAGATCCAAGAACAAATTCACACTTTCAGTTTTGCTCCCTCCAAAACTTTTCTTCTTCTTAAAATTTTCTCTTCTAAAATTAGTTAGCTCTAAGCCTAAACTCTCTATTTATACTTGCCAAAACAACTTACAGATCATTCTAGAATCATTACATAAGAGGAAGGCCGACACAAGATCTTATCCTTAAATTCATGACAAAACTTAATATTCAGGTCAGCTCCTACTAAGAACCAAAAACAAACAACTCAACACCCACTGGATAACTCGGAACCCACTAGGAAACTGACACTCGACATCACTCGACATCCACTAGAAACTGGCACTCGAAATCACTCGACATCCACTAAAAACTAGAAACTTGGCACGTGAAGGATGCTCAACACATGAAGAAATGCTTGGCACATGAAGGATGCTTGGCACATGAAGAATCACTCGGCACATGAAGAAAGTAACTTGGCACCAAATAAGTAACTCGGCACCAACTGTAGGATGAATAAAATGAGCAAGATAATATGGCAACTCAGGATACTCCTACATCAAGTGTAGATACCATTCTTGCTCTGTTGAATTTGGAGACCAACAAAGAATTTGATCTCACCAAACATAGATATCTCAAATTCCTTGTTCATTTGACCTAAAAATTATTTGCATTGATCATCATTTCTTGTTAACAAAGTATCATCCACAAATATTTCTACCAAAATAATTTTGTTATCTGATCATTCCTTTCCTATTGATTGAGTTCCTCTATCTTCATTTTGAATTTCTATCTCTCGTTGATCTGACTACTACTTGAATCCTTCAGACTCGGTAGGCATTGGCTTGGTAGCATCTGAATGTGACTCAGTTTCCTTCAACTTGGTTTGAACTTCTTGCAACTTGGTGACTAAAGACTCAAGAGTAGAAGTTTCTTGATTAACAGATGTATCTGGTACTATATCAGGTTCAATGAAAATAAATCTCCTATAATCTTTTGGTTCCTTTTTTCTTTCTTCTTTAGTCCTTTCTACAAACTCATCAACTTTCACATGTGCATTTTCTATGACTTTGTGAGTACATAGTTTAAACATCTATATGCCTTACTCTTGCAAGAATATCCCAAAAATATGCCTCCATCACCCTTCACATCAAATTTACATTTTCTAGAATCTTTTAGAATACAATATTTACTTTCAAATACTTCTAGGTAACTTACATTGGGTCTATAGCCATACCATAACTCATAGGGAGTCTTGAATGAGTCCTTCAACTGTACTTAGTTCAAGGTATGAACTACAATGTTGATAGCTTCCTTTTGTAATACCCCAAAATTGGCTCATTGCCATGATACCAATTTTAGTCTATGCTAATAATTGCTAAAGTCCTATTTCATTAGGAAAATCCTTGTTCTGACATTCACTGCTTGACTTAATTGTCAAATGCAAAAAATCCTAATCTGCATTACTCACACTCTTTATTTAATCCCTAAGTATTGACTCAAATTAGCTACATTAAACCTATTGATTAAATTTAATTTAATTATAAGTGTTTATACTTTGATTAAATTAAATTACTTCTTTAGCTAATGTACAAAGGAATTAAATATATTTGATTTAATTAAATATTCTCATTCTAATTGTTGAATTTAATTATTCAATTTAGAATACTCAATTATGAGGTCATATTTAATTTCCTTAAATCAAATATATTCTCCAATATTCTCTCTTCAGTTCAGAAATGGAAACTCTTAGTTGACTAAAATCATAAAAGGAATTAAATCAATTAACTCCATATTCCACTCAAAAGAAATTAGTTAACTTCCTTTTCATAAGGAAACTTTCCATTCTAACTAAATCTCATTTCTAATCTCGACCATCCATCCAAATTGATCTTGACCAATTATCAATTCTTGGATTCTATATAAGAAGCTCTCAATTCCTCATTTAGAAAAGAGGGGAGGTTGAATCTTATTGCTATCGAATCTCTGTTGAATTGTGCACTTTTTATTCTCATAAGCTTTCCATCATTTAGATTTAAAAATCATCTAGATTTAATATGCATACATCTAGATAATTTTACTTTATATGTTCTTAAATTAGTTGCATAATCATTCTAGCTTACTTCGCACACTCATATAGATTAGTTTTCTTTAAATCCTTCATTCTTAGAGGGTCTGGTTCCCTGCACCTCGATTCTAAGGATATTAATAGGAAAAATCCCTTTAGATAGAAGGCAACAGGTCACCTTGTAGGGAAAATATTGGGTGAACAATCTCATGTTCATTCCAGGATGAATCTGCAAATAATGATCGTGTTGTAGTGTGTGTGTTAACAGAGGTCACAATCCATGCATACATTTTTGGCACCCACCATGGGGCCGAGAAATCAATTTTCTGGCCTCATTCTTTTTGTTTTGCATTGTATTTTTTTGTTTATATCTTGTTTTGTAGGTTTGACTTGTTGTAGATTTGAAGACACTTCGAGGAGGCATCCAACAATGATGAGAAAATGAGCATTTGAGAAACCTCCTCCTCTTCTCCTCTTAATCTTCTTCTATTTCTCTTCTTCTTCTTCTTTTTCTTCCTTCTCATGTTCTAAAGTTTTAAATAAAAAAATTGATCAAAATCCTTTTTTTAATCCTTTTTATGATTTTTCATAAAAATCATAAAAAGTAGACCAACTTGATGAATTTTGGTCTGAAAGTTTTACTAAAGGTTCTAGAAAATACGAAAAAATCACAAGCAAAATTTCTAATTTTTCTGATTAAAGCTTTATTTTATATATTTTTTAATGATTTTTTCATATGTGAATTATTTGAGCTAGTAAAATAACACTTTTTGATCTGATAATTTTTGGATCAAAATTGGATTTTTAGTAATTCATTAATGGTTTTTTCATCGAAAAATTAATTTACACATGAAATCATCGAATTAAAATCTAAAATTTTTGCTGAAAGTTTAGGATGATGTCCAAATATCATAATAAAAAATTCAGAGTTTTCAGATTTAAAATATATTTTTATTAATTCTTTTATGGTTTTCCATAAAAAAAATTAATTTATGAGATAAATCTCAAAATTTTGATTTGAGATTTTTACTGCCAATTTGGGACACTTTCAAGAGCTCACAGTAAATTTTTTTAGATTTTTTAGATTATAAATTTGTTTTAAATCTTTTTTCTTTAAACATTTTTTTCATAAAAACATTAATTCATGATACAAATCCTTGAATTTTAATCAAACTTTTTTATTGCACGTATGTGGAAAGCAAAAATGAAGGACACTTGAGGATTTTAATTTAGAAAGGAATGAACTTGAATGACTAATCATTTTTCTTTGAATGAATGTTGCAACTAAAATTAAAATCCAAACACACTCTTGAATGCCTTCAAATTTAAAAAAATCAAATTCAATCTTGAATGCCTTAATAAATTGACAAATCTTTCACTTGAATAAATGTGCTAAAAAAATCAATCTTTAATGTCATGGATTAAAATCTACATGTTTTTCATTGGAATGAATGTTATAATACAATCTTGAGTGCCTTAAAGAGAACACATTTTCATTGGAATGCATGTTAGTAACACACTCTTGAGTGCTTAAGGATCAAAGAACCATTGCAATGAAATATTTGGATTTTGGTGCTTAAAATGATTACATCCAATCTTGAATGAATAAAGGAATTGAATCTTTCCTCTATCGATTTTGCATGTTGACAATGCTCGATTTACTTTTGTTGACGAACTCTCAATTTATTATGTTGACAACGCTATAAGTTGGAAAGAACCTTGCATGCTAAACATGAGTGTCTTCAAGAGTAGAATAAAAAAATCTAAAGATTCATTGGGAAAGAACAAGTGTCTTTTAAACCCCAAGGCCACTTACGTATTCACTCCTCTTGCACTTTTGAGTGATCTTGAGTGCACAAGAAATAAGTGGACTTGTTTTATTTTTTTAGGAGGCCTGCTTGGGGATTTCATCACCCCTCAGGATGACCTCAACTCTCGAGTTTTGGCAGAGAATAAATATCGGGAGGTGAATCGACAGACACCTCTCTTGGAAGTATAATCTTGCCACTCTTGGCTAAGCCCCAAAGAACTTTATACCTTTGGGAAGTGAAGGTGGAGATTTGGGTAACCATATCCTCCCAATTGTGTGGCATTATTTTCTTTCATCTACAAATTTGGGCCTCACGTACTTTGTGTATATTGACGAAACCTTATAGTTGATCTTTGTATATCCTAGTTGAAAGCCTTGATAGGATTATTGATGTGCTTGGCATGCTTGAGTATTCAAAGTCCAAAATCTACATAGAGATGACATTTTAAGTGTGGTCTTGGTATAAACCTATGAATAATTTTCTACCTATGATTATTGCAACTAAGGGTGGAAGAGAGTGTTTTTTTTCTTCACATAAACCAAGGAAATCACAATGGTGAACAACAAATGCTTTAAATCCAATATGCCGAGTGAGGAAGAAGAGACACTTATTGCAAACATGAAGCAACAAATCCAATCAATGAGCACTCAACTTCAAATACTGAAGGAGGAAGATGAAACATCATATAAAAATTCTCCTTGTGAGATTATTTACCTTCCTATAATGTTGAGTCCAAGACATCTCAAAAAAATCTGCAAATACCCAAGAAATCTAGAAATATTTTTGAAGAAAAACCTTGGGAACCTAAACCAAAGTGTGATTTCACCCCTTTGGAAAGATCTTATGAATCAACTTTGGAAGAACTTCTTCAAAAGAAACTCATTATGTTACCTAATGTCACTTTGGTAGGAGTTTCCTTTATGAGTAACTATTGTGCCTATCATAGACATAATTTACATAAAACTTCACATTGTAAGGAGCTGAAAAAAAAAGATCCAAGATCTCTTTGACAATGACATAATTCAAAAATCTAAGCTCTCATCTACTAGAGATTCTACTCTCAAGAAGGATCAACATCATGAAACCATGTCTAGCAATGGTTCAAATGCAACCTCTAATTTTTCCAACATGCCATCACCTTCTAAAGTGTCTAATCTTTCCAACATACCTCCACCAAAAAAAGCACCTAATTGTTTTTCTATTGACTATGTGTACCCTCAAAGGCTGCCTCTACAGGAAACTCAAGCTAATCTTGACTTAGCTGCAAACCTCTCCCATACTACTTAAACCAAAGATCCAAAAGCTCCATGTATTGCTCCTCCTATTATCCCCACTCCAACTATTCCTCCATTGTCCCTTCAAGAGCCTATTATGGAGACTCTAGAAATATATTTGAATACAGATTCAGATACTCCCTCATTCTTGAAATTGGTTTCATGTCAAGAGGATCACTTAAATGATGAAGAAACAAGTGTTGATCAAGACCAAGATTCCTTCATCCCCTTTCAAGTCTTCAAAGATCTCCTGCCTCCATCTCAAGAGCCACATAGTCATCCATCTCCCATGTCATGCACTTCTACTAAGCAAGATCAAGATATTCCTTCCACCATCCTTAAGGAGACTATAAAAGACCAAGCGAAGGATACTTTTCCTATGTTACCTAAAATTCCTTTTGAAGAGAAAAGTGTTCCCTCACCCTCTTATTCTACCTTGCTACATTCACTTCCAAACTATGCTCAAGCTTTAAATACTCCTATCAAAGGTATTGCTCCTATAACAGTTACTCATAAATCTATTGATGGCTTTGGTCATGTTGCTCACTCTAAAGATGTTGATATCCCTACTCATGGTCCATTCACATCTTCTAAATCTATCCTTGGTCCCTATCCGTCTAAGCTAAAACCTTCAAGTCTTCCATCCATATTGGGATCTTATGTTCCTCTATCTCCTACTTCCACTCTCAACTCATTAAACATTCCTCTTACCCTACCCCAAGATCAACAAAGATACACATACTTGAACTCTTCACATTCACCTTTCCATCTAAACTAGTCATATTGGCCTCATTCATCCACAAGTCCCAAGTCCTTTGGAAGCAATTTTAATGATCAACTCAAACACAAGTGCATGAATCCATCCTCAAAAGTTTACTATGTCTGCTCTAATTGACATGTGATTGTCAAGAAGGAAAAAAGAAAAAAAAGAGACCACAAAGGTCCACTATTCAAAGAGGTCAACCAAAGAAAGTATGGGTTCTTAAATCTATTATTGAAGAAATGTTTTACAAAGCATCTAATGAAAAATCAAAACCTATATGGATTCCCAAGTCTCTTTTGAAGGACTTGACTATTGAAAACAAATCAAAGTTAACATTCAAGCTTCCAAAGGTTTCCACTCCATCTCCTTCCCAACATCTTCCTAAAAAGGTTTCAAAACCTTCTACTCCACCCCTCTCCAAAATGGATTTGCTACCTCATATATCTAAGCCTCAATCTATTTCATCCATATTTCTTCCATCATTCCACTACCCTTCAAGGTGTGTGTCAATGTTGATCTTGCATAATATCTCATCCACCCTCATAAGATCCTCTAAATCTCATGCCTGCTTGCCATCCTTGCTTGTTTCAATCTTCCAAAACCAACAACCTTATCCTCCATCTACCTCTCATTTTCCTATCATTTCCTTTCCATTACCTTGTTAGCATCTTTGAGTGTACCTTGCTATGGCTTTGGCTTATCATCACTTATCTTTCTTATAGGAATGCTATATAACTTGAGAAAGGATTGAATTATTTCCAAAAACTCTAAAAATTCAAAAAAAAAACAAAAAAACAAAAAAACAAAAAAATGTGCCTCGGTGAAAAATTGGAAACAGGCACTTTGGTAGAAAAAGTAAAGAAAAATAAATCTGTCCTATGGTGAAAACCACTTCTTGTGGCACCTTGGACAAGTACCATGATGAAAACTTGGCAAATAGGCATCATGCATAATTCTTCCATCCGTGACATTCTATCATGATCTTGCTTATCCTTTAGATGTCCTCATTCCTAAAGTCATTCACTCATAACCTCCATAACAAAATTTTCTATCCTATTCAATTAACCCTTTGGTCTTGATCAATGAAAGAAAGAAGAAAACTTAGTTCTTAGCAATCTCCTAAAATGGTCATTTTCATGGATTACTTACATGATACCATTCATTACACCATGACCTTATATTGTTATATCCTTTTCCCTAGCTTGGGTAATCTTGTGAAGGCTTTCCTTAAGGGTAACATTCACCACTTCATACTCCTTTCCTATCCATCTCCACTTATCCACTAGCTTGCTACTACATATTGTCCTGCACCTTGCTAGAGACTGAAACAAAATCAAGGTAATCCTTCTTGAGAGCTAGTAAGCTCTAACAAAGTGCTAAAAATCTAGAAATAGGCATCATGGTAGAAAAAAATTAAAATCCTGCCAAGAAGATAAAAACCTCATAAACAGGCACCTCTTGTTCCCAATGCCCCATTTGGTAGTGCATCTTTTGGCTATTCTGTACAGTCACTTTCATGCTTTCACTTTCTTGCTCTTCCTACTTTCCACTCATGTATCCATGGATTGAGTCTTGTCATAGCTCAAGGGAATTCCCTTTAGTGTCACTCTTTTTGAGATTTTTCTTGTAGGATCTCTTTTGTGATAGTCACTAGTGGTCCTCATTGTGTCTGCCTACTATCGCTAGTGTCACTCTTTCTAAGATTCTCCTCATAGAATCTCCTTTGCAATAGTCACCAGTTGTCCTCACTGCATCTACCTACCGTCGCCACTATTTCTCATTTTTAAGATTCTCCTCATAGAATCTCTTTCACAATAGTCACTAGTTGTTTCAGCTATGTCTACCTACTATTGCTCATGTCATGTCTTCAGATTCCTTTATGGAAGATCTCTCTTGCATTAGTCACCAGTCATCATGGTTGTGTCTGTCTACTATTGCTCAGTCCTTCTTAGGGTCTTCATCATGAAGATTCCCCTTTGACCTCAATCACCATTCATTCTAACTGTGTCTGCCTACTGTCATCAGCCTACTAAAAAGATTTCTTTCAAAACATGTTCTGGACACTAACACTTGACATCAATCCTATAACACAAAAATGAATGCAAAATGACATACTTGTTTGGACATGCTGAGCATTTTTCTTTGTTTGCTTTGTTTTCTCTTTATCATGTCTCCTCAAGCAACTTGATGATGTCATCTTTGACTAGAGAAGTAATGACTGGGAGCATGATCTTTTCTTTGCTTTCTATTTTTGGTTTAGTTCCAATAAGTTGATCTATTCCTATAAGAGAGGTGTCCACTATAAGAGCCTCCATCTCGCATTGGATGGCCAAGTGTACCTTGACTCCTTTTGTGTGAATATGTTAATAATGTTGGCTCTTCTCCTTGTTTGTTGGAGTGAACTTTTCATGCTACAGTAAATACTGATACTAGTTCTACTAAGTGAATGTACGGGTTACTGTGAGTAATTCCAGAACACTTCTATCTCAAGTTACAAACACAAGGGTCATTGCAGATAGAATAAATATTGAATACTTAGCATAAGATGGATCTCCCATGTGTTTGGTGTGTCTATCATGCAAGCAACATTTAGGTCATCCTAGCGTTTATGCTTTGATGCTTATGTTAACTTGCTATATTAAAAGGGACAAATGTTCTAGTCATTATGGCTTCTTATGCCTCGAATGCTTACATTTAATCCCAAAAAACCTATAACATATGTTCTATTCATATTCCCATGATTGCAATGTCAGTGGGAATTGTATAACATACGAGCTTTGTTCTATGTCCAGTGATGATAAATTTTTGAGGCTTGGTAACCAGACCTAGGGTTGCATATAACATAGTCTTGCATTGCATACTTCACTTGCATAAGCATACGATTCAATTACAAATCTATTTTCACCTTCTCTAATGAGGGATTGTTGATCTCTTCAAAGAATCCTATTCTTTCATGATTCCACAAATGATCGATTAATCACCCTCTTAGCTACTTTGGTCATTCTGAATCCATTTCTGGGATCGAATTCAAAATCTAACACACCTAAGTGGCTCAAAAATGCATTTTAAAATTTTGGGACTGGTGTGATTGAATGCTTGTGCAATCCAAATTTTTCTGATACTTTGTAATTCTTGGAATCTTTTCAACTCAAACTTGGTCTTTTGGACCTCGAAATCATTATGATCTCTTCATGTTTCTTTAGATCATTTTGATCTCTTTATATTTCTTCAAATCATTTTGATCTCTTCATATTTCTTTAGATCGTTCTGATCTCTTCCTTATTCTTCAAATCTTCTGATCTCTTCTATATTCTATTGAATCTTAGATTTCTTCTATATCTCATGATATACTGCTTCACATCATATTTATGGTGTGTCATCATTCGATTTTACTCCCAAGGGGGCAAGATGATTACATCATTCAATACTTATTGCTTGAGCCATCTCATTCCCATCTTATGTCCTCATCATTCGGGGCATCTCACCACTTGGGACATCTTGTTCCCATATTATGTCCTCATCATTTGGGGCATCTCACCACTAGGGGCATCTTATTTCCCTCTTTTTGACACCTTTTTCATCTTGTCATCATTTGACTATAGGTATCAAGACAATCTAAACCTTGACTCCTAAGGATGAAGCCTCATTCTAGGGATGATTCTATGTCACATAATTCAATCTTGCTATCTTTTATCAATTTTAGGTATCTAGGTGTTCCATCTAGATCCTTAAAAATTAACCTTTGTTCTAGAGATAATCTTTTAAATGCTTATTAATTTCAGTTATCTAGGTGTTCTATCTGGATCCTTAAAGATTAAGCTCCATTCTGGAGACAATCTTTTAAATGCTATTACTCTCAAGTATCTAGACATTCTATTTGGATCCTTGAAGGTTAAGCTCCATTCTGGAGATAATCTTCTAAATGCTTTCAATCTCAAGTATCTAGGTGTTCTATCTAGATCCTTGAAGGTTAAGCTCCATTCTGGAGATAATCTTCTAAATGCTAACAATCTTAGGTATCTAGGTGTTCTGTCTGGATCCTTGAAGGTTAAGCTCCATTTTGGAGATAATCTTCTAAATGCTATCAATCTTAGGTATCTAGGTGTTCTATCTGGATCCTTGAAGGTTAAACTCCATTTTGGAGATAATCTTCTAAATGCTTATCAATCTCAGGTATATAGGTGTTATATCTAGATCCTTAAAGGTCAAACTTCATTTTGAAGAAACCTTTTAAATGCTTATCAATTTTAGGTATCTAGATGTTCTGTTTGGATCATTAAAGATTGCACTCTTTTCTAAAGATAGTCTTTTAAATGCTTATCAATTTTACGTATCTAGGTATTCTACTTGGATTCCTTGGGATTAAGCTCTGCTCTAGAGATAGTCCTTAAAAGCTTATCAATTGGTCTTTGTATCATCAATTTCAGAACTAATCTCATTTCTTGATCCTCACATCATGCTTTCTAATTTTCTTTGAATTGAACATGTTGCTCACACATTCATTCAAAGAGGGGAAAAATGTAATACCCCAAAATTGGCTCATTGCCATGATACCAATTCTGGTCTATCCTAATAATTTATAAAGTCCTATTTCATTAGGCAAATCCTTGTTCTGACATTCGCTACTTAACTTAATTGTCAAATGCAAGAAATCGTAATATGCATTACTCACACTCTTTATTTAATTCCTAAGTATTGACTCAAATTAGCTACATTAAACCTATTGATTTAATTTAATTTAATTATAAGTTTTTATACTTTAATTAAAATAAATTACTTCTTTAGCTAATGTACACATGAATTAAATATATTTGATTTAATTAAATATTCTCATTCTAATTGTTGAATTTAATTATTCAATTTAGAATACTCAATTATGAGGTCATATTTAATTTCCTTAAATCAAATATCTTCTCCAATATTCTCTCTTCAGTTCAGAAATGGAAACTCTCAATTGACTAAAATCATAAAAGGAATTAAATTAGTTAACTCCTTATTCCACTCAAAAGAAATCAGTTAACTTCCTTTTCATAAGGAAACTTTCCATTCTAACTGAATCTCATTTCTAATCTTGACCGTCCATCCAAATTGATCTTGACCATTGATCAATTCTTGGATTCTATTTAAGAAGCTCTCAATTCCTCATTTAGAAAAGAGGGGAGGTTGAATCTTATTGCTATCAAATCTTTTCTGAATTCTACACTCGTTATTCTCATAAGCTTTCCATCATTTAGATTTAAAAATCATCTAGATTTAATATGCATACATCTAGATAATTTTACTTTATATGTTCTTGAATTAGTTGCATAATCATTCTAGATTACTTTGCACACTCATATAGATTAGTTTTCTTTAAATCCTTTGTTCTGAGAGGGTCTGGTTGCCTGCACCTCAATTCCTAAGATATTAACATGCAAAATCTCTTTAGATAAAAGGCAACAATTTGGCTTGTAGGGGAAATCTTGGGTGAACAATCTCATGTTCATTTCAGGATAAATCCACAAATAATAACCGTGTTGAAGTGTGTGTGTTAACAGAGGCCACAATTCATGCATACACCTTCCAATATTTGATAGGAATGTTCTTTTCAATCTTTAGAGTCCTTCCACAATCCATGATAGATCTGCTCCTCCTTTCAGCTATTACATTCTACTCGAGAGTTCCAGGAGCTGATACATGTCTTTTAATTCTTCTTTCAATGAAAAAGTTATTGAATTCATGGGAGATGAATTCACCACCTCTATTTGATCTCAAGAATTTTAGTCTTTTCTCTATTTCTTTTTCCACTCTAGCCAAATACCATTTGAATTTCTCAAATGCTTCTAATTTCTCTCTCAAATACATGACAGTCATCATTCTTGAGTAGTCATCAACAAAAAGAATAAATAAATTTTCTCTAGTATAGCTCTCAATTTCAATAGGTCCACACAAATTAGTATGCACAATTTCCAAAACTTGTTCAGACTGATAATTTTTACTTTTAAAGCTAGTCTTTCCAATCTTACCAATTTGACAATTCATTCATAAACCAACATCAGGTTTCTTTATGCTAGGAATACCTCTTACTTTCCTGAATTTGGTTATTTTCACTAGGTTATCAAAATTCACATTACATAACCTTATGTGCCATAACTAACTTTCTTCAACTTGAGCAATAAAACATGAGCATTCACCAAGTTCAAGATAAAACAAGTTAACTTTTGTTTGTATGCTTGATCCAAGCAGTTTTCCTTTGTCATCTAGCAATCTTAATTTTCCATGCATGAATTCCACCTTGAATCCAATAATGATTAGCTATACCACACTCAACAAGTTGTGTTTCAGTCCTTCAACCCAATATGCATTATCATATACAAGCTCTTTGGTTAGTGAGATTCCTTCTCTTCCTTTTATGCAACAAGGTTCATTATTACCAAACCTTACACTGCCACCATCATAGTCTTCAAATTGTTCAAACTTTGTTTTGCCACTAGTCATATGATGTAAACAACCACTATTTATGATCCAGGTATCATTTTTTCTTACATGAGAGATAAGTGTCATCTTATCTTCCTCATCATTATCAAATTCATCTTTCACAACAATGTAAACAATTTCATCTTCACTATTATCAGAATCCTTAGAATCCTTAGCCATGAAACATGTTTAATTACCTTTTTTCTTGAATGATTTGAAGTCTTTCTTACTATTGCACTTGTGAGCTTTCTTCTCATCCTTGTTTTTCTTGTTTGGGCACCTAGCAGCAATATGACCAATTTCTTCACAAGAAAAATAGATAAGAGGAACCTTACCTTTGAATTTTCCTTTGCCTCTAGAATATTTTCTTTCTAGTAGAGCTTCAACCACCTCAAGATCATTGTCAGAACTCTATTCTGATTCTTCTTCAGTTTTTGACTGAGAATCCTTTATCATTTTTCCTTTTTCTTTGAGTGAAAGCTTGGCTTCAAATGTTGATTCAATGTTCTTTGAAGCTGGAACATAGTTTTCATAGTTATCTAGCTCAAATGTAGTCAATCTTCATACTATTGCCTCTAAATTTATCTTAAGATTTACTTCACATCTTCTTTCTTGAATTGCAGAAACTCTAATTGCATAAATGGGAAGCAATGTTCTAAGAACTTTACTTACAACTATTTCCTCTTTGATATCTCCTCCAGAAGCTTTGATTGCACTACTGCTTACTTTGAATTTTTCAACATATTTAGCAATGTTCTCATCCTCTCTCATCCTCATCTTATCAAATTGTCCTCTTAGACTTTTTGCTTTGGCTCTGCTCACATTGTCATCATGTCTGTAGATATCTGCCAGCTTGTTCCACATTTCAAAGGTAGTCTTGTAGTCCTTGATATCATCAAATTCTTCATAGCTTAAGGCAGATGCAATGTCTATCATCATGGTGTTATGAGTCTTCTTATCAACAATGTCATTGATAGATAATGTACCAGAAGGAGTTATGTATTCTTGATCAATGTATTTCATTCCTATATCTCCAATGGAAGCCAGACAGAGTTTCATGAGACCTTGCCATGTTGAAAAGTTATCCCTATTAAGCCTTAGAATTTCCCTCTCGTAAGACATCCTGATCATTAGCTTTGATCCTTGAAATCCTTCCTGCAAGCACCAAATGCTTTGATACCAATTGTTGGAAATATAGATGGAGTAAGTTGGGGGGGGGGGAGTGAATTGGTTACCACAAAAAAAATCCACAGATCCCTTAGATGTCTTATAAAACTAGTTACTACTATCACTTGGTAGCTATACAGAAAAATGTTATAACTTAGTAAATGTAGTGTATGTTATCTTTAATATATCCTAGACATTAAAAGTGATTAACATGCATGCATAAAATAAATAACATGAACACATGAGGCACAAAATTTAATGTGCAAACCCAATATGGGAAAAACCACCAAGTAACTAGCTACCAATTTTCACTCTTCTAAAGTGAGCCTTGTTAGGAGCCAACCTTGTTAAAGGTTACAAAACACACTATTAGGTGTGACCTTGTTAAAGGATTTAATCACCCTACTAGGAGTGGCCTTGCTAGAGGACTTTGGAATAATTCAATAGAACTATCACGTTGCTAGAGGATTTACAAAATGGTTATAAGACCAACTATATTAAGAGATCTAGAAATCAATGCTACAATGGTGAGATAATAACAATGAATTGACCTAAATGAGATGCAATTGAATTTTCTGATATAGATCTTTGTTCTACTTTACTAGATCCTCTTTTGATCAAATACAACTTTGATACTTCTGAAGGATGTCTGATCCTTCTTCAAAATTTGCTCACATTATCCTCTTCACACTTGCATGCTCGCTCATTACACTCATCCATGCTTTAGAATTCACAAATTAACCTCTTATTTATACCTTAAAAATTTTCAAGTTAGCTCATTTACAAGTTATAATTACTAATAATCATTACATTGGTCAGCTACAATCATTACATGAAACAATTAAACTTTATTTCCCAAAATAATGAAATCCTTCATTGGCCGACCCTGCTTGATAAACACTACTCTAGAAATGATTTCCAGTGTGAACTCTACAAAATCCTTTGGACATCAAGTGAACTCGGTAAAAACTAAATTTCCTTCATTAACCTTGTGAGCTCGGTTAACACTAACTTTTGCCACAAAATCCTTCGATGCCTGAGTGAGCTCGATAGACACTACTTCCATAGAGTAACTTTCAGGAACACTTAGTAGACTCTGGAATTCAATTCACTAACCAACTAAGCTTTGTAGAATCTATAATTTTCTTTGCTGACCAATTGAGCTTGGTAGACTCAGCAATTTTCTTTTCTGACCAATTGAGCTTAGTAGACTCTATAATTTGCTTTGCTAACCAACTGAGCTTGGTAGACTCTGTTTGATAACTTATATGACATTTGTGTAATATGAAAGACAACATACAATTGAGCAATTGTATCCAACATTCACATATTATGATGTTTAGTATAAGACTAGATGACATGAATTTTTGTATTAGATTAGCTATTGCTTATTGGTTTAGCATGTTAGATTTTCTTATTATGATGATCAACATGTGATAGGTGATGTTATCTACTTGAAGGATTATCTTATACTTTACTACTAGCATGTTAAATTTCTTTATGCTTATATTGTAGAATTTTTTAGTAGTGATGTCCCTATTACAATAGTACTCACAATATAATTGGTGGCTTGGAATGTTATGCATGGAGGATGGCTAGGATCCATGATGGCCTTATGATGCTATTGATGGTTGGGAAGAACCACATACTTAGTTTGGTTATTCAATACATTGCAATGTTATTTCTGTACATTGTGATGTTGCTTTCAATCTGTTCTTTTACTACTATGGTTTAGATGGATAGATGTTCCTCTTCCTTGTTGTTTATGCACTTGAGTGTTTGTTCCTCTATTTATGTGGATCTAGTACTCCCCAATGTGGAGGTTTTCATGTTTTTATGCTTTTTATTTATGTTCTATTGTTGCACTGATGTATTTTCTTATGTGGAAAGGTAGTTGCTCATGCAAGAATGTACTTCCTCATGCAAGAATTTACTTTCTCATGTGAGAATGTATTTCCTCACATAGGGATGTGAATCCTTGCATGGTGTACTATGAATCCTTAGATAGAGCCATGCAAATCCTTGTGCAAAGAATTGCACTTTCTCATGTGTAGTGATGCAAAGTCTCACATGAAACTTGAGACTAGTGCACTTTCTCATGCAAGAAATAGGGAGTAGTTAGGTTTGGATGAGGAAGCACTTTCTAACACAAGAAATAGGGAGTAGCTAGGCTTGGCCAAGGAATTTTTGAAAGTTGTCTTTGGACACCTTATTGGATTTCACACATTTCCAATTCAAAAGAGTCTTTCCTTTCTAGTTCAAAATAATCTTATCTTTCTAAGGGGTTTAAAATATATCATTTAAGTATATACTTAAGATATATTTAAATATATGCGATGAGTCTTTTGAGATAGGTTTCGGACCTCTCCAAGATAAGATAAAGATTCTAGGAATTTTCAAGGCTTTAGGATTTAAAACTTACCCAAATTTCAAGATTTTGCATTTTACCCAGCTTGGAGTTTTTTTGATGAGTGGTCATTTCTTTGATCCCTCATCACATGTATGGTCATTCTTGGCCTCTATTTGAGTGTGTCTATTTGGTAGTGGTGTTCAGAGATTTGTTGGTTGCCAGAATTGTAGTGAAGTCTTCTGTTGCAATCTTTGTGATCCCTACATTATGTTGTCATGTGCATTCATACTTAAAAAAAATATATCTTGGCTTGTATTGTATCCTTGTTCCAAGGATCTCTAGGCAGGGCATTACATCTAGTGTTAGAGCCCATATTTAAACATCAGGATCTCTATATTTATGTTTCCCTTATGGTTGTTGTTGCATTTTTTTTAGTGCAAGCATCTTGGTGAGAGCTTGTGAGTCTTGTTGCTTTGGCATATACTTGGGATGGAGTTTCTTGTCAAGTAGATGCAACTAGATTAGTGTGAGGAGAAGGAAGTGAGTCTTCCCTTGTTTTGTAGGTGGAATCAATGTGCCTTTGTTGGTTGGTTGCTTGTGTGACCCTTTTTGGATGAAACCACTAATTGGTGTCCATGTGATGGCTTAGAGTTCCTCTTATGTTTCTCCTTGTGGAGTAAGGTGCATCATTTCCTTGTTTTCTCCTACTTGTAAGTAAATAAATGAATCTTATTTCTGATTCTATTTTTTGTCATTATAGTAATGAAATGATTCCTTTCATTGAGAAATGAGTGTTATTGTGAATCATTTCAAATAATTAGGTTTGCATTATATCCTTGGGTTAATGATTTAAATCCCCAATATTATTGTATCATAAGCTTATGGAAAATTGTATTAGTTTGATGGATATCTAATTGTTGCATTGCATGGAAAAATAATTAAGGAGATTATTTTTGTATGTATATGCATGAGGTTACTTATGGTATACTGCTTAATGTGTGTGACTGTGTTCTCTAACGTTGCTAGGATGATGTATTCCTTAGCATTGTGTACTGATTTATCCCTCTTGTGTGACTGTCCTTAGTCATGACATGTAATGTGATTTGATTGATGCCTTAGTTTATTTTGCTAGAGGTACTTTGCTCATGTTTTTGGGCTAGCATTGATTTTAAATATTTTCCTCTCTTGGAATAGTCATCAATTTTTATCCATCATGCTCTTTCTAATAGTTGTCACATTTGATTTATTGTTGAAATGTGTACTTTTTGATACTTATTGTTGGAATTGAAAATTCCCCATTTGGACTTTTTGGTTTTGTTTCATGATGACTATTTTGAATGTGTTTTAACTACTACCCAGTTGTGTGTTGTGATTCTACCATGTTCATCTTGAACCTCTAGTAGTTCATATAAGGGATAATATCATGGAGAACATGCTAGTCTATCTTTGATAGATTTAAAGTTATTAATGTAATTGGATGTTTTAAATAAACCTAATGTTATTCTTGAAAGAAATTGAAAGATATGTACTTTTTTTTATGGTGACTCTTCAACCCTTGCTTTGAAAACTATTTAGTTTCATTGTGCATTAGTGCTCATGTTATGTTTAAGTAATGAAATTATGAAAGATAAGTAATGATGGTTTTTAGTGTGTCGACTACCTTTCATTCCATGTCTTATGTTGTTTTGTTCATGTGTGTTCTTGAATGGTTTTGGACATTTTGTCCATTGCTTGTCATGGTAACTGAGACTATTGTTTTTCCTATGTTGTTTTGTCTTGAGTGGTGACTCAAATTCTTAGATATTAGGACTCTCTAAGATCTATCATTTTGTATTCCTCATTGATATCTTTTTGACTCTTTTTGAACGGAGTCAGTCTGAGTCCAGACATGAAAGTTATGGCCTCTGGAGTAAAGACAATTGTGCTGATTTGAAATTTCATGCAAGAAACTAGTGTTCATGCACTTTCTTGCCTAGTTTGTTGAGAAACTTTGTGCAGGACTATGGTAATGGAAAAATTTTCTTAGGGAACAAGAAGTTACTCTTTTGCACTTTTGGAGTTGTTAATTGATGTTCTAAGTACCCTTTTATCAAGCAGAGGCCAATTCAATTATGACATATCACATCTATGGCCATTGGAGAAGTTTACCTCTTCATGTTATTCTTAATGGAAGAGTAATCTATTCTTCATAATCTACTAGGTACTTTTTGGTGTTCATGCTTGGGTTTCTATATTTCCCATTGCACTGATCCACCTTCATGGGGTGAAGTGTAGTTTGTAAGTGTACCTTGCTCAAGGTTGATGTTGCCATGTTGTTTGGGAGTGACTTAGTTCTTTGATGAGACTAGATTCTCCTTTTTGGATGTTGACTTTGGTGCATATTTGTTTCCTTTTCTCTCTTGAGAGAGTAGGCTAGCATGGTTATGCCACTAGCTTAGTTAGTATTTTTTCAAATGAGTATGTTGATGGTTGGTGGAATTGTGAGTTCCCTAACACATCTTGGGCTGATTTAGTGCCAAGATTGAGAGAGATTCCCTCTTAGTCCTAATGTAGTTTCTTTCTCCCTAAGATCATTTCTTCAAGAGGATTGTCTCGGTCAAGTTTTCTCATTGACCATTAACTTGAGGCTTGAAATTGAGATTAGTCATAGGTTGGGTGTAGTATTCCTAGCATGGTGCTAGAGGGACATGGTATTGTTGGGCACATGTTACCATCTTATGAGTTGGTATATAGATACTACATGGTTGTTTCCACTATTGAATTATTTGCAATCTTGTGGAATGGTGATATCTTTTTTGGTTGGGTTGTGTAACTCTACTTCCCAGTGGTAGTTGACCTTTTGTACCTTGGAGAGGCATTATGCTCCTAGGCTTGGTGGTGAGTAGTCTTTTGGAGTGTGTAATTTTGTTGGTAAACTATCATCCGCTTTGTTCAAAGGGTGAGTTTATGTGGATTCAAGGATGCTCATGTGTGACATGATAATATTCTTGGGAATTTTGCGATGGTTATTCCCCATGATTCCAACTCTTTTTGGAAGGGCATCATGTTTTGACATTGTTTTCTGGTCATATGGTAGGTGCATGTCTTAGTTCGACACTTGTTGATGAGGTAGAGTGGCTTTTTCCTTATGATGTATTGTTGACTCTATGGCTAGATGGGTTTTTCCTAGCACATATAAGGTTCCTTCTTGGAGGACCTTGTGTTAGTGTGATACCTTTTCTCTTTTTGTTCACCTTTCTGGGGTTGATGTAATGGCTTAAGAATGTTGGAGTGATTTGGGTTTGACTTGCGGAGAGTTTGTTGAGTCATTCCTATTGCTCAGATTTTCTTTTTGGTTATTGGTGTGTTTTGGCTTCTATTCTTTGATTACAAGGTTCTAGGAGTAAGCCTAGTCTTTGGGTGGGATGATGTAGTGCCTCTCCCATTTGACTTTAATAAGTCATCTTGATGGATGCAACCTTGTTGCTCTTTTGTTGTGATGAATCATGATTGTGACCATGAGTGGTCTACACTATTGAGGTGATTGGATTTATGTTTCTATATTAGTTGCTTTGATTATGCTTATGGCTGATTATGAGATTATGATGTGATTTATGGTTCATTGAGGTTTGTGCTAGTGGTTACTAGGATCAATGCAATATCATGATGTTATTCCATGATTACCCTAAGATGTGCACAAAGATTGCACTATGTACTATTACCATGCTACAATAGACTAGGTTCCTGTAGTAGTGGTTAGTCATGTTTATGACTATATTCACTTTTTTTCTTTAAGTGCATTTTTATGTTGTTTAAAAAACCATTAATAAATGCTTAAATAATTAGAAATGGATTGTCTTTGTTGGGTTCATTGGTTATGTGCTACAAATATCTACTTATGTTATGTTTTATATTTGAGATGACTTGAGGGTCAGGTGTTATACTTTGATTTTAGTATCATAGATGTTAGACTACTATGTTGTTGAGTTGATCATATTGCATGATGATGCCATTTTGAGATGACAGTGTGTTTTATGATGATATCTAGTTATCTAGTATTTGGACATATCTCTAATTATGTTATGTGATGGATTTAATGCTATGGTTATTTACTTCATTCTTGTGTTGTTATGCTTTATGTGAATGCGAGTGATGTAAATAGATTATTTTGATATAATTAAATAAATGGTTAAATTAGGTAATTTAATGCATTTATTGCTTCAGCTATGTTATTATATGCAATTACACTTGATTGTGTTGTTTAGTGTGCATGATTTATATCCCTAGTAGTGGCACATGGAGTTAATGATTTAATTATTCATATTTTACCAATGTCATCCCTATATGGTTGACATATCCTTATTTTAATTGTTTAATTAAAGCTTTTGGTGATTATTAAATCTGAACTCATCTATATTATGTGGTTAGACTAGTGAGCATATCTGTGAATTTAGAGGTTCTCTTTGTTGGAAAAGTTGTTAAGGGAATTTTTGAGTTTTTTGGGTTTTTGAGCTTTTTAATTGATTTATTTCGATTTTTGGCAGCTTTTCCATAGATGAATTCCTATTTCTATGAATAGCCAATTTTTGTTTGGGTCAATTCAGTGTTTAACTAGGTTGGCTAGGTATTTTCCTTAATCGATTATTCACTCGATAAGTGAATAAGTATCCAAAAAGGAATTTAATTCCTCACTTCTCACTTTTGAATTAGAAAGTTAGAGAGTAAAATCCAAAATCTTCTTCATGAGGATTTAATATTTTGTTCATTGTGGGAGCTACGAGCATGGGATCATTGTGAGGTTGGGCTTATTGGATCTAACTTGGGGAGACGTTGGATTTCTATGATTTTCAGCCACTTTTGTGGGCTTTTTATTTTATGCATTAGATTTCTATTTTTTCCCTTTTGGCTACAAGGTAGGGCTCTCTCATTTTATTGTTTATGCTCTACTTTTGCTTCTATTTTGGTAGTCATTTGGATGGAGGTTGAGAAGTAGTGTTCCCCTCCATTTTTGTTTGTTGGTTCTACCTAGTTGGTTGGGTATGAGCATTTCCCTATTATCTAGACGAGGGTTTGAGATTTTGCACTATTATGCTAGCTTTTTTTGCGTATGGTGTTCGAGCCTAATTATTTTTGAATTTTTGGGTGTTTTGTACCTAAAGACCAAATGGGTTTTAATTTTGAAAATTTTCCAAAATTTGGGGATTTTACCTCATTTTGCATGTTTCACAATTTTCTCATGTTTTCTTGGCATGAGTTGGGTCATGGACCTATATTATCCATTTGGATATTAGTCAAAAAAATTTTGCACTTTTGTGTTTGTATTGGGATGCATGTCACATCCATACTCTTGACATTGTGTTCAGTTGAGTGATTTTATACTTAGTGTTATGGTTTCTCTTGGACCTTTGTTATTGTTTTGTGGACACTAGGATTCATGTAGAATCCATACTCCCTAATCGAGGCCAGTTGAGTGAGTTCATGATGTTTAGTATTGTTCCATCATTGAGATTTGTGTAGAATCCATACTCTTTGATTGAGGTGGGTTGAGTGATCTTATGATGTATGGTTTTATTGGTTCCTGGGATTCATGTAGAATACATCCTCGCAAGTTGTTTTTGGTTGAGTGTTTTTTTGCATTGTGTTCTAATCTAGTCCTTGTTTTATGATCATTGTGATGGTGGTGTGCCACACATGAGTACATATGCATACATTTTTTGAGTGACCTGAGAGGCCCAATCTTCCATAGTACTTTCAAAAGTTATGATCATTAGGGTCAGGATGGGAGTATGCATGTCCACGAGAACTTATCATAGGATAAGCATGGGTAAGGTAGGGTAGCATATGGAGGGGGCTTCTTTCTCGTAACCTAGTCCCTATTTGCCAAGGGTTGGAGTTTAGAAGTTTTAAGTGATAACTAAATAAAATGTGTGAATGGGTAATAAAATTTAATATAATAAAAATGATTCAGGATGTGCTCCTTCCATTGGGAAGTGGGGAGATGCTAGTACCAACTTGAGCTTATCAATGCCAAGAAACTCTCCATGATGTCAGCCCCTACTTAGTAGCTTTTGAGTATTTGACCAGGACCTATACTACTTGCATTATCCTAGGTTCTTGGTTACAACCATCATACTATCTGGTGTGAGTGTTAGCCTTGGATGTTCTCTTTGAGTGTTTGTGGTTAGATCATTATCTCCATTGGCATGGTGGGTGTGGACCTATGGGTCCCATTTGGTTGGGAGGCATAGCTACCATCACCACTACTAGGGACCAATGTACAGAGATAGTCTTTTATCCTAGTGTGACCATTGTTGGATGTTTTCACTTGATGCTTTAAGTTTCAAAGTATGTTTTTTATTATTTATGCTTTCATTATAATGCTTAGCTTTCTTGTTTAGATGATGTTAAGTTATTTGATGCATTCACATATTATGATGTTTAGCATATGGCTAGATGATTTGAATTGATGTATTGGATTATCTATTGCTTATTGGTTTAGCATGTTAGATTTTCTTATTATGATGATCAACATGTGATAGGTGTTGTTATTTACTTGAAGTATTATCTTATGCTTATATTGTAACATGTTTTAGTGGTGACATCCCTATTACAATAGCATCGATGATTAGATCGGTGGCTTGGGATGTTACGCATGGGGGATGGCTAGGATCCATGATGGTCTTATGATGCTATTGATAGTTGTAAGGAACCACATACTTAGTTTGGTTATTCAGTTAATTGTGATGTTATTTTTGTACACTGCAATGTTTCTTTTAGTATGTTCTTTTATTGCTATGGTTTAGATGGATAGATGTTCCTCTTCCTTGTTGTTTATGCACTCGAGTGTTTGTTCCTCAATTTAAGTGGATTTGGTACTCTCTAGTGTGGAGATTTTCATGTTTTTATGCTTTTTATTTATGCTTTATTCTTGCACTAATGTGTTTTCTCATATGGAAAGGCAGTTTCTCATGCAAGAATGTACTTTGTCATGCGAGAAAGTATTTCCTTGTATAGGGCTATGAATCCTCACATGGAGCCATGTGAATCCTTGTACGAAGTGATACATATCCTTGCACGGAGAATTGAAATTTCTTAAGTATAAGTTGACGTATAATTAATTCCTTATGCTTAAGATATATTTTAATATATACAATGAGTCTTTTGAGATAGGTTTCAGACCTCTTTGAGATAAGATAGAGATTCTAGGAATTTTTTGGGCTTCAAGATTTTAGACTTAGCCAAAGTTTAGGATTCTGCATTTTACCCCATCTTGGAGTTTTGTTGATGAGTGGTTGTTTCTTTGAGCCCTCATCATGTGCATAGTCATTGTTGGCCTCTATTTTCATATGTTTGTTTGGTAGTGGCATTTAGAGACTCATTGGTTTTTGAGATTGTGGTGAAGTCTTCCATTGCAATCTTTGTGATCCATCTATGATGTTGTCATGTGCATTCATACTTGAGAAAAAATGTATATCTTGGCTTGTATTGAATCTTTGTTCCAAGGATCTCTAGGTGGGGCATTACACTACAAAATAATACTTAACACATGAGAAAATTCTACAGACATCTAACCTCTACTCTTCATCTTGGAAATCCATATATATGATTGCAAAAAGGTATAGATGAGAGGAGGACCCATGTCAAAATGTTAATGGATACAAAAACTTTAGAAGATGGGAACAAAAAGGTATAGAAAACATTCTTCCAAAAGATTGATCAGAAAAAGAAAAGTAGTTGAGATAGTAAAAGAACATTTATATTGGGCCTTTGACTTTTTTTGTTCTCTTTCTCCTTCATTGTCCTTAATGAATAATATCTCAACTACCTCTTTTCAGTAGAGCTTTGATCTCTCCTACCACTTTCCAAACATAAATTTCCCTTTTTGTGGGCCACTCTATAGTTTTTACCTCTTGCAAGTCCTGAGTGGCTTTAGTCCACTTGGCTTCCATGAGTGCTTTTGATTCAACAATAAATTTATTCAAATCTATTCCTGCCTTAAATAGGGAATCAATTAACTTATTATATGGAATATCATAAGTGTCTTCAAAAATTAATACTATAGCCTCCTAAGTTAAAATGTTATCAAAAGAATTAGACCACTCTTACTAGTCTATCACTATGCTAGAAGCATCCAAAATTGATGGTATGTAGGGTTGTATTCCCTGAGATAAAACTTTTAACTTCCCTTGTATAGTTTGTAATTTCCTAGTGAAGAAAATGATCAATTGTTTTACTATTTCTAGGCCTTCCTTCATTGTGATTATTTTATCAAGAAAATCTAAATTTTTAGCCATGAGCACAATTAGCCTCTCCAAAAATTGAATATATGGCCCCTAAAGATTAAATGTGGGTGACAGCCATGAAACTACCTCATTGCAAAATTGCTCAACACTTTGTAAAGCAATATAAAAATTGTGAGTCTATTGTGACATGTTTTTCAACACTTCAATTCTATGGCTCATCATATTTATAAGGACAGTTTTCCTTATATCACCTCCCTATTGAGTAGATTTAGAATCAATGCTCATCCTTTTATGTTCTAATGCCTCCTCTTCTCCGAAATCCTCTATTTGTGTTGGGGCTTCAATTGTATCCCTAGCTGGTTGTTGTTGATCTTCATGCTCTTCCCTCTATTTTGTAGCAATTACCTGATCTACTTGTGTAAGTTTATCTTTGAGAGATGCAACTTCAATTTATAATGCTTGGACCTTGGCCTCAAGTTCTACATTCTCTCCTTATACACATGACTCCTCCTAAGCTCATTTTCATAGAGCTTTCACACATCTATATAATCAGGTATGGATTTAGAAAGTCTAGCTTCTATTTCCTCTACCTTGGCTTCATTCATAAATGAAAAGTGTTTCAATTCCTTAGAAATCTTTGTACTAGAGGTTCCCTATAGAGTCCATACAATCATGTTACCTTGTTTAGTGCTTTGTACATCCATTAATTTTGGCTTATTGGAGGAAAGAGCCATACTCCAAATTGCTAGAGATTTGGTATCAATGTTAAAACCAATTCCTCTCTACAATCCATCTACACCAAATGCCTCATATGAAATGGCATTTTCCTACCTCCTTATTTTATCAAGCATAAATGCTTGTTCCAAGTCCCATCTCGACACCAATACCATGCCACTCCTCTATACAAGATCCCTGGCCTCCTCTAGAGTCATTACTTCACTCTCAAGATCATAAGCCTATAGCTTCTCTACTAGTTCTAGCTTTTGCTCATCAGATTACCCTAGTTTCATCTTTAATACTAGCTCACTTGATTTTATTTTGTATAGAAAGCTCTTGAATTTAATGGACTTGATGAATTCATCATCTTCCAAGAACTATTGGGCTTGGATGATCCTATCATCTAGCCTTGTTATTGCTAATTCCAAGTCTATTAGCATACTCTCAGCTACATTTATTCTATTTTGGAGGAAATTTTTTCTTAAGTAAGAAAAATACTAACTATTCCCATGTAAGATTTTTAGTGTCCTCTATTTCACCTCAACAGGGATGTGGACAACCTTTTGTCTCTTATTTCATTCTCTCACCCATGATGATTTAGGGACACCATCTTCTTCCATTTCAAGGGTTACATCATGCTTAGGGCTATCAAGGCATACCTTATGTTCTTCTCCTATTGGCCCCTTAGGCATCTTAGCCATAATCTTAGCATTGCCAATGACCATCTTCCTAATCCTCTAAGGATAGGGAATATCAATGTACAATCTAAAAAATTGAGGATATATTCTTTTCAACTCTCTCTCTCTCTCTCTCTCTCTCTCTCTCTCTCTCTCTCTCTCTCTCTCTCTCTCTCTCTCCACCTTCAAAACATCATCTAGCTTTGCTAGCTTTTCATCCATCTCACCCTCTACAACTATGTTTGAAATGACATCCTCATGGGGCAATTCCTTGGTGCTAGGCAATGCATAATTTCTTATTTCTTTAAGTGTAACCCTCATGCAAGTACCAAGGTCATACATTCTATAGGGACCAATAGACAAATTGTAATGATGGAGATAAGAATGGATCTAATCCAAGGCCTCTTTTCTAATTGTGAAATCCCCAATCCTAAAACATCTACATAAGAAAGTTCCCCTATGTACTTTAGTTCCTAAGTATTCCCTATTGACCATAAATAATTGCCAAATAAATTCAATTATACTTAATCTAGGAGGGATAAACTTTGGTAGCATATGGGGTGGCTAAGGAAAACCATAAACTCTTATCAAAGAAAATGTTGGGAATAAGAAAATGTCCCCCTAATTATGATCAAGTAGGGCTGGTCTCAAAAAGCCTTTTAAGATATCAGATGCCCTAAAGTATCCTAGATCTAACATCTTCATAATTACAGCACTAAAATTATTGAAAAATGAGACAGAATCAGAAAAATTATAATTATTGTCCCATACCCATGTCTATAGCTAAACTGGTAGGTCTCCATTTGCATCAGAAGTGTGATCAATAAAGTTAGAGCTTATATATCCTACATTCTTATAGAGGATCAAGTGCATCGATAGTGAATAATGATGGAAGGTGAAATCTTTTAGCTCCCCACTCTAAGCCCTGGCAATATTTTCTTTCATCACCTCTAGAATGTAATTAACATAATCATACTCTCCACCATGTTAGGAGTCTTGTACATCTTTGGTAATTATGAATTTAGCTTCATAAACCATATCAGTCTCATCCTTGCCAACCACCTTATGGACACCATAAATTGTTTTCACAAAATAATTTTCAAACTAGTCCAATGGCATCATTTTTTCTACCTTCTTAGGGTAATCAACCACTTCGTTCAAATCCATGGGAATATGTTGTAGCATAGATTTCCCAATGTAAGCCTTGGTATTTGCCTCAAATTTCCTCTACAAATCCTTTAAATCTACAAGTTGGCCCATAGCTCCATCCAGTCCAAAAGCCTCAATAAATGATTCTTAGTCAAGAGTGCAGAGGATGGTTCCATCGTTCTTATGAAAGGATTTAGTGGCTGGATTGTAACAATGAAACAAGGCCTTCATCAAGTGTACATCTACAAAGACTTCTAGAAATATCAACTTAGCTAAATTCTTCTTCTATGGGTTACACACAAGAATTTTCTTCTCCCTATTATAATAGAAGTACTTGAAAAGCTTAGAACTAGTAACACCAGGGCATACAACATCCATATAGAGAGCATATGGATTAGTGAAGGCTTGATCATCTATGGAATTGGCATTAGAAGAACTAGGGAATAGTTCCATCCATTCTTCAGAAAACCTATTTGGTTTCTTCTGTCTTGTTTTCCCACCCTTAGAGGTTGAAGGCTTTGTGGTTCCCATGTTTGATGCCTAAATTTCCTCCACCTCTTTGTCAAACATCTTGACACTATGCTAGCAAACATAGGATATGGAAACTAGAAATCTATTCTTAAAGCTCTAAAAATAACAATCTATATTGCACTGAAAACTTTGCAACTACAAATTCTCTCTCTCTCTCTCTCTCTCTCTCTCTCTCTCTCTCTCTCTCTCTCTCTCTCTCTCTCTCTCTCTCTCTCCCTCTACAAATGGTGAATTGTAACTGTAAAGTAGGAAAATCTTTACAACTTAATATACACAAATCAATGTTCACTTTGTATTGATTTTAACATGTTTTAAAAATAATATCAACTTATTCTGTCAACTCAAGGGAGCATCCCCATTACTGTCCAGCCATGCACCTTTTGTACTCTGCTTAAATCTCATTGGTCAAGAAGTTCGTTGTTGCTTTGAGCTCAAAAAAGTGACTTAACACTTTAATGTCAAAATATGATCTATGATGCTAAGATCGTGACTAATGAAAAGACCTCTTATATTATCTTATAGCTGAAGAAATAATCTTCTAATGTTACAAAAACCCTTGAAAAACCCTTGTTGACAAGTCAAAAACCATGGCAAAACCCTTCTACAATCTCACAATTCCTTTGTTGTCATGGCATTAACACTGACCTTTCCTTTCTTTGCAATCTTATGACAAATAACTTCATAGCATCTTAGCTTGACCCTATTCATCATACAATATTTCGATCATGGTCACCTTTATTATTTCATAAAATCTCTAGTTTCCTTTGAAACCTTTGCAATACTCCGATAAACTATTAACTCTTTCTACCATAACATCGCAGACTATACCATTTTTATTTGTGATCTTACGGTCACAACTTAATCATAGAATTAGAAAACATCATTATCAACCTAAGATCTTATGATGAAACATTTATTGTAAGGTTGTAAATACCACATGCCACATAAAAATAATATAAAACTCCTTTTTGGTCCCACTAATTGTGACTAAGCATCTAGCCAAAGTAATCTTTATGATTTGATCAATCAAAGATGGACACCTGTTGCTTGTCTAACAATGTACTTTCACATTAGCTTGTCTTTTACCACCTTATGATCTTGCAACCATAATTACCTAATATTTCCTTCATGATCCTATGATGTTTGCTTCTTCATAATATCATAGCACCTTACTTTCATTGTTTCGAATGCTATGATGACCTCCCTTGTCGTAATATTAAAGATAGCCAAAATGCAAACCATTTAAACTATGATACTGTAGACAACTAAATTTGATTACACTACTTTGGTAATCCTATTTAGCTATCTACAAAGGAATCATTAATTAAATTCCTATTTATTTAATCCTTTGCCATCCCCTAGCTAATTAATTTAATTAATCATCTATAGTCCTAATTGATAAATCAAATAACCTATTATTTATCAATTAAATCTTATTCTTCTATCTAATTCCAAAATTCCCATTTATTAAATAAATCTATTTGATAAATAAAACCTTCAAATCTAATAACCCCTAACCTATTCCTAAACCCTTCATTTAGCCTAATCCACCCTATCCACCCATACTAACCAAGCTTAGCCACTAACTCACCCACCCTCATGAATGCCATCCACTTGCATATCTCTAACAAGCCTAATCTAATCCTAAACCATCTCTAATCCCTCCTCTAACCTTGTCACATTCCCTAAGTAAGCTTAAGACTTTCCTAAGACAAGCAAAGTCAACAATCTCAACTCCCTCCAAAATATCCCAACCACTAAGCCTTAAATGCTCTTACAAAGCCATAAAGACTCTTACAAACCCATTCATTTCTCTTACAAGCCATTTATGAAGGGTCTTTATGAAGATATTATCCCTTGAGCCTCCTTTGTTGACTCATCCTTGCCCTTTCCTCCATCCACTCACCCTATGACATGTGTCACTCCCTGGTTGGTGCTAAACAAGCACAATCCATGTACTCCCCTTTGAGTGCATCCTAGCCCTCCTTAAGCTTTCATCTCTTCTTACATCTTAGCCCTCCATCCCTCAAGCCCTTAGCCTATAAATTGAATCCCCTCCCAAGCCATTTCAACCACAATCCATCAAGTAAAGTTATAATGCCATTTTGAAAAACAAAGCCATCAATCATACTGATGGGGACACAACCCAAGCACAAAATGGACACAACGAGAAAGGGAAAATTTTATTAACTTTATAAATAAGCTAATGCATCTAGTATAGAGAAAATAGACTTCAAAACATGCCCTATGGGCTTACAATAGCATAAATTTGGAGATAATTTCTCCTTTAGTACCTCCTCTCAAACTCCACTCCGAACTACCTTTTACAATGCTAGAAATGTCCTTAAATAGACCCTCGAGGGTTAAGGACTAGGAATACATTCAAGAAAGTGCTAGTAGGCATCCTGCAACCAAGTAGAAGGCTCTAGAAGCTGCATTAGAAGTCAATGCAAATCTAGAAGAATCTAGAAATGGTAACCGAACTTTCGAGAGGCATAACTTTTGAACCATAGCTCCAATTGACGAACCGTTTACATTTCTAGAAAGCTCTCAAAGTGCTCTATAGCCCTATGGACTAGCTTCACTCGTCCCCCATTTTTTGGCCCTTTTTGAGGTCATTTAATGCCCCCAACCTAACTTTGAAGTACTCTTAAGAGGTCTCCAAAACTCAAAAAACTATGATAACTTTCAAACCGTCGGGCCTTTTGACCTGATTCTTTTTCTGGAATGCTCTAAATTACAATTAAATTTATTTGGCCAATTTACACCTCCTAGTTCACCAAAATGATGGCTCAATTACATACTCCTATTTTTTTTGGCATTTACATGTATCCCAAGGTGTTCAAATACTCTATCTTAGAACATAGATAGTGGAACTGTGAGAGTTGGAAGCTTTATTTGACCCAAATGGGTATCTAGAAATGAAAACACATGAAACATAAACTAAGTCTAAGTACCTTTTTTTTTGGGTGACACAGGATTGCCCTTATACCTCTGGATGCTTCTGCATCACATACCCTCATAATGTCAAATTGAGAGCTCACAAGGCTACCAATTTGCTATTAGCCATCACCACCATTGAAGTAACTTTGAAGCTTGAGCATACATCCACATCAAAGGACACATCTACAAAATCAAGGAAGCATGGAGGGTTTCCTCCTTTTGGTTTGCATTCCTTAATTGTTTTCTTTGTCTTATAATAAGTGTAGCTTAATTTTATGTGTTTGAATACTTTATTTCTAACATTGTGTTCCTTAAGCATATAAATTATAACTCTACAGATATGACCATATGACACAAAGTTAATCATATGATTGGAAGGACAAACTTTATCATTCATGATACCATGACAAAAAATTTATCTTAAGATCGAGACATTGAAAACTCTTCCTCCCAATACTCAACTAACCTTGTTTATTGTAACATCATAGAAAATAATGTACAAGAAAAAATGCAAACCTACTTAGTTTTAAAACCTAGGGTTAGGGCTGAGACATGATTTTATGAAGATTTTTCACCATATAGGATAAAATTAAAACCATACGGCACCAAAACTCACACCTGGGACATCAATGAAAAATAATTGGATCAAGGAAAAACATGCTAGGATTTCCTCTGTAAATGCAAAAATAATATACAACCCTAGCAATTACAACAATTTCTTTATTTTCTGATGCAGGAGCATCTAGAGGTATAAGGGCAATCCTGTGTCACCCAAAAAAATGTACTTAGACTTAGTTTTTGTTTCATGTGTTTTCATTTCTGGATACCTATTTAGGTTCCAACTCTCACAGCTCCACTATCAGTGTTCTAGGATAGAGTATTTGAACACCTTGGGATACGTGTAAATGTCAAAAAAATAGGAGTATGTAATTGAGCCATCATTTTGGTGAACTAGGAGCTATAAATTGGCCAGATGAATGTAATTGTAATTTAGAGGATTCCAAAAAAAGAATCAAGTCAAAAAGGTCCCACGGTTTGAAAGTTATCATAGTTTTTCGAGTTTTGGAGACCTCCTAAGAATGCTTCAAAGTTAGGTTAGGGGAATTAAATGACCTCAAAAAGGGCTGAAAATGGGGGACAAGAAAATCTAGTCCATAGGGCTATAGAGTGCTTTGAGAGCTTTTCAAAAATGTAAACGAATTGTCAATCGGAGCTACAGTTCAAAAGTTATGCCTCCTAGAAGTTTGGTTATTGTTTTTGGATTCTTCTAGATTTGCCTCGACTTCTAAAACAGCTTTTGGAGCCTTCTATTTAGTCGATGGATGCCAACTAGCACTTTCTAGAATGTATTCCCAGTCCTTACCCTTTGGGGTCTATTTAAGGACATTTCTGGCATTGTAAAAGACAGTTTCGAGTGGAGTTTGATAGGAGGTACTAAAGGAGAAATTATCTCTAGATTTATGCTATTGTAAGCCCATAGAGAATGTTTTGAAGTCTGTTTTCTCTGTACTAGATGTATTAGCTTATTTAAAAAGTTAATAAATTTTCCCTTTCCTATTGTGTCCATTCTGTGCTTGGGTTGTGTCCCCATCAAGTGGTATCAGAGTAGGTTTTCTTGAGTGTGTAGACAGAGCGTCGACTATGAGGCAGTTTGCACTAGGACTGTGTGGTTGTGGGTTTGAGTTATGAAGATGCCTCCACAAAGAGAGCGTGGTGGAAGGGTCAGAGCTATTCATCCTAAGGAGGTTAGAGCCCTCCAAAGGCAAGTACAAGCTTTGTAGGAGGAGCTCTGTAGAGGAACAAATGTTACCGTAGGTGATGACAGTGAAGATGACAATGAAGAAGAAGTTGGACCAAAAGGGGAATTTGATGGGGAAGTTCTAAATCAGGCAAAGGAAAGGCTTTTTAGGGCCATTACTAAGTTTGGAAAAAGACCTACAATTGATGTGGGTATATTTTCAGGAAATCTGAAACCAGATGAGTTGATTGATTGGATCAATGAATTGGAAGAATACTTTGAGTATGAGGATATCAGGGACCCGGATAGGGTTAAGTTTGCAAAGGCTAAATTGAAAGGTCATGCCAAAATCTGGTGTCAAGAGGTCCAATTGAAAAGAAACAGAAGAGGAAAGGAGAAGATCACAAGTTGGGATTGCATGGTGGACAAATTGAAGAAGCAGTTCATTTTTGTGGACTACGAGCTTGATTTGTTTAAGAAGATGCATGGGCTAAAGAAAGTAGGAAGATCAGTCCAAGAATATATAGAGGAGTTTTATCAACTCTTGATTAGAGCAGGGCATGCAGAAGAAAATAAGGAGAAGGTTGCTCGTTATATTAATGGGTTATGACCTAGCATCCAAGAGGAATTAAGTCTGGTAAGAATGACCAGCATTGAAGAGGCATACTAGTTTTCCCTATGAGTTGAAGAGAAGCTGAATAAAAGGTTTGAAGGAAGACAAAGAGGGCATGGTCAAGGAGGAAGGAGTAGTGGTAGGTCATCTAGAGGCCACAATGAAACCCAAAAGAAGAATGAAGATGTGGGTACTAGCAGGAACCAGAGGAACGAGGGTTTCAACCGCTCCCATGATCAAGACTTTGGAAATTAGAGAGGAAGAGCTAGAGGACATGGACAAGGAATAGGAGGCTTCTATGGTACCTGTTTCCATTGTAATGAAGAAGGTCATCATGCCTTTCAATGCCCTCAATGACAAGGAAGGGCAGATAGGAGGGTTGAGGGTCAAGCTAGGGTTGCTCATGTGGATGAGGATGCACAATCATCACATTCAAAAGATGCAAAAAGAGGAGAGACTTTAGTAAATGAAAGGGTCTTACTAAGTGGTGAGATTGAACTAGGACAAAAGAGGAGTTTATTTCATACCAGGTGCAAATGTGATGAAAAATATTGTGATGTGATCATTGATGGTGGTAGCACTGATAACTTGGTATTAGAGGAGATGGTATCTAAGTTGAAGCTCAAGAGGGAGAGACATCCCCAACCCTATCAGATTGCTTGGGTGAAAGATGATCATAAGGTCCTGGTAAGTGAACAATGTTTAGTAAAATTCAAAATTGGGAGTTACCATGATGAAGTTCTCTATGATGTTATTCCAATAGATGTTTTCCATCTATTGTTGGGTAGACCATGGTAGTTTGATAGACATGTAGTACATGATGGACATGCAAACACATACTCTCTAACAAAGGATGATGTTTGCCACAAATTGAAGCCCATGAAAAAGGAAGGTGGAAAGGTATGTAGCAGTGCTAGGATCTGTCTTGTTGATGGAAGGAATTTTTTAGATGGCATGAAACATTAGTGTCTGTGCTATGCTTTGATTCCTAGGAAAGATAAAGAAGGTAGTATTGAAATACCACTTGAAGTTTCAAATTTACTAGGGGAGTTTGGAGATATTATCTCTGATAATGTTCCGGAAGGATTGCCACTAGTAAGGCAAATCAGTCATCAGATAGATTTAATCCTAGGAGCTAGTTTTCCTAACAAGGCTGCTCATAGGATTACTCCTACTGAAGCTGAGGAGCTAAATAGACAGTTTAAGGAACTATTGAGGAAGGGCTTGATTAGGGAGAGCCTGAGTCCATGTGTAGTACCTACAGTACTAGCACCAAAGAAGGATGGCAAGTGGAGGATGTGTACAGACTCTTGAGCTATAAATAGGATAACCATCAAGTATCAGTTTCCTTTGCCAAGAATGGATGATCTTATGGACTACTTGAGCAGAGCTCAGTACTTCACAAAGATAGATCTCAAGAGTGGTTTTCACTAGATACAAATTCTAGAAGGAGATGAGTGGAAAATAGCCTTCAAGACGAAGGAGGGTCTTTATGAGTGGTTAGTCATGCCCTTTGGATTGACGAACGCCCCAAGCACCTTCATGCAGCTTATGAATGAGGCACTTAAGAAGTTCTTCAAAAAATTTGTTATTGTCTATTTGGATGATATTTTAATTTTTAGAAAGACTTTGGAAGAACATTTATTGCATATCCATAGTGTCCTTGAAAGGTTAAGGGAAGAGAAACTATTAATTAATCTGAAGAAGTGTATCTTTGCAAAAAGGGAATTAGTCTACTTTGGGTTTGTTATATCACCTAAAGGTCTCAAAATGAATCCAAAGAAGGTAATAGCCATCTTGGAATGGCCTACACCAAGGTCTGCTACTGAGGTAAGATCATTTCATGGTCTGGTTAGTTTTTATAGGAAGTTCATAAAGAATTTCAATGGCATATGTGCATCCCTGACTGACACAATAAGAGGGGATAGAAAAGAGTTCAAATGGACTATAGTAGCTACGAGAAGTTTTGAATTACTGAAGAAGAAGGTGACAGAACAACCTATGTTGGCACTTCCAGATTTTAGAAAGGTGTTCTAGGTGGATTGTGATGCTAGTGGCAGCACTATTGGGGTTCTATTAAGCCAAGAAGGTAAGCCTATTGCATATTTTAGTGAAAAATTGAATGATGCAAAAAAGAAGTATTTTGTTTATAATCAAGAGTTCTATGCAATAGTCAGGCCTTAAAGAAATGGAGACATTATTTATTGCCAAAGGAATTTGTTTTGTATACTAATCACCAGGCATTACAATACCTAAATAGCCAAGGTAAATTGAATCAAAGGCATATGAAGTGGGTAGAGTTCTTGTAGAGCTATACATTTGTGTTGAAGCATAGAAGTGGAAAATTTAACAAGGTTGCAAATGCACTGAGCAGGAGACAGTTGTTTCTTATAGTAATGTAGGTTGAAGTAGTTGTGTTTGATGAACTCGAGAATTTGTACCCTAAGGATCCTAATTTTGCTGAAGGGTGGAAAGCTTGTAAAGAGCCTATTGCTGTAGAAAGAACTAAGTGGTTAGACTATCTGATTTAGGATGGTATGTTATTCAAGGGCAGCCAATTGTGCATTCTAAGGAGTTCCATGAGGGAAAATCTGATTAAGGAGAAACAGAGTGGAGGGATGGCAGGACATTTTGGTCGAGATAAGACCATTGCCATTCTTAGAGAATATTATTTTTGGCCTCAGATTTCACAGGATGTGAAAGAGTTTGTACAAAGTTACTAGGTTTGTCAAGTTGCCAAGGGATTTAGCCACAATACTGGACTATATCAGCCATTGCCTATTCCATCAAAGCCATGGGAGGACATAAGTATGGATTTTGTTCTTTGATTTCCAAGGACAAAAAGGGGTAATGACTTAGTGTTTGTGGTGGTTGATTGGTTCTCCAAAATGGCACATTTCAATCCATGCCACAAAACTCATGATGCTATCCATATTGCAGACTTGTTTTTCAGAGAGGTGGTAAGACTACATGGTCTTCCAAGGAGTAGAGTTTCTAACAGAGATACTAAATTTGTGAGGTATTTCTGGAGAACATTTTGGAAGAAGTTGAGAATAGACTTGAAATTCAGTTCCATGCATCACCCACAGACTGACGGCCAAACAGAAGTGGTAAACAGAAGTCTGAGCAATTTATTGAGATGTTTAGTTGGGGATAAGCCCAAGGGGTGGGATTTGATTCTACCACAAGCAGAGTTTGCTTACAATAACTCTATAAATAGGAGTACAGGTAAATCACCATTCAAAATTGTATATGGAAGTAGCCCAAGGACTGCACCAAAATTGAAGAAGATAGAGCAAGGGGAGAGGACAAATGCTGAATCTAAAGAATTTGCTGAACATATTAAGCATCTACATGAGGAGGTTCAAGCACACATTACCAAGATGAATCAAGAGTATAAAGCTAGGGCTGATCAAAGGAGAAGGCATAAGGAATTCCAAGTAGGGGATCTAGTCATGGCGCACTTATGAAAAGAAAGATTTCTAGCTGGTACTTACAACAAGTTGAAAATGAAGAAATTTGGTCCCTATAAAATTTTGAAGAAACATGCCTCAGGAAATGCATATGAGGCGGAGCTGCCAAATGGTATTCACATTTCTCCTATTTTCAACATTACAGACTTAACAGAGTATCATGATGATGGTGCAGATGAGGAGTTGATGTTAGAGCCATGTCCAATTCCTACTTCTAAAAAGGAGGAGATAGAAGACATTCTAGATCATCGTGTGGGTAGGAGTACCAGAAATAGGCAGTATGAAGAGTATTTGGTCAAGTGGAAAGGATGGCTGATACAGGACTCAACTTGGATTTCAGTAGCTGAGGTTTCCCATTTGGGATTTCCTCTACCATTCATAAAGTGACAGGGTCACTTTTCAATCTACCCTGGGTGTCTAATGCAGGAACATCCAGAGGTATAAGGGCAATCTTGTGTCACCCAAAAAAATGTACTTAGACTTAGTTTTTGTTTCATGTGTTTTCATTTCTGGATACCCATTTGGGTCAAATAAAGGTTCCAACTCTCACAGTTCCACTATTAGTGTTCTAGGATAGAGTATTTGAACACCTTGGGATACGTATAAATGTCAAAAAAATAGGAGTATGTAATTGAGCCATCATTTCAATGAAATAGGAGGTGTAAATTTTCTAGATGAATTTAATTGTAATTTAGAGCATTCTAGAAAAAGAATCAGGTCAAAAGGTCCCACGGTTTGAAAGTTATCGCAATTTTTTGGGTTTTGGAGACCTCCTAAGAATGCTTCAAAGTTAGGTTAGGGCATTAAATGACCTCAAAAAGGGCCAAAAAATGGGGTACAAGGGAAGCTAGTCCATAGCGCTATAGAGCACTTTGAGAGCTTTTCAAAAATGTAAACAGTTCATCAATCGGAGCTACAATTCAAAAGTTATGCTTCCCAAAAATTTGATTACCATTTCTGAATTCTTCTAGATTTGCGTCGACTTCTAACACAGCTTCTGGAGCCTTCTATTTGGTCAGTGGATGCCAACTAGCACTTTCTAGAATTTATTCTGAGTCCTTACCCTCTAGGATCTATTTAAGGACATTTTTGGCATTATAAAAGGCAGTTCGGAGTGGAGTTTGAGAGGAGTTACTAAAAGGAGAAATTATCTCCAGATTTATGCTATTGTAAGTCCATAGGGCATGTTTTGAGGTCTATTTTCTCTGTACTGGATGTATTAGCTTATTTACAAAGTTAATAAAATTTCCCTTTCCTATTGTGTTCATTATGTGCTTGGGTTGCGTCCCCATCATTTTCACAATGAAATTTTTGGAAATTTAGCTTAGTGAAAATAGGAGCTATCACATAGAAAAAATAATATTTATTTAAATAATCAAATAAAGAAACATATATGTTTTTTCTAAATTAACTATAGCTTGCAAATCAATACTGAGATACTATTTGATTGTAGGGACTAGAGTAAGACAAGAATCTTATAAGTACCTAGTAAGGGGGAAGAAAACTAAGTTAGATAGATTATAGATGGTATAGGAACAAAGTTAGAGATATAAATCTTGAAATAACTAGAATTAAATTCATACAACTTTTCTTGCATAAGGGAAGATGTCTCGTCCTTGACTCTTCTTTGCTTCTTATGCACTTTCATTTACTGCCAAGTGAAATGTCTTATATGCTATTTTAATAATATTTTCATGAAGACTATTTGGAAGTGAAGAATCCCACCTTAGAGACAATATGCAAATACTATAAATTAGTGCTTATAGTGGCATGCACCTATTACACATATATATTATAAAATACAAAATAAGAACTTTAATAGGGAACATTAATTTAATATTTATCAATTACATGAAAAACCATAATTATATCAAATATTTAATAATATAAATTTAATTAATTAATAATTTTATTATTCAAAATAATAATAAAATGTATAATCAATAAACCTCTCCTATGTAATACTTACTTCCTAATAATTTCGTTAAAGACTATTATCTCCTCAATAGTTCCATAAGTGTCATAGATATCATCCATAATGGTTGCAAGAGCATAAAGTTTTGCAAAATCATGTCTATAAGCATAATACTTAGCATCTATACAATACGCACATGCTAAAGCAAAGTATTCTATATGGGGATGATGAGCAAAGTCCACTTTATCCAAATCCAAATCCTTCTACCATCTAAACACAATATAAACATATATTTTTAGTTTCTTATAAAAACAACTCATATTTTTATTTTTAAAAATAAAAATAATATTTATAAACATTTGAATTCTTTACCAACAGTTTGTATGAAGAGACTTGGAAGAAAAGAGACAACAAAAATAAAATTTTCTTTGAACACACAATAAAATAGTAAACAAGAGATGCAGTGCATCAAATTTCCTGCCTAAAGCTTATATTGTTTGAAGAGGTGCAAAATTATAAGTTTGAAAAGAAAATGAAACAATATACAAGTAAAGTGTATACAATTTCTGTACATACCACAAGAGAAAAGGGGGAACACATTTGATCACTTTAAGGGGGATATGTGTTATGGAAATTCTAGATCATTTCATCCCCAACTCAGTATGAAACATATGCTTTCTCGTTAAGGAGAGCGGTGAAAAAAAGAAAAAGAAAAAGTAACCAACCACTTGAATTTGGTAGAGTTAGCCTTACACAAATAAATAAAATAATTTTTAAAATACTTATATATTGTTTGGTATAAATAAATATACAAATATTAAAAGTTAAATTTTGTTTAAAGTAAAAATAATTAATAATTGAAATAAATTTTAAAAAGATAAAAAATGCAAGATATTTCTTTTTAAATTTATGATTACAACACTAAACATTTATTTCATTAAAATTCTAATATGAATTTTGTTTTATAGGTAATGAGTCAAAGCCTAGATTAATTATCTAAGAGGCTCACAAATTACCATTATGTTATGGACTCTTGCTCAAAATTCTAATATTAATATTGATAATAATATAAAATATAATATAATTATCAAGTCATAAATTTTATAAAATAAAATCTAATATAATACTATTATCTATTTTTATTTTGGACATGTGACAATTGAAAATACTTTTATATTCAAATAAAATAAAATAAGGACAAAGAACACTGTGATTAATGCACAAATGATTACAATAGTACCTGCCTTAGACACAGAACTAATAATTCCTCTTTCACCTCATTATCTCCTCATTATCTGACATCCACTCTTAACTTTAATCAGCCTTACTTTAAGATTGACTCAATCTCTCACCAATGGAATGACTGCATGATATTGAAATCTAATTTAGCTAGATTTAGAATTTCCTTATTACCAGTCATCCTGTAAATCTAAATTAGGTGGTCATGGTCAAACTTTCTATAAAAAACTAAGCCCTAGATAATCATAAGAGGTAAAACAATAAATGAGAAATGCATTTAATCAGTCTGAGATATATTATCACCATATATGTTCATGTAGTTTGTAGTGTCTACCCCTAATTTACATTTTTGTTAATATTGCCAAAATCTTTTAGGTGAGTTTTATGTTTATGATTAGTAGCATTGTTTTGAGATTATCAGATATTGTTTCAAATTCAATTGATTTATGATGAGATTACGTGGTACTCTATACTTCATGTATGCATGATGATTATTATAGTGTTTTCAGTTATTGATGATGATTAGTTAGATGGATTATCATATGTGTTTTCTTATGGATACTTACCCCATACTACATGTGTATGGTGTGTGTGTGTGTATGTTTTCTTTATGTATAGTGTTTCTAATGTGGTTAAGGGAGTCGTAGTCACCTGTTAATCGAGATCTACACAATGTACCACTTCTGCCCATTATTTATTTAGCTTAGTATATATTTGTTTGTACATGCATGGATTTTATGTAGATTGCAAGTATAGGATATTGAATTCTCTAAATTACCAAGATGAGTGTACCCTATCACATTATCTCAATGGTAAGAGAGGGGAGATAAATTATAAAGTCTAAATCTTAAACCTTTAAGCCATTTGTCCTATAAAATTAGGACAAGTATTTGAGTTGATTACCTTTTGAATGTGTCGTATGATGCCAATTCATGATTATAACTATTTATTTTGATCTTGTATGTATTTTTCTAAGATGAGTTTTCATATTTTGTTTTATAAGTCTTTGGTGGCTTTTCTATTGATTAAGCCAAATTAAATGATTAAATTAATAATTTAATTTAATGGAAAATTGTTATGATACTTTTAATATTTAATTATATTTAATTAATTTGGAGAATTAATTAAATAAAAAGAAATAAATTTAAAGATAAAAGTTAAAAGTTTAATTTTAGAATGTGATAATATTTATTTAATTTAATAATAATATATTTAGAGTGTATTTTTAAGTAAATGCTAAATACTATTATTATTTAAGTTAATAAATATTTTATCAATTAACATTTTAAAAATAATTAAAAAGTGAAAAGATATTAATTCATTAAAAGTTTTAAGATTGCATGAAGTGTGCATGAGATTAAAATTTAATTAATTAATTAAAAAAAGAAGTCACGTGAATTTAAAAAAAGTTATTTTATAATTCATTAAACGTGCATGAAAATGATAGAGTAGAGATAATAAAGAGTTAAAGTTTGGTGAGCAAAGAGTTCTCTCAAGTGATCACATAATTAGTGCCCCGATTTTAGGAGAGAACTCCATATCACAATTTGAGGGTTCATTTTTGAGGAACCGTGAATTTTGGAAGGAGAATTTTGGGGGAGAGAGAAAAGGTTTTGAGAGGATAAATTTCTCTCACAAATATTTTTGGGTGTAGTGATTTAGCATTAGACTCCATGTAGATTCTTGTAATATAATCACACAGTTAATTATGCAATTTGTTTTCTTGTCTTCTTCGTGACTATGAATTGTTTGTCTAGGTTTTACTATGATCAATCTTTCAATCTTGTAATTTGGAGTTTTCTAGTATGCATGTTATTTTTGTCTATATATGGGAAGATTAAAACATCAATACAATCCTCCTTCCATGGAATTAAAATTTTGGAAATCATATTGGAAGGGGTTTTGAAAGAAAAAAATAAAATTAATTGGAAATTCAAATGGTTGATCATATTTTTCCTATCAGATTGTATTTGCAAAGTTTATAAAAATATATATTAAAAATTAATAATAATAACTTTATGATGTTCTTCATGCAACAGTTGTATAAAATACTTGACATTTTGAAGTTTACATAAATATCTCCTTAAAAAGATTTTTTCCTTTAATTGGGTGATTCATAGACACCTTTTATCATTAGTAGAACCATTTCTAAATGATCTTTGAAATAAAATTCTATGATGATATCTCCGAGAATATTATTGCTATATATTCCATTCATTTTTGTTTGTCATTGCATACCTCAAAATGTATATCATACCATACAACATGTTGCAGTCTTATAAATAATCTGCTCATATTATGAGGCAAACAAGGGTTAGCCAATAATTTCCTCCACTTTCTGATGCTCACCTCCATACATCTCATAACCTTTTCTTTTAATTTTATGAAATCATAATTTATACATTGTCAAAATTTGCTAGCCATTTTTGCCAATATCTGGGCATTTTTTAGCTTGTCAACTTCACAAAAATGCATAAGAATGCCATAAACTTCTTGGTCTATTGTGAGAAATGGTTTGGAGGCCATCTTAGATGTAGAAAACATTAATTACTGCTAAAAAATGGCTCTAAATGTGATGCAGAGCCCTCTATATTTATCTTCAAGGAATCTTAGTTCAACTCAAGAGATTCACAATAGGTTGGTACACCCTCAACGAACCAAGAACATCTCAAAGATTACAACAAAGAACCCTGACATTATACACCAATAAAGACAACATCTTCACTCACACAATCAGATTGCTATGTCTGATTGCATTGTTCATAAATCTAGTTCTAAATATCTTCTTGAAAAAAAATTTGGAGGAGTTTTTCCAAATTAGTTATTCTAAAACATATCCAAATATGAGACCAATCCAATAAGCATATTATAAATTACATACTCTGAACCAAGACCCATTTTCTCTGTCATAAACCAGAAACAAAACTAGTAACCCTGCCTAGGGCATCGGATATCTTCCTCAAAATAAATCTAAATTAAACCAAAACAATTCCATATTATCCATTATTGAGTATATTTTCCAAATATGTAAGCCATTCATTTTTCTCATTCATATATAAAGTTTCAAGCACAAATCACTGTCTGTAAGTCCAATGAAAATTGTTAAAAACTAGTTTTCACTCAAATGCCCATAACTTTCACAAATATATATAAAAATGATTCAAACTAGTTGGAAATGAAAGCTAGTTCACATATCTTTCCAATTAATATCATTAGAGATCTTGAGTCTCCAAAATATTTCCGCATCACACGCTTCAACATGACTGTATTCAATGAATCTCAAATCTGCAAACATCCACTTTCACCAAAATACCCATAACTTATTCATTTCTTCATAAAATTGAACCAAACCAAAAGAATGAGAAGAAGGATTCATCATATTATATATCCATTACTATATTACATGGTTTCCAGGCTGTAAATTTCCGTACAAGTCCTGGAAACTACTCTAAAACTTAAAAAAACCAATCAAAACCACAACAATAAAATGCACCAAAAATGTATCAAAGTATTTCCTCTTCTCCAAAATTGATTTGGTTCGACCATAAAATGGTTTTTATATCCATTTGACAGTTATAAACCTTCCTAACTACTCCCAAGACCAACCATATACCTTTTTACATCATTTTTCTATTATTAGCAACTTTCTCAAAGTTGCATTTTACAACTTTTTACGCAACTTTTACATTTTTGACAAAAAAAATGGCTTCATAGCCTTTACAACTTGACCCAAATACAATAAAAATGACTCAAATGAATTTATATGGATGTCAATAGATCCATTCACCAATTAAATAAACATTTTTACATTATTTATCATATTAAGACCTCCTTTGACAACTTATTACAAATGGCTTCTCTAGCTTTTATATCTTTGTCTTCCTGAAATTTAGGTGCCTCTGCACCATACTCCCAAAATTGAAAAGTTTCCAAGTCCCTTGGAAACATAGAATCAATAACCTGCAAGAAAAAATATTAGATCAAAATCCTCATCTTTTCCTTTTCCTCTTCATGCCTTTATCACCATCATCTTTTCCCTTAAGGACACAGGACTGTCCTCAAAATCATCTTCTCAAATACTCCTTTTAGTGGAGCATTAATGGCTGCAACTTCCACAATGATTTATTAGTAAGAGATCCATCTTTACCATTGATGCTTCAAACTCACCACAAACAACTCTCCCCTATGCCTCACCTAGGAGTCCTCCTCTTTGACTCTCTCCCTAGTCTCTTGGCAATCAACTAGACCAATCCATGGCCCTTGACCATTCATCTTACCCAATAGTAGATCCTGGAAGATGCCTCACCTTCTTTGTGCCATGCACCTTCTACCAAGCTTTATCTCCATTGGAGAATGGTTATGATAGACCTTCTCTTGTCTACCCATACATCCCAACCTTCATATGCAACAAGATGGATAAGCACCAAATGCTGTCCACCCGTCCGTACCATGGCCTTCCCCACATGTGGAGACCTTAAATAAGTTTCTTCCAATAGTTATAACTTCCATTTGGATGGTTGGAAGACCATACAACTTCCTTTTTTAAGTTTGACAACAAATTTGCAAAAATTGCTCTTTAGCAACTTTTTGCATTTTGCAACTTTTTTGCACCTTTGCATTTTTTTTACACACCTTCAATTCAAACGTGTCCTAATGACTCAAATCCACCTAAAACATCCTAAAAATAGTAAAATACTCAAGAATTCATAAATAATGACTCCTTGGTTACAAATGGTCACTTGGCTTATAACCACACCAATGTGCCATTGTACCTTACAATTGAGTCTTCATTACAAATATGGACCAAACTTCATTCCTAACAACTCTAACGTACTAAAAACCTTGAATTCATGCCTAAGATCCTTAGGTGCCCTGCACCATACTCACTAGGCCAAAAGAAACTCAAGTCTCTTGAGTTGGTAATGTGGACACGTTGTATCCCATCTTCTTTATAGTTGATTCAGGCAGCCAACTTGCATCTTCAACTGGTCTACCTGTCCATTTGATGTGGTAGTCCATGTACACCTTCCTCCTAGTCCTTTTTCCTTCTCTTTTATCCAAAAAACTTTCTATAGTGACTACCCCTACCTTGGGAAGAGAGTTCATGATCTCTTTATCTACTGTGGTTGATTCAATGCCACTGGTTTCAGTCTGAGAACCTCTGTAAGGATATAAATCAGAGACATTAAATGTATTGGAGAGCCCTATGTTTGGTGGAAACTCCACCTTATAGGCATTGTGTCCACATTTTTGCAAGATCCTAAAAGGACCTATTTTCCTCATCATCAACTTAGTAAACTTACCTTTAGGAAGCCTCTCCTTTTTAAGGTTCACCATAACCAGATCTCTCCTCTTAGTATCTGCTGCTTCCTTATACTTCATTGTCATTTTTCTTAGCCTATCTTTGACCTCTTGATGAATTTCCTTCATCACCTTAGCAAAATCACATGCTTGAGCACTGGTTCTTTCCATAGATTTGACATCTCTGACCTCCATTACCCCTCTAGGATTAGTGCCATAAACAATTTGAAATGGGCTCAATCCGGTTGTCCTATTCATTGAATCATTACAAGAAAACTCTGCTTGTGCTATGACTGAGTCCCAAGATGATCCATGTTCCTTAGTAAGGCATCTTAATAGGTTGCCTAATGATCTATTAACCACCTCCGTTTGGCCATCCGATTGTGGATGGTATGCTGATGAAAATGAGAGGTCTGTACCAAGTTTTCTCCACAAAGTCCTCCAAAAGTGCCCAAGAAACTTAGAATCTCTATCCGAGACTATGGATAATGGTAATCCATGTAGTCTTACTACTTCCTTGAAAAAGATACCTGCAATATAAGAGGCATCATGATTGGTTTTACATGGCAAAAAATTTGCCATCTTGGAAAACCGGTCTACTACAACACAAATACTATCATAGCCTTGCTTGGTCCTTGGCAATCCAAGTACAAAGTCTAAACTTACAACATCCCAAGGCCTATTTGGTATTGGTAATGGGGTGTGCAGTCCTGCATTAAAAGTCTTCCCCTTTTCCTTTTGACAAATCACACAAGTCTCTACAAACTTTCTTACATCAGTAGGCATCCCAGGCCAGTAATAAAATCTTCTTACTAGTTCAAGGGTCTTGTCCAATCCAAAATGACTAGCTAGACCCCCACAGTGCTTCTCCTTTATAATGTTCTCCCTCAAGGATCCTCTAGGGATGCATAGCTGACTCCCTTTGAAGAGCAATCCTTCTTGCAGCATGAAATCTGCATAAATGCTATGGTACTGCCCTGTCATATCCCTGCAGACTTGATGAACTTCTTTGAAGTCTTCATCACTTTCATACATGTCTTTTATGGAGTGGAATCCCACATTCTCCAACCTGATTTCTTGAATAATCAAATTCCTTCTACTAAGGGCATCAGCAACCTTATTTGCCTCCCCTTTTTTATGCTTAATAGTGAAGGTGTATGATTGAAGGTACTCCATCCATTTCACATGCATGTGGTTCAACTTTTCCTGTGTATTCAAGAAACTCAATGCATGGTTATCTGTATAGACAATAAACTCCTTGGGCAATAAATAATGTCTCCATTTTCTTAGAGACTGAACCATAGCATACAATTCTAAATCATATGTAGAATATCTTTGTTTTGCTTCATTTAACTTTTCACTAAAGAAGGCTATTGTCTTACCTTCCTGACTTAGGACTCCTCCTATGGCCCTATTACTTGCATCACATTCAATAGTAAATACCTTCTTGAAATCAGGTAGAGCAAGGATGGGTGCCTCTGCAACCCTTTTCTTCAAGTACTCAAAGGACTGATCAGCATCTCTTGTCCATGCAAATTTACATATTCTTCCACCCTTGATTGTATCAATCATAGGGGCACACACATTACTGATACCTCTAATAAACTTTCTATAAAAGCTTTCCAAACCATGAAAGCTCTTTACCTCACTTGCATTCCTTGGTGTAGGCCAGTTGAGGATTGCTTCCACCTTTTCTAGATCCATCTTGAGGTTGCCCTTGGAGATGACAAAACCTAGGAACACCAACTCTTCTTTCATGAAGACACATTTATTCAAATTTATCTTCAATTCCTTCTCCCTAAGTTTATTCAAAACCAATTCCAAGTGTGTTAGATGTTCCTCTTTAGATTTGCTAAAAATCAATATATCATCAAGATATACAACAACAAAATGATTGATGAAAGGTTCCAAAACTTCATTCATGAGTCTCATGAATGTACTAGGGGCATTACAAAGGCCAAAGGGCATCACCATCCATTCATAAAGTCTCTCATTAGTTTTGAAGGCAGTTTTCCATTCATCTCCTTCCCTTATTCTGATTTGGTGGTAACCGCTTTTCAAATCAATCTTGGAATAGTACCTTGCCCCTCCTAGGTGATCCATCAAATCCTCCATCCTAGGCATTGGGAACCTATATCTGATGGTTATCTTGTTTATGGCTCTTGAGTCCATACACAACCTCCATGTACCCTCCTTTTTGGGTGCCAACAAAGTAGGGACTGCACAAGGGCTGATGCTCTTTCTTATGAACCCTTTTTCCAGCAACTCCTCAACTTGTCTTGCTAATTCCATGTTTTGTTCTGGTGTCAACCTATAGGCAGGCTTATTAAGCAATGTAGAACCTGGAATAAAGTCAATACAATGACTTACCTCTCTAAATGGTGGCAAGGTATCAGTAGCAGGGTCTGAAATAACTCCCTTGTATCTATCCAAAAGCTGCCTCACTTCCTTGGGTTCCACATTCCTTATTCCTAATATGCCTTCCTCCTTTTTATCCTCTTGTCTTGGCTTTACTACAATGGCAAAGCATGGGGTGTTCTTCACCTTGAGAGTCTTCAAAAACTTCTTCTCCCCAACCATCATTACACTAGATGCATGTTGGGTCTCCTTTCCATCTTCTAGCAATGGTGTCATAGTGTACTCCTTCCCATTTTTGGTGATGATGTAGACATTGTTCCTCCCATCATGCTTGGAATTGACATCATACTGCCATGGCCTACCTAACAACAAATGACAAGCATCCATATCTACAACATCACAAACAATTTTGTCCTTGTACTCCCCAATTTGAAATTCAACATTAACTTGTTCATTAACAACAACTTGCTACTCCTTACTTAACCACAAAACTTTGTAAGGGTTAGGATGAGGTGACCTCTTCAACCCAAGCTTATTTACCATCTCTATTGATGCAATATTATCAGTTGAACCGAAATCAACAATTACCTTACACACTTTACCTTTTACCTTGCACAAGGTCTTAAATAAGGTCTTCCTTTGGGGAGGTTCTTGTTCTGCAACTGTCTTTAGCAGGGTTCTATTGAACATTAAAGATTCCCCTCACTCTAGATCAGCATTCCCTCTTGCTCCTTGGTCACTTTGTGCATCCTCTTCTTGAGCCAAGTGGATTCTTCTATCTCCTTCTTGACTGCTGCTGCCCCCTTTCTCTGGACACCTAGAGGATCTATGCCTTATTTGATTGCAGGTAAAACACCTTCCAGTGAATACCCCTAGAGTCCTTCCTTGGATTGGTCTCATATTTGGATATGTTTTAGAATTACTAATTTGGAACAACTCCTCCAAAGGGTTTTTCAAGAAGATATTTAGAACTGGATTTATGAACAATGCAATCAGACATAGCAATCTGATTGTGTGAGTGAAGATGTTGTCTTTATTGGTGTATAATATCAGGGTTCTTTATTGTAATCTTTGAGATGTTCTTGGTTCCTTGAGGGTGTACCAGCCTATTGTGAATCTCTTGAGTTGAACTAAGATTCCTTGAAGATAAATACTAAGGGCTCTGCATCAGATATCTTCCTCAAAATAAATCTAAATTAAACCAAACCAATTCCATATTATCCATTCTTGAGTCTATTTTCCAAATATGTAAGCCATTCATTTTTCTCATTCATATATAAAGTTTCAAGCACAAATCACTGTCTGTAAGTCCAATGAAAATTGTTAAAAACCAGTTTTCACTCAAATGCCCATTACTTTCACAAATCTATATAAAAATGATTCAAACCAGTTGAAAATGAAAGGTAGTTCACATATATTTCCAATTAATATCATTAGATATCTTGAGTCTCCAAAATATTTCCACATCACACGCAACATGATTGTATTCAGCGAATCTCAAATCTGCAAACATCCACTTTCACCAAAATACCCATAACTTATTCATTTCTTCATAAAATTGAACCAAACCAAAAGCATGAGAAGAAGGATTCATCATAATATATATCCATTACTATATTACATGGTTTCCAGGCTATAAATTTCCGTACAAGGCCTGGAAACTACTCTAAAACTAAAAAAAACCAATCAAAACCACAACAATAAAATGCACCAAAAATGTATCAAAGTATTTCCTCTTCTCCAAAATTGATTTGGTTTGACCATACAATGGTTTTTATATCCATTTGATAGTTATAAACATTCCTAACTACCCCCAAGACCAACCATATACCTTTTTACATCATTTTTCTATTATTAGCAACTCTCTCAAAGTTGCATTTTACAACTTTTTACGCAACTTTTACATTTTTGACAAAAAAAATGGCTTCATAGCCTTTACAAATTGACCCAAATACAATACAAATGACTCAAATGAATTTAGATGGATGTCAATAGATCCATTCACCAATTAAATAAACATTTTTACATTATTTATCATATTAAGACCTCCTTTGACAACTTATTACAAATGGCTTCTCTAGCTTTTATATCTTTGTCTTCCTGAAATTTAGGTGCCTCTGCACCACAATTGACAGGATAGAAGACATAAAATTCTGATTCCCATTATCTAGATCTCCCTTTATCAAGAATCTATCTAACCTTTTTTCAATAAAAGAAAAGTCTTTTCTCCTATTATTCTAGGTATCTATCCCATTATTAACAAGAGGGTCAAGAAGATTATGCAACTTGCACCATTTCTTAAAGTCTTTGGAGGCTTGGGATAGTACTTGTTTAACTCTTACTTTCTCATCAAAATTTAGAATTGTATTGAATTCACCTCCTAATACAATCAAATGGTACTTAAAATTATTCATAAAGGATCCTATTTCTTCCCATACTAAATTTTTCCCACCATTGCTAACTGGTCCATATACATTAATAATAATGAAATTAAGATCAAATTTTAAACTTTGTACATTAGCACTAATCCAATTACTATTACTATTTAAGATGTTGATACTAACTTTTCTAGGATCCCATAGTAGGCCAAGGCCCCCTAAAGCCCCCACCGATTCTTGAAAAATTGAAAACCAAATTCCTAATGATTTACTCATTTTAACCATTTTTACATTATCTAATTTAGTTTCTTGTATTAATACAACATCAGAATCAAAGGCTTTGAGGTTATGTTTTAATAACCTATTTTTGCAAGGGGCATTAAGTCCCCTAGCATTCCAGGTTGTGATCTTCATACTTGCATGGGAAGGCACTTCCCCTTCCCAATGTTGAATAATTGGTCAATCTTTTGCTACTCTTTTCTTTTCCCATTAGCTTCTCTGAGTTCTTTGAGAGATCTTCTTCCCCACTTTCCCTAGATTCTGCTGCAAATAGGAGATTCCAGGCCTTCTTTATTCATACACAATCCAAGTTGTATAGGACTAGCTACCTCAATCTGTACCAAGACTATCTTTTCTACCAAATCCTTGTCAGTTTCATCCTCACCATTTCTTGAAAGACTATTGGGATCTTGTTGATCTAGCTCTACTCCATATTTCTTTTTATTAAAGAATTTTAGCTTCTTGTCTAAGTTTTATTCCATCATTAGAGACAACTTTGTTGAATTATCCTCCTATTCAATCCTTAATAATTCATTCTTGAGATCTTCACATGTGTAGTTTTTCCCTACTAACTTTAGGATTTTTTGATTATCTCTTCTTTTTGAATTTCCATGCTTTTATCTATATTTTCATAATAGAAGACTTGGATTAATTCCTCAGATAGTTGTTCAAGACTTGTTTTTACAAAATCTGGTATGCTCCCAATGGCCATTCCTTGATCCAAATTGTCTTCCTTGTTTAAGAATTCATGCAATTCTCTGACTGGTAACCTGTCTTCGAGTGTGTTGATCCTTTCCCTGTGCTGTGTGTTATTGTTAGGAGTGAATGGAGAATTAATTATTGTAAAAGGAGTCTGCCATAACTTGCTCTTTATTACTAGGGGACCCATAAAGCATTTTGTTGCCATAGATTGATTGAAATACCTGTAATTCTGCATATTTTTCCATATTGAATTCCTCTACCCTTTCTATTGAGGAATTAAACAACATGAAGTTCTCCTCTTCTTTGAGATTACCATCTAAATAGTCTTTGGGTTTCTCTACTTGCTCCTTTGCTACAATCTTATCTAGATTATCCTCTTTATACATGTTTGTGTCCTTTAATTCTTTATCAGAGGGATTATCATTAGAAGTCTTTTGAACTACTGATATGACAGATGGAATTTACTCTTCCTTTTCCAAAGTAACAATTTACTCCTTTGATGATTGACCTTCTCTGGCCCTTTTCTTCTTTTTCATGTGTTTTTTGTCCTTTTTCTGTTGTTTCTTGTTGTCTACAATAATACTCTATAGTCGAGGTCTACTATTTGGGATAGGAACTTTTTCTTCCCCATTAGTATTCTCCAATTTGATATTTTCTCCTTGATGAGAAACACTTTTTCCACTAGATGGTTGCTTAATTAAATTTGACCGCGAGTCTCCAATTGAATGGGAATTTGGGCATTTTTGAGGATTCTCCTTCCCGTGCTGCTACAAGTAAATCACCTTTTCCATTTTTTCTTCTGCCATAATCATATTCTGATCCTTACTATGTTCTTCACTCTTATGCCAATCATGATTCCTTCTTGACTTCTTACTTTTGATAAGAGGTAGCGAGCTGCTTAGATTAGAGCTCTTTACATCCATGTTGAATGAATGCCTTTTCTCATCATCCATTCTGATAATATCTGTTATTCTGCCCTCATACTTAAGGAATTTCAAATCATATATAGATCTATTTGTAATGAGTTTAATAGTTTTGGTATGGCTACTATTCATTTGGAAACTAATAAGAAATCTAATATCATTGCTAATCTCGAACGCTACATCCAACCCAATAAGGTTTCCTAATTTCCTACCAATTCTTTTTAAAATGCTTATGTGATTTATCTTTGAGGGCAGAGAATTAACAACAAAACATGTCAAATTATTGAAATGTAAATTACCTTCCTCACAATAAGAACCCAATCAAAAAAATGAACAGCATGCCCTTTAAATCTAGAGTCTAAAAACCTAAGAAACTCTTTTCCATCATTTTATCATAGCAATTGAAATACATAATTCTATCAGAGTGCTAAACCTAGGAGCCATAGAACTCCTCAAATCAATCAACCAGTTTGTATAAGTCAGCAATGGGGCCATTCCAATAGGCAAAAAGTCCCACTTCCTAGCATTCTTTCCATCGCTCCTCACTATCGTGGTTACTAATTATAAGTATCATGCCATCCTCTCCTTCTTCAGTAGGATTAAGTGAATGCAAAGGAAAAGAAAAATAATAAGTAGGGTCACTAGCTCTGTGGTGGGGTGGAATGTAAGTGGAGTGGGAAAGATAGGCTGAATAAAGTGAGAGCTGCAGTTTGGAATCTGAACTTAGGGGGTTGGCAAAACTATCCTACCCTAGGAAGGGAGAATCCAGGCAAAATTTTGCATACTTGGTGGACTTAAAAATAAATAATTGCTTATCCAAACTTGAGACCAAATGAATTTTGGTAAGGGATCTAGCCCTATCTGAAACATGTCACTCTCAGTTTTTGATAAGCTTTGAGGTCCCTATTTCCTTCATCTGCAAAATACCTAGTGGCTTGAAGTGATTTGAAGTGGAAACCTCTTTGCTGTCATATGAGCCTGAACCCTACTTCCTATTCTGAGATTAATTGATTGACCATCCCTAGTTCATTGCTTTGGATGTCTGCGATCTGCCATGATGATGAGGCTCATAATCATTCTCGAAATAGGGTAAATCCTTAGTCGTATATCTGCTAGATTTCACATTTTTGGCTTTTTGATGTCTGATCGCCATATTTCATATAATTTATTATTGTTTTTATAGATATTGTATTTTATAATCAATAACAATATTACATTCTACACATTACTATGTTTTAATATCAATTGCATAACATATTTTAGATGCTTTGTGTTTAGCTTTAGGATATTGCCATTGTCCTTCTTGTTTAGCATATTGTTGTTGTTTATCATGCATGTCTTCACAAAAGTCTAATGCATCAAAAGTGATAAAGACATAAGTGGAATCATCTGCTTCCTTTTTAGGAAGCCACACCTTGTCTTAAATTTTGAGGCCAGTTTAATATTAGTTTCAACAAATGCACCAAAAATTAATTTAGTATTTTAATATGTTTTAGAATTATTTTTTGAAAAAGAGGGGTAAAAATTTATTAAGATAGAAAGAAATACAACAAGATGAGAAAATTTGTTGTGCTATTTGGCCAACTTAATATCTACATTTATCATGGAGGAAAGAGGAAATTCAAGGTACATAACATGTAGAGAGCATCCATGAGCACTTTAACAATAAGAATATTCACTCCTATCATATTAACACTGTATAAGAAGCTATTTTTCATATTGACAAAAAAATGTCAGAAAATCAATGATTTACTATACATAAATAATATAAATTGATGATAATATTAATATTCATAATTGTAGTTGCCTTTAGACATGCACTAAAAGCCAAAAGAAAAAAAATAAAAAATTACAAATGTGCAATATGATTTACAAGGTAACTCCTAGAATATTAGAAGCTAATACTTCTTAAGACTAATCATGAATCTTAGAGATGGAGAGAGATTCTAATAATTAATGACATAATGGCCTTTGATGGCATTTTGTAACATGAGGTGATGAAATCTATGACACATTTTCAACTCTTCCAGTGCATTCAATTTAATCAAATTCTTAAATGTGAACTTATCTCTTTGTAGAATCAATCAATATTATATTGTGATTATTTCATACAAATAATGTAGATGAAAGGTATTTATGATTAGCTACTAAATTTGGTTCTAAAATCATTATAATATCTTATTTATGATTAGCCCCTCTTATTGTGTTTTGTGTGGTAATGGGGAGGAGTCTGTCTCCCATCTGTTCTTCCATTGCTCCTATTCTATTCAGCTATGGTAGCTTTGGTGGAGTGCTTGGGGTTGCTCTTGTAGGCATGCTTCCTCTTTGCCTGAGTTATGGGCACACTTCACTTGTATACATGAGGCTTCCAACAACACTTGTATATGGTACTTGGTTGATGTCTCCAATCTCATCAGGAGATTTTGAACTATCATTGACTAACAACTTCATTCCATGTAACACTAGAAAAACCTATTACTTGCAGTCAATCATATTAAATTGCTCTAGGACATCAGTAATATATTTTCTTTGGCTGAGCCAAAGTTTTCTACCAACCCAGTCCCTTTTGATTTCCATTCGCATAATAAATTTTGCCAACCCTAAATCTTTCATTTCAAACTTTAGGGACAATTGAGATTTTATTTCTGAAATCATTTCCTTACTATTTCCTATAAGCAACATATCATCTACATATAGAGAAATAATAAGTACCTGATCACCTTCAACTTTATAATACACACAGTGATCCAATTTAGATCTCATAACACCCAAAGAAAAAACATATGTATCATATATTTGGTACCACATTCTGGGTGACTATTTCAAACCACACAAAGACATTTTTAGTTTACATACCAAATGCTCTTTACCTTTTTCTGCAAAGTACTTTGGTTGGGACATGTATATCTCTTCTTCAAGATCACCATGAAGAAATTCCATTGTCATATCCATCTACTCAATTTCAAAGTCATGTGTCACTACAAGTGGCAATAGAAATTTGATAGATGTTAGCTTAGCTACAAGAAAAAATATTTATCCATAATCAATCCCTTCTTTTTGAGAATACCCCTTCACAACCAATCTTGCCTTGTACTTTTCAATCTTTTTGTCTAGGTTGTACTTCTTATTAAAGACCCATTTACATCCTATAGGTTTCTTCCCATTAGGAAAAGGTGCTAGATCCAGGTTTCATTCTTTTCCAAAGCTTTCATTTTATCCTTCATGGCTGACAACTAGGAATCTGAATTTGGCATATTAATTGCTTCTTTGAAAGTCCTAGGCTCATCAATATCTATAAGAAAAGCATAGACACAATTAATATTCAACATGGAATAATTAAATCTCTTTGGTGAATAACCATACCTATCAATTTTTTGCCTCTCTTGAGTAGATCTCCTCACTTCTTATGGTAAAACTTCTCGAGGTTCATCACAAGGTTCAAGATCATGTTCTTCACTTGTATGATTTATCGAGCTCTCCTCATTCTCATTCTTAGGCATTTCTAGATTCTCATTCTTAGCTTCATTTAGAGTTTGAAATACCTTATGTCTGGAAGCTAAAGGGATTTGAACTGCTTTCTTTCTCTCCTCAGTTTTCTCTAGCTGCTCTAGTGAGTTAGGTTTCACTTCATGATAGATAAAACTCCTATTGTATAAGACATTTTTAGTGAGGAGGGTTCCACAATGTGTAGCCCTTCACACCAATACCATACCCAATGAAGATACACTTCACTGCTTTGTTATCCAACTTCAACCTAATCACTTCAAGTACATGAGCATATACCTCACAACCAAAGACACACAAATATCTTGAAGAGGGCTTCTTACCAGACCGTGCTTCTATAAGTGTCTTGTCAATTAGCACTGTCGTACGAGAACAATTCAACAAGTAACACATTATTGCCACCAATTTGGCCCAAAACTTTTTTTCAAGAGGCCAACACTTGCCAACATGCTTCTTGCTCTTTCCTTCAATGATCAATTCATCTTTTTTCTACTCCATTATTCTATGGAGTATAAGGTGTCATCTTATGCCTCTTGATGCCATGATCTACACAGAATTTGTCAAAATATGCATTGCAAAACACACCACCATTATCCATCCTTAAACATTTAATCTTTCTCCCAGTTTGATTTTCAACAAGGTTTTTAAATTCCTTAAAATGATTGAACACTTCAAATTTTTTCTTCGAAAAATAAATGAATTTTCTTCTTGAATAATCAACAATAAATGATACATAATATCTTGACTTAGACAAAGAAGGAACATCCATAGGACCAAATACATCAAAGTGAATATAATCCAACAAACTAGAAGATTTTTGAGAACTGGAATAAAACTGAACATGGTTTTGCTTTCCATAGATGCAATGTTTGCATAAATCAAATTTAAGATTACAATCAACCAACCCCTCAACAAAACTTTTATTCTTCAAGGTTTTTATACCTTTCTCAACAATATGGCCAAGCCTATAATGCCAGAGCATTATTTTCTCTAAAGGAATTTTAACTTCTAGCACATTTACACCATGTGTTGCTATATTGATTTTATCAGACTTGACAGAGTTGCTATTACAACATATAGGTTTTGCATCTAACTTATACAGTGTTCTAATGCATTCACCCTTAGCTAAAACAATAGAACCTGTAGTCATCTTAAAACCACCATGGAAAAATCTTACCTAAACTTTGACATCATTTAACTTGCTAACAAAAAGTAAGTTTCGAGCCAAACTAGGTATGTGAAGTACTCTATCAATTCCCTTTATTCTACCATCAAGAAATTGAATTTTGACTCTTTCTATACCAACAATTTCCAGTGTGGAATTTCTTGCTAAGAACACCATTCCACCATTATATGGTTCATACTTCAAGAACCATTCTTTATGAGAAGTCATGTGGAAGGATGCTCCTAAATCAACCAACCATTCATTGTCAAACACAAGCACTTTGACTTTGTGTCCTTCTTCTTACTTTTTTCCTCAGATCTACCTTGTACACTTAGAGCTTCTTCGGCCACCTTAGATGACTTCTTTGACATCTCATCTTATAGAAGTCCAACAACTAATTTGTCCATTTTCAACTTGGTAGTTGTACTTCTGATGATCATTACCAAATGATCCCATGAATTAGGCAATGACCATAATAGTAGCATGCACCAATCTTGTTCATCAAAAAACACACTTGTAGATGTTAACTATTCAATCACCATATTAAATGAGTTTAAGTGATCTACCACAACCATTCTTTCATCCATCTTCAAGGAGTAAAATTTATTCTTTAAGAAAATCTTGTTTACCAAGGATTTTCCCTGATAAATGTCTCCTAATTTTTCCACAAGGAATACATGCTTCTCTCTTCATGGACATTCAATAAGATGAAATCTGAAAAACTCAATCTTATTAATCCTTTTACCTTTTGATTTGTTAGTTCCCAATCTTCCTTTTTCATGCCTAAAGGCTACATGCTAGACACAACAGTCCAAAAATATTGATCAACTATCAAATCTTCTACTTTAAGTTTTGACATCTCAAAGTTGGTGCCATTGAGCTTTTGAATGTCCACTCATAATGATGTACTTGCCATCTCAATTCATAGAAAAAAAATTTCAAATTCCACTTAAACCAAATTGGCACAAAAAACCAAACCCTACCCTACAAGGATAACACAACTAGCTAGGCTTTGATACCACTTGTTAGGAAAGCAATAGTGAATGCATTATTTTTGTGTGCAGTGAGAACATTATTGACAAGCATTACAATGGAAGCAGAGTGGCTTGCTAATGGATACATACCAAGTTTAGAAGAATATTTAGAAAATAGTGCACCAAGTTTAGGGTATCATGTAACCATGTTGCAAGCTACATTAACATTAGATGCCCTACTTTTAGATGACATCCTTCAAGAAATGGACTACCCATCAAGGTTTAATGAACTTTTAAGTTGATCCCTTAGATTAAAAGGAGACACTAGAACCTTTAAGGCATGTAATGTTACTATATTAACAATATTAAATGTGTGTGTATAGTAAAAAGTGCACATGTAAAATAAATTAAATTAATTATATGTCCAAATCAATTTAAGTCTAACTCTATTGATTGGTTTTGAAGCCTGAATCAAATCATGGAGAATTAGTTTCAAGCATAACATATTACATGAAAGACCATCTTGGATCTAGCAAAGAAGAAGCATTGGATTACCTTAAAGATCTCCTCGAAAAAAAGACTCAAAGAATTAGGTTGGGAGTATTTGAAACCCGACAATGTTCCAACTATAAGCAAGGACCATGCTTATAATATTGAAAGAAGTTACCTACTCATTTATAAGGAGAGATATGGCTTCACCATTTGTAATAAAGATATAAAAAATCTAGTCACTCAAATGCTATTTGAACCTATTCCAATGTAATATCTAATATTGAATACATAACTTATCATCCTATTTTAAATAATTTAAGACTTTATATAATAAGTTGCTCGATATTCTTCTTAAATTATATTTAGTTATCTATATTGTTATAAAACAAAAAGTTTTAGCTTAGATATTTCATGAGATTGTAATTTTTCAAAATATAAAGTATAAAAATTTATTATTTAAAAATTTACTTGTTCCTTACTGGGTAAAAACTAATATGTAGCTCCTCAATATGTTCACTTTTAGCTTATGGGTATGCCTTTTATCCATATTTTGAAACCACTAGTGTGACATCACATATTATTGTTACACAGAAGACATTCACTTATCTAAAAGAGACAATCTATTTTCTAATTCAATGTTGGGGGTTAAGGATATAACATCCATGTTGATTGGAAAAATACAACCTACAAATTTTCTATTAATTTTAATGGTCAACATTTTAGGTTAAAACACGTGTCATCACTCATAGTACCCTCATCATGTACTCCTACTATCTTCTCATTATACCCCCACCCTCTTGTCACAATCAAATTACATAGGAAATAAAGAGGGAATAATGATATTGGAGAATGTTTAAGCTTTAAAATACAATGATAACATCATGTTCTATTTTTATAAATAAATTGTGAAATTCTTAGAAAGCAATCTAAAAATAAACTTTACATAAAACTTCCATACTCAATCATAAAAAAACAACAAAAATAGAGCAACATGGAGTTATTTAAAAATGGTGACATGTCCAACATTTTGGAATGAATGGCTTCTACACTTTAGAAGAATCCATTCAACACCTTTTATCCATGATCTTGGCAATAGAAATGATTATGTCTCTACTCATATTTTTCCTATATCTGTGTACTCTTCAAGATTTGATTCATCAATGTTTTTTTTTTCCATTCACTTCCAAATATATATATATATATATATATAGATTTGACATTTATATACATATATATATATATACACATACATACATACATACATACATATATATACATGCATATATATATATACATACATATATATATGTATGTACATACATATATATATGTATATATATATATATCCATATGTATATATGCATATGTATATATATATGTATATATACATATGGATATATATATATCCATATGTATATATGCATATGTATATATATATGTATATATACATATGCATATATACATATGGATATATATATATATACATATATATATATGTATGTACATACATATATATATATATATATATATATGTATGTATATATATATGCATGTATATATATGTATGTATGTATGTATGTATGTATGTATGTATATATATATATATACATATATATATATATACATATATATATGTATATACATATATATATATATGTACATATATATATATATATGTATGTATATATATATATGCATGTATATATATATGTATGTATGTATGTATGTATGTATGTATATGTATGCATATATATATATATATATATATATATATATATATATGTATGCATACATATATATATATATGCATATACATACATACATACATACATACATACATACATACATACATATATATACATACATATATATATATATATACATACATATATATATATACATACATACATACATATATATATATATATACATATATATATATATATATATATATGCATACATATATATATATATATATATATAGATGTCAAATCTATTGATCAGAAAGTTTTCTATTTGATCTAAATGTCATATCTATTTGATTGATGAAGAGGATTTGAAAAGTTGTTCACAACAAAATCATCTAGACTATATCAACTATATCTAACATGAGTGTCACTATTATCTAACTTCTTCTTTCAATCACCATTAAATATCACACACTAAGGGAAAAAATCAATGTAAGAAAATTAAGTCAATTTTTATTATTTAACATTTTAGTTTTAAAAATCAAAATTTAGTATGCAATATTTAAAGGATCCATCTTCAACCTTATTACAGAAATCTCATACTCCTAGTTCATAGTAATATAATCATAGAAATGAAAAAACCTCCTTGTCTACTAATAAACTTTGATTACAAAGATGTTTGATTTTAATAAAATATCCCTCTAACTTATTTGATCTAATGACACACATGTTAAAACACTTCAAAATAAATGATGGCCAGTGTTGTAATTACAATATGAAAGGTAAACTCTGGTTAGGGGGGATGGGGGCGTGGGGAGAATCAGTGCTTTAAACTTTAACCCATAAAAACATTCACCATACATCCATCTCACATATTCAATAAGTAAACTGAAATACCATGTAAAGCATATACATCTAAAGTATGTAAACAAGTTAGCATTCACACATATATGACACAAGATATGATTACCCAAAAACCCTCCAATGAGAAGGTAAAACTAGGGTGGGGATGACACCCACAAATATTTACTGTTGTAGTAATAAATTGTATCCAATGAAGGTTACAATGTTTGATCATGAAACATGATATTCCCTGTGAAAGGTCTGCCCTATTAAAAGCTTACAAAGACTATTAGGTCTTACACTATTAAAGGATTTCAATAACATGTTAGAGGTGTACCTAGTTAAAGGACTTCAACTCACAATTAAATAAGCACCATGTTAGAGGATTTCAATACAACCTATTAGGACTACTCTGTTAAGAGATTTAACTGATTCAAATGTTAGAATTTCTCAACAATGACCCTAAAATTATCACTCTATCGTGTGATGTTAAATCACCTCTATCCTATTGTGTTGTTGATCCTTCTTGATCATATGTCTCTCTATTGTTGACTTGTTCCTTCCTTTGTTCTCCTTTAACTGATTCTGCAATGTAATTCATAACATAATACCTTGGTCACGATGAATGTCCTATTTGTGCATACAAACTCTCCTTCTCTCTCTTTGATCATTCATAAAAAGTTTAGGGTTTGTCCTTCAAAGACTTAATTTGGATGGCCAACTTAGCAGCAAGGTGGACTAAGCCATCTAATTTAGAAAGATTGGGGTCTTTCTTCATAATTGTTTCTACATAGCCTATTTCCTTGTGTAAAATCTCCATATGAGGAGTCAATGTCACCTAGATGCTAATTAGTTTAGCCCTTATATTGGCTTCATCTACTTGTAATGGTGCTAGTTGACTCTTGGATTGCAATGAGGTCCTAAATTGTTTCTCACTTTGAGTTGGAGACTTAGGAAATGTTACACTAGATGACTGCATTTGGCTCTCCAAACTCAGGATGTGATTCCTTATCTTTGTGAAGAGTGTAAGATTACACAATTTGGTGTATAGAGAGAAAATGTTCTCTAGTACCTTCCTCACACTATCTACCTTAGTTTCTAGTGCAACCTATGGCCTTGCAATATCATTGGATATCTTCTCATTTACCTTGTTTTGAAACTTCTTTTCAAACCATTCTAATAGTTTGACATTAGTATCCAGGTTTGTGTCACTAACACTTTCCACTATATTGGTCAATTCTTTAATGATTGTCTTGGTTTCATTTGGATTAGGGCATATTGAATGCATCTAAGAAAATTTCTTTGATATCAATCAAAGCTTGCTTCTACCTATGCTCCCTTCTAAGAAGTTCTTGATGTTTCTTCTTTGCTAGGGCCTCTTGTAGTATACCCATGTGCTCAATTGCAAATGCTCCATAATCAAATTTAGGTAGTACAATCTCTTCATCTAGGCTAACATCTCCATAAGTAACTACCTCTTCTGCCTTAGATGAACCAAGACTTGGTACTAAAAATTGTAACGGAGTTGCCTCTGTGCTCAGTCTCTAAAGAGCTTGACTAGAAGGAGTACTATATTCTAGTAATGTCACCAGTGCTTGGACTGCTTCTAGCTCCTTTGACTTGGGTGTCAAACTTGTCTCTTTAGATTTGTCCTTTTTTTCCTCTATGGTTTTAGTTGCACCTTGATCTTGTGCTAGAGGTGTAGGTGTATCTACCTAACTAGTTTGGCTTGAGTCCCAAGATTTTCTAGTGTTTCCACCTTGTCTTCTCCAACTATCTCAACCTTACCTTTATCATTTTTCTTGTTCATTTCTTTAGAACAAAGTGTCTTCCATGAGTGTATTAATAGTGCAACCTACTATCTCCTTCCTTTGATATACAAATATGGGTTATAAAGGTTGTACACTTATGACTTGAGGGTTGATTATAGGTGTTTCTTGTATTTTCATTTACTCCCCTGCAGTTATAGTCTCTATCTTATGGATTTTATCTACACTCACTAGTATGGGGTTGTCACATAATTTGGCCTAGAGATTGGACTGGACAAGTATCTTTTTCAAATCATCCCTTGTAAGGGGATTGATGTTCTAATCAGTAGTATCAGAAATATCCTTTACTTTGATAGTTTTAGTGTTTACACTTGTCACCTGTGGAGGGCTAGCACTCAACATTTGTGTATCTTGTACACTCTATTCTATTTTCTACTCTTCCTCAATCGGTTCTTGATCATCAATATGCATATTAGTGCCTTCATCAACTATGCCTTGTTCATTATCATCTTCTCCTACCTCAATAGGTGTCCGATCATCTTCTTTTGATGTTGTCAATCTATATGTTAACTTCCACATATGTTTGGACTTCTTTACAATATCCTCTGAATTGTTTTGAAATATGATAAATGCCCTATACTTAGGTACAAATCTTGCAACATATTTCTTTATGGCTTTAGACATTTCAGCCTTACTAAGTTCTAGCATAACTTGAGCAAGGGATGTTTGCCTAATTTGTCTTTTAGTGTTTAAACAATAATGCCATTTTTTCTCAACTCTATCATATAAACTTTTAGGTATGGAGTTGGCAAGTTCTAGAGAAGTGTTTTTAAATGTAGCCATCATGGAATATACTACCTCTTCTACTTGGTTCTTCTCAATCTTTCCAATATTATCAAACTCAATGTGAGAGAAACCTGACAAATCACAATTTTTTTCAACCATTCTCACACAATTTGTCTAGATATGAGGAGAGACTGTGACTCACCACTTGGAATTGGTTTTTGTCACCTGATTCAATCTTCTCCTCATCAGATTTAGCTTGGGGAACATACTTCCTTCTTAGTCTCTTCTATTCTCTAGCTTTCTCCTCTTTAGGCTTACCTACCTCTTTAACCTTCTATGCAATGACTCTTGTACTAGCCCTTGTGGTAGGTAGTGTAGGTTTGGGATGATTAGGTTTTGCTACCTTCTTTCTTTTTCTCACTACTTCAGTCTTTGCCTTCCTTTTCTTCTTATCAGTAGTTATAGGTGCTTTACCAACTTCTTTTTCCTTGACACCTTCTATAGTTTCTACTTCCTCCTCTTGTTGATCTTCTCCTCGACCTTGTGTTAGTGCTAGTGGTGCTTGAGCTTGCATTCCCTTTCTTCTCTTCTTCATCATCATCTTCCTCTTCTTCTTCCTTGGCTCCTTCACCAAATTTTTCTTTCAATTTCTTCACCAAATTTTTCTTCTTTCTTGTTGATAAAGTATTCTTCAATTCCATTATGATTTTTGATTTGGCCAAGTCATAATTACCAAATGCTTTCGCTTCCTTATCCACTTCTTCTGCAAGTAATGTTGTCATTTTTGTAGAGGCCTCATCAATATTTATTTCTTAACCTAATGGCCTTATCCATCTCACCTTGGAAATCATTGTTTGTACATAAGTGAAATTAGTATCAACTAGGAAGAAAACATCATTAAAATGTTTATCCACTAGTGAGACTAGTATCCTTAGTCTTTTCTTCATTGATTTCTTAAAATCTTCAAAATAACTAGTCATCACTAACTCAAAGTTATTACCTAATTGCTCAATAAATTCTCCTAATTGAACTACAATTGATCTACTTACCTTCCATGCAACCTTACCAAATTTTGGATATGTATTATGCACATAGAAGAAAATACATACCAAAATTGATCCAAATTTGTAGTGAGAAATCTTGGTTCTTCTTATAGCTCCCAAATTCTCAATCAATTGTTGTAACTACAACTCAGAAAGATCATAGGTATGATCTTCCTTCAAAATTTTGTAGCCCATATCCACTGCAATGCAAGGTACACTGTTTAATCTGTTGGATTGATAAAACTTGTGTGTTATTACCCTTATTGCAAAATCTATCAGGTGATCTATGATAGTATCAATTTTCATTCCTCTTTTATTCGATATAACCCCTTTTTTCTTTTCAATAACTCCCTTTGATTCACTTCTCATGGTCTTTGACTGATCTAGGGTTGGATATACTGTTACTCTGTGAACAATCTTCTTTGAATTTTTACTGGCCCATTTTCTAACCATATAGAGCTATCATGAATTATTCTTAAAAAAATCTTAATCTAGTTTATTTTGAAGACATCAGGGAAATCTAGGGCATGAGTCAACCCTTTCTTCTTGACAATCCAAAATTCTTGCTTTAATGCTCCATTTTCACACAATTTCCCATATGTTTCTCTGATTTCCATGTCTCCTATGCTTCCAATCTTGCATGTGTAACAATTCTTAACATCTTGAACCATCAAGACTTTTGATGGTATGATAGACAACATACCTAAGGGATCCTTCTTATAAGCTATATCTGGGATAGCCTTGAAAATAGGTTGTTTGATTTCATTACTAATCAATTGAACATTTAAAACCTCTTTTCTCTATACACTTTTTTCTTTAGAACAACTAAATGCCATTACATATATCTAGGGTTTGTAAAATTTTAAATTACCTAGCTCGACACATGGTAAATACCTTATAAATCCTACTAGAATGGTGTCAAACAACCATTTAAATCTCCTATAAATACTCAAATCAAATTCTCTAGATCACCTTTAGCTCTTCATAATCTTCTTCAAATTTGAATGATGTTCAATGAGAAGAAATTGATCAAATAGCCCTTAAAACACTGCATTTAATGCTAAGTGCTTACACAACTATAAGCTCTACAAAAATTGAATTTCTAGCTCACTTGGTGTCCACATGTATTTTTATATGCTCAAAAACCACTATGAGCTTGGCCTCAAATAACATGTTTTGTTAGCTCAACATCAACTAACATTTCACTCAACAACCATAAGAAACTTTTTATGCTCTACAGTAACATGAAAAATAACAAAAGTTAAAGATTTACCCTTGATTTCTAACAACATTTTTTATATTTGTTTGTGCATATGTAATCTTTTCAAAACTAAATCCTTGGAACTAATGTATGTTATATCTTTTAAATATCAGTCCCACATACACTTAATTGCTCAATTTGATGAGGTGTGATCACCTCACCCATTGGGTGAACGGATCTCATCTACACTTGATGTGTTGCAATCTTCCTTTCTCTTCCATGTCTTGTTAATCTCATCTCTAACATTTTCAATATCTTCCTTTCCTTTTCCTTTGTTGAACTCACAACTTGGTGCCTCTAACCTTGTTGGACAATATCTACTTATGTGACTAGTCTTCAAACAACTAAAACATTTGGTTTGACTTAATCACTGTTTGTAATCACTTTGAAAATGTGTCCTAATATAGTTTTCAGGACCATGCCCATGCTCTTGACAGTAGTGATAGCTATACCTTGTATTATAATCCAAATTATAAGAGTTTCCATTGTACTTTACCTATGTTTTCTTGTTTGATGACCACTTGGGTTTAGATCTACATTCAAAAGCTCTATGTCCATACTAATTATAGTTATAACATTATCTTTCAAATCTTTGAGCATACATGGTCTTGGTTCTACATTCATGTACCTGATGACCTTGTTTGTTGCACTTGTGGTAGTGATCCTTTTTCTTTTGCTTAACATTTTTACTTATAGTCTTGATCCTGTGCATAATAGCTTACCACAATTATGAAAAGTAGGCTTGGAGTTCTTACCATTGTTACTTCTTTCTTCAACACATTTGGATGATTCTCCTTCTTTAGCACTAGTGTATCTCAGCCCATATATATCATTGTTAGATCTAGGGGATCTCATTAATTGTTCAAAGTACTTGATGGCTTCATTGGGTTTATTGAAGCTTTCACTAAACTTTGTTTCCCTTTTTAGATCATTGCTCAACTATTCATTTGGCAACTTTAGTGTTGTGATCTCAATGTCCTTGTCATTCAGTTCATGATTCACAATCATCAATTGACCTAAAATTTCTAATTTCATGTTAGCAATTCCAATTACCTGTAATGATCTCTCTTCCTATCTACTGGTCAAAAGTCTTTTGTCATCTTCAATCATGACTTTATCTTCCATAGCTTTCTTTTCTTATTTAGTCAATTCACATAGTAATATGGTTTATGATTCTTTCTCTCTCTTAAGATTTTTTATGTCTTCAACTACGGTTTTATTCTTTTCCATTAGATCTACAACTGCTACATCAAATTCAATGGAGTTTCTATTTGCAAATAGCCTAGTGGTGTCCATCTCTTGGTATTGTGTGTCATTCTCCTCATTAGAAATTTCTTTCCTTCTTCTCAATGATTTATTTACATCTCCTACTTCATTCAATTGATGTAGAATGAGTTGTATTTCAATCTCTTGGTTCTCAATAATTTTTCCCAACTTGTAGACTTCCATTCCCAAGAACTTTTCTCAAAGCTATTAAGCTTTACTTTTAGAGACCTATGCTCTGATACCAATTGTTGGAATTACAATAGGAAAGGTAGACTCTTGGGGGGTGTGGGGATTTAAATTAGTGTTTTAAACTTTAACCCATAAAAACATTCACCATACATCCATCTCACATATTCAATAAGTAAACTGAAATACCATATAAATCATATACATCTAAACTATGTAAACAAGTAACGATTCACACATATATGACACAAGATATGATTACCTAGAAACCCTCCAATGAGAAGGTAAAACTGGGGTAGGGAGGACACCCACAAATATTTAGTACTATATTAAAAAAGTGTATCCAATGAAGGTTACAATGTTTGATCATGAAACATTATCTACCTTGTGAAAGGTCTACCCTATTAAAATGTTACAAAGACTATTAGGTCTTACCCTATCAAAGGATTTCAACACCTTGTTATAAGTGTTCCTAGTTAAAGGACTTCAACTCACAATTAAATAAGCACCTTGTTAGAGGATTTCAACATAGCATGTTAGGACTACTCTATTAAGAGATTTAACTAACTCACCCATTAGAATGTCTTAGCAATGATATTTGGATTAACACTCTATTTCTTGATGTCAAATCACCTCTATCCTATTGTGTACTTGATCCTTCTTGATTAGTTGTCTCTCTGATGTTCATTATTTCCTTCTTATATTCTCCTTTGACTAATTCTATAATGTAATTCAGATCATAATACCTTGGTCACCATGAATGTCAATTTTGTGCACATAAAATCTCCTTCTCTCTCTGATCTTTCATAAAAAGTTTAGGATTTGTTGTGCTTAAGAAGACCTAGGTGACTTAGGGTTAGTTATGAGTCAATGACTATGATTCATTCATATTAATGCTTAAACCTTCCCTTTACCTAATTGGATGCATGTAATACATAGGGATTGCCACTTAAGACTCATCCTTATCAATGAAAGAACATAAATCAATCCTTAAGTTGTCCCAGAAATGGTTTACATAGAAGTTTGTGACAATACAAACAACTATGTCAAAGCTATGTTACTCAACATCTAAAGTCCCCATTTTTTGACACTAACTATGACTTCAATGTTGTCACTTGGCAACTAAATGACTTAGCATGCATTGACTACTTAGCTCTTGAATCACTTGCCACATACTGTTTGCTCAAAACTTGAGTGACCCACCACATGAATGACTTAACACTCACTATTTACTTGGCATGCTCTAACTTACATGTTGTTCTTGACATATGTTACTTGTTTAGCATGAACTAAGTAAATGACTTAAGTTTATAGACACTCACTTGTCAAAACCAATTTGAGATTAATAGGCTAGTTCTTATGTCCGTCAACTCAATTAGAAGAAGAGAAGATAGGAAGTATTATGAATCTTTACAGAGCTTCCTTAATTTCTTTCCTAAAGGAGAATATTATGGATGAGGCTAAATCATTTGTGACAACATATTTGAATGAAGCTTTATAGAAGGCTAATATCAGTTCACATCTTTTATGAGAGTTAATGTTGTCCAAAAGCTCTAGTTTTAACACTCCTCATATTTTAACCTTGAGTATGGTTGGCACACAAATCTACCTAGAGTCAAAGGAATGAACTATGTAATGCCCCACCAAGGGATCCAAAAGAATTAACCTAAAGTTTAACTAAGTTTGCTAAATATTTTTTTTTGTAAAGAAAGAATAACATACACATCCAACATAAAATACTGAAAGAAAAACATACAATCACACATAAGCAAACAAAGCAGATTACATTCCTTAAGGATCCCAAGATGTTGAGTTGCATTTAAATTTTAATTATTACTAAGTCTAACAATTACCACATCCATATGAAAGAATAATCAAAAGTCCAAAGTCCAATTTAAATAATATACATTTTTTTTGAATGCCACTTGGCAATAAAATTTAGAATGCACAATCATCCACTATACATGTTACAAGGTATGAAGGTCTAAAAGAATATACATTTATCAAAATAGATTACATCATCCCTTTCAGATCCATGATACAAAGTATAATACAATGAATGAAACAATCCATCATAAAAGATACAACCATCCATCATAATATGCAAGAAAAGAATTGAAGGACATGCAGACAAGGAAACTCTAGCCACGACATTCTAGCCATGACATCAACAAACAGATCTCAATGGTAAGAGTAAAAAGCACTACCACTATCCACATAGAACCTAAGTGGTCCACTCCCACTGTGCTGACGAGATAGTCTCAAGTCCCAAACAAGATAACAATCCAAATATCAAAAGTAACCTCTATGTTGAGGAAATCCTAAAAGTAATCTAACTCAAAGGTTACAAATAAACTCGACATCTAGACCTAGAGGCACACAAAAACATGTAGACAACCTACTATGTAAGTGGGCAAGTGTCATCACATGAATCAACACTAGAGTCACCCTAGTAGTCTCTTAGGACCCTGACCCCCTAGTGATCCCTATGTGGCACTAGTATTCTCTCATACTAACAAGACATACTAATGATGCATGGGCACAACCAAGCGTTCTCTCTACTCCCATCCTAGTCTATACTAGCACTCAAGGCAATGGCAAGAAGAAACAAAGACTCTTATTAGGTTCATTTTATTCCCATTTAGTGTAGTGTTTTCACTTATTAAAAAACTTACAATAGGTTGCCCTAGCAACCACGTAGAGCCCCAACCCTCATTGTAAGCCACTTCCCGATATTATATATAGATAACCTACCCTAGGCTCATAAAATTATAAATTAAAGAATCGTATAAAATCACCTCAGCCCTATACAAGTGACTACAAATCATCAAAAGATAATTCACAATAACACATTAGTTCTCTACGAGCAACTAGAAAGCATCCAAAAAATACTGATTGAAGACTCAAAATGGTTAAGTCAAATATGTCATAACATGACATCACCAAGAACAAATCATACCAAACACCTTAGTCCTATAAAAGCAATTGGAAAGCAATCCAAATACAACTAATCAAAGATTCAAAATGGTTATATTAGATAGGTCACACCTTTCACCTCAGTTTCACAAGAGAACACTGGAAAATGATAACAATCAATAGATCAACACACATCATAGAGCGTACCAGACACATTACCATAGTTGAGTATAAAAGATTGAAATCAAATCATCATAACATCACAAACACAAAACTCCTAAGCCCCTGGTAACATCTAAGATTGGTCAAAGGTAGGTCAAACCTTAAAACCCCAAATCATAAGGTATACCTTACATATAGAACATGTAATGTAGCTTTCTCAATACATTACATTTTGAAGAAACAAAGGTATAATTTCACTATAAATTTCAAGTTTACATTTTTGAATAAATCCATCTAGGAAATAAAATCTCAACTTCACCTATTAATCATTCATGACTTATTGATGCAGAGCCCTCTGCATTTCTCTTTAAGGAATCTTAGTTCAACTCAAGGGATTCACAATAGGCTGGTACACCCTCAAGGAACCAAGAACATCTCAAAGATTACAACAAAGAACCCTGGCATTATACACCAATAAAGACAAAATCTTCACTCACACAATCAGATTGCTATGTCTGATTGTATTGTTCATAACTTCTGTTCTACACGTCTTCTCTATATTTCTCTCTAAAGAATCTTAGTTCAACTCAATGGATTCACAATAGGCTGGTACACCCTCAAGGAACCAAGAACATCTCAAATATTACAACAAAGAACCCTGGCATTATACACCAATAAAGACAAAATCTTCATTCACACAATCAGATTGCTATGTCTGATTGTATTATTCATAACTTCTGTTCTAAACGTCTTCCTGAAATTTTTTTTGGAGAAATTGTTCAAAATTAGTAATTCTAAAACATATCCAAATCTGAGACCAATCCAATGAGCAGATTATAAATTACGTACTTTGAACCAAGACCCATTTTATCTGTCATAATCCAGAACCAAAACTGGTAACCCTGCCTAGGGCATCAAATATCTTCCTCAAAATAAATGTAAATGAAACCAAACCAATTCAATATTATCCATTATTGAGTCTAGTTTTTAAATATGTAAGCCATTTATTTTTCTCATTCATATATAAAGTTTCAAACACAAATCACTGTCTGTAACTCTAATGAAAATTGTTAAAAACCAGTTTTCACTCAAATGCCCATAACTTTCACAAATATATATAAAAATGATTCAAACCAGTTGTAAATGAAAGGTACTTCACATATATTTCCAATTAATATCATTAGAGATCTTGAGTCTCCAAAATATGTTTGCATCACATGCTGTAACATGACTATATTCAGCAAATCTCAAATCTGCAAACATCCACTTTCATCAAAATACCCATAACTTATTCATTTTTTCATAAAATTGAACCAAACCAAAAGCATGAGAAGGAGGATTCATCATAATATATATCAAATACTATATTACATAGTTTCTAGGCTGTACATATCCGTACAAGACCTGGAACCAACACTAAAACAGAAAACCAATCAAAATAACAACTCAGAATATTACCAAATTTGCTTCAAAATGTATCTATTCCTTTCCTTCATGCTTTGGTTCGACCTTACATACAGTTTTATAGATTTTTTGGTTGGTTATAACTTCCAAACCACCCTTTAAACCAACCCATTACATTACTTTAACCCTTTTGCATTTTTGACAACATTTTATGCACTTTATGCATTTTTACATTACAACTTTCATACAAACCCAACCTAGACCAACATTATGACTCAAATGAATTTAGATGGATGTCAATAGATCCATTCACCAATTAAATAAACATTTTTACATTATTTATCATATTAAGACCTCCTTTGACAACTTATTACAAATGGCTTCTCTAGCTTTTATATCTTTGTCTTCTTGAAATTTAGGTGCCTCTGCACCATACTCCCAACCTTGAAAAGTTTCCAAGTCCCTTGGAAACATGGAATCAATAACCTGCAAGAAAAAATATTAGATCAAAATCCTCATCTTTTCCTTTGCCTCTTCACCATCATCATTGGATCGATGCCTCCTCCACTTTCCTATCTCTTTCACTAATGACTCCCATCAATGGAGTTATGCTGGTTGCCTCTATGGTGCTTCTCATTCCTCAGTCCACTCCTCCATGCTGCATCACAACCTCTTGTCCCTCACCTGGGAGTCCCATCATGCCTCTCTCCCTAGTCTATTGGCAACACACAAAGGACCATCCTCTCTGGCCCTAGATCATCTCCTATGATCCTTTGGTAGACCTCTCCTGTCCACCCATTACAGCTGAGTGAACTACCACCATTTTGCAACCACAAACCTCAAAACAAGAATCCAAAACAACCCAACACTGCTTAGTGTAGATCATCTTCCATCTACATGCTCAGAATCTTCTGAGCTCTGATACCAATCTGATGCAGAGCCCTCTGTATTTATCTTCAAGGAATATTAGTTCAACTCAAGGGATTCACAATAGGCTGGTACACCCTCAAGGAACCAAGAACATCTCAAAGATTATAACAAAGAACCCTGGCATTATACACCAATAAAGACAAAATCTTCACTCACACAATCAAATTGCTATGTATGATTGTATTGTTCATAACTTCTATTCTAAATGTCTTCTTGAAAAACCTTTTGGAGTAATTGTTCCAAATTAGTAATTCTAAAACATATCCAAATCTAACACCAATCCAATAAGCAGATTATAAATTATGTACTTTGAACCAAGACCCATTTTCTCTGTCATAATCCAGAACCAAAACTGGTAACCCTGCCTAGGGCATCAAATATCTTCTTCAAAATAAATCTAAATAAAACCAAACCAATTCCATATTATCCATTATTGAGTCTAGTTTTTAAATATATAAGCCATTTATTTTTCTCATTCATATATAAAGTTCCAAACACAAATGACTGTCTGTAACTCCAATGAAAATTGTTAAAAACCAGTTTTCACTCAAATGCCCATAACTTTCACAAATATATATAAAAATGATTCAAACCAGTTGTAAATGAAAGTTAGTTCACATATATTTCCAATGAATATCATTAAAGATATTGAGTATCCAAAATATGTTTGCATCACACGCTGTAACATGACTGTATTCAGCAAATCTCAAATCTGCAAACATCCACTTTCACCAAAATACCCATAACTTATTCATTTCTTCATCAAATTGAACCAAGAAAAAAGCATGAGAAGAAGGATTCATCATAATATATATCCAATACTATATTACATGGTTTTTCGGCTGTACATAGCCGTACAAGACCTGGAACCAACACTAAAACAGAAAACCAATCAAAATAACAACTCAGAATATTACCAAATTTGCTTCAAAATGTATCTATTCCTTTCCTTCATGCTTTGGTTCGACCTTACATACAGTTTTATAGATTTTTTGGTTGGTTATAACTTCCAAACCACCCTTTAAACCAACCCATTACATTACTTTAACCCTTTTGCATTTTTGACAACATTTTATGCACTTTATGCATTTTTACATTACAACTTTCATACAAACCCAACCTAGACCAACATTATGACTCAAATGAATTTAGATGGATGTCAATAGATCCATTCACCAATTAAATAAACATTTTTACATTATTTATCATATTAAGACCTCCTTTGACAACTTATTACAAATGGCTTCTCTAGCTTTTATATCTTTGTCTTCTTGAAATTTAGGTGCCTCTGCACCACTTATAGTTTCAATTTATTTTAATAATAATTTAATCAAGTACTCTAATTAAATATTATTAAATTTCAATAATCAATTTGGTTCCTCAAAAGTATTTTAACAACAAATAATTAAAACTTTTAATTAATTATCATTAACTTCTTTAATAACTTATTTTCAAATTATTAATAGAATAACCATTATTTTATTAATAAATTTATAAAAAACATTAATAACAATTTAATTATATTAATTATATTAATTAATTAATTAAGTTAACTTTGAAAATAATGAAATCATTAATTTAATAATTTTAAATACATATTAAATTGTATGTTTATCTAAAAATTATTATAAAAAGAAAATTTAATAACAAACAAGTTTTATTTTAATTTTAAGAAAAAAAAACTCAATACATAATAAAAATATGCATTTGAAATAAACTCAATCTATAATGTCAAACTAATACCATGTAGGGAGATGATAATTTCCGTACAATATTGGATTTCTGGTTTGATGATGGAGAATCATTCCAATCAAAAGTATAATGAAAGAAGTCATAAAGCTTTAGGGCAATCACGGCAATACCAAACATTGGAATGAGAATAAGATTTTTTTTGTAAAACTTTTTAAAAACATTTTGGTGCAGAGGCGCCTAAATTTCAGGAAGACAAAGATATAAAAGCTAGAGAAGCCATTTGTAATAAGTTGTCAAAGGAGGTCTTAATATGATAAATAATGTAAAAATGTTTATTTAATTGGTGAATGGATCTATTGACATCCATCTAAATTCATTTGAGTCATTTTTATTGTATTTGGGTCAAGTTGTAAAGGCTATGAAGCCATTTTTTTTGTCAAAAATGTAAAAGTTGCGTAAAAAGTTGTAAAATGCAACTTTGAGAAAGTTGCTAATAATAGAAAAATGATGTAAAAAGGTATATGGTTGGTCTTGGGGGTAGTTAGGAAGGTTTACAACTGTCAAATGGATATAAAAACCATTGTATGGTCGAACCAAATCAATTTTGGAGAAGAGGAAATACTTTGATACATTTTTGGTGCATTTTATTGTTGTGGTTTTGATTGGTTTTTTTAGTTTTAGAGTAGTTTCTAGGCCTTGTACGAAAATGTACAGCCTGTAAACCATGTAATATAGTAATGGATATATATTATGATGAATCCTTCTTCTCATGCTTTTGGTTTGGTTCAATTTTATGAAGAAATGAATAAGTTATGGGTATTTTGGTGAAAGTGGATGTTTGCAGATTTGAGATTCGCTGAATACAGTCATGTTGCAGCGTGTGATACGGAAATATTTTGGAGACTCAAGATCTATAATGATATTCATTGGAAATATATGTGAACTACCTTTCATTTACAACTGGTTTGAATTATTTTTATATAGATTTGTGAAAGTTATGGGCATTTGAGTGAAAACTGGTTTTAAACAATTTTCATTGGACTTACAGACAGTGATTTGTGCTTGAAACTTTATATATGAATGAGAAAAATTAATGGCTTACATATTTGGAAAATAGACTAAAGAATGGATAATATGGAATTGTTTTGGTTTAATTTAGATTTATTTTGAGGAAGATATCTGATGCCCTAGGCAGGGTTACCAGTTTTGTTTCTGGTTTATGACAGAGAAAATGGGTCTTGGTTCAGAGTATGTAATTTATAATATGCTTATTGGATTGGTCTCATATTTGGATATGTTTTAGAATTACTAATTTGGAACAACTTCTCCAAAGAGTTTTTCAAGAAGATATTTAGAACTTGATTTATGAACAATGCAATCAGACATAGCAATCTGATTGTGTGAGTGAAGATGTTGTCTTTATTGGTGTATAATGTCAGGGTTCTTTGTTGTAATCTTTGAGATGTTCTTGGTTCCTTGAGGGTGTACCAGCCTATTTTGAATCTCTTGAGTTGAACTAAGATTCCTTGAAGATAAATACAGAGGGCTCTGCATCAGATTGGTATCAGAGCTTGAAGATCTTGAGTGTGTGGGTAGAGCGCCGAGGGAGGCAATCCACACCAGAACCTTGAAGAGAAATACAAAGGGCTCTGCATCAAATTGCTGGGTTAGATCACTTCTTGGTTAGATTCAAATTCAATGAGCCTCATAAGCCTACTAGGAGCCCTTTCAAATGTGAGAAAATGTGGTTCTTAGATCCAAATTTTCTCAATAATATCAAAGAGTGGTGGGTCCTAGATACTTGTGAGGGATCAAAGATGTTTTTTTTTTCCACTAAACTTAAAATGCTTAAATATCATATATTACGATGGAACAAGGAGCATTTCAAAAATATCTTTAAAGAAAAAATTGATATCAAAAAAAAATTAAAAGACTTGAATTTTGTAGTAATTAGTAATGGAATGAATAACGAAAGTTATACACTCAAAAAGGAGTTGCTAGCTAGACAAGAAGACATCCTCTCAAAAGAGGAGATATTTTGCAAAAAAAAATCTTGGGAATGATGGCTAGCTGAAGGGGATAGGAACATTAAATACTTTCATAATTCTACATTATATAATAGATCAAATAATAGAATCACAAGTGTTAAGAATCAACAGGGAATCTTGATGAATAAACCTAGCGAAATAGTAGACACTTTTGTCAATCATTTTCAAAATATCTTAAACAATCACCAAGGATCAAATAAATTAGCACAAGAAAATCTATTGAAAGTTATTCCTAAGATTATATCAAATTAAGATAATAAAAATTTAAACAAACTTATTACTCTGGAGGAAGTTAAAAAGGTCGTATTTGAAACGAACCCAGATAAGTCCTCGGGGCCTAATAGTTTTCAAGCGTTTTTCTTCCAAAAATGTTAGGATATTATAGGAACTAATTTATGGAAATCCATTGAAGCTTCTAGGAATGGGGGCTCCCTTCTAGCTAAAATAAATCATTCCTTTATCACTCTTATCCCTAAAAATTTGGACCCTGAAACATTGAGAGATTATCAACCAATCACATTATGCAATACTGTTTATAACGTCTTCTCTAAGGTTTTAGCAAATAGACTCAAAGATGTTCTTCCAAAAATTATCTCTAAGGAACATACTAGTTTTATGCTAGGTAGGTCTATCCTAAATGGCATTATCACTATCCAAGAGACCATTCATTCTACTTCATTCAACAAAGAAGTGTGCATGTTCATGAAATTAGACTTACAAAAAGCATATGACATGGTCGATTGGAGATTTTTGTGTAAGACTCTGGAAGCCTTTAGGTTTTCCAACAAATGGATTAATCTTATCTTCAAATTTATCTCTACACCTAAGATATCCATTCTTATTAATGGATTTCCTAAAGGTTTTTTTGAAGTTTCTAGGGTTATCCGCCAAGTAGAACCCTTATCTCCCTCACTTTATGTTATCATGGTAGAAGCTTTTGGGAGAGCAGTGTTTGAAGCATACTACAAGAGAAGGATCTTGGGTATCACAGTTACTAATAATGTTCCTAACATCACTCATCAAGAATTTTCTGATGACACTATACTACTTGGAAAAAGTTTTATCTAGGAGGATCGTAGTCTCAAAAATATTATAAAACTATATTTTGAAGCATCTAGTCAGAAACTTAATGAATCCAAATCTGAAATCTTTTTTATCAACATAGATCCAGATATGGAACAACAAATATGCAAGTTGATGGGTTATAAGAAAGGTGCTTTCCCTTGTAAATACCTTGGGATTACGTTCGAAAAAGGTTCTAGATCAAGTAAAATTTGGTATAATAAAATGGAGAAACTGAATAAAAAACATAGCTATTGGAAGGACAAATGGCTCACAAAAGCCAGTAAATGCACTAAGATTCGTTCAGTTCTTTTTGTTGTTCTGACCTTCCCTCTTTCTTGTCTACTACTCTCCAATAAATTTCTCCATAAGCTTGAAAAAAAAAAAGGGAACTTTTTATGGAGGGACAATGAAGAGGATAAAAATCTCTTGCAAATTAAATGGAAGAGCATCTATAAACCAAAGGAATAGGGAGGCTTAGGGATAAAAAATCTTTAGTGGTAGAATTCTACTCTTGGAGCTAAACTTATTTTGTCTCTTTATCAAGATAGAGATCATAAATGGGCCAAGATTATCTATAAAAAATACCTTAAAGGGGATGACCCCTTATCTATATTTGGAGTTATTAATCCCCCTAAGGGGTTTGAGACTTGGAACTTCATGATTAATTTTTGTGAGCTAATTAATAAGCATCTAACTTGGGATATTGGCAGGGGTGAGGAAGCCCTTTTCTGGGAGGACTCTTGGGATGGAAAACCCCCTTTAATACAGAGCAATATCTCAGCAGACCTCATTGAAAAACTTATCAATCTTTGGGGAAACAAAGTTCAGGATTATAAAATGCAGGTTCTTGTAGATGGACCTCCCAAATGGGTACAGAAACCTTTGGATGGACTAGGACTAGATGCTAAATCTATTCAAGATCTTGAAAATCTTCTAAAAGATAGGAAACCTAAACATTCAGATAGGAATGATGCCTTAATTTGGACAACATCAAAAAATGGCATCTACAATGTGAAAGATGGCTATAGGGTTATTCTGGATTCGCAAGATCTAGAGAGAGTTGATATTCCTTTAAAGCTTTGTTGGGATTTGGCTTGCCTCCCTTAATCCAGTTTCTTTCTATGGTCAGCCATCCAAAATAAGATTTTGACCATGGATAGGCTTTCCATTCTAGGCATTCAAGGTCTTTCTAGATGTGTACTTTGTAAACAACACTTTGAGGACGTGGATCACATCCTTTATAATTGTTCATATTCACAAACCTATTGGGAATGGCTTAGGCACATGTTGGGCTGGTCTACCCCGTTCCCTAAGTCTTTGTTGGACCTTCTCAAAAGTTGGCCCATAGCTTTAGTCAAGGGTGTGTACAACAAGCTCTGGAATATCTCTGCTTCTATTGTTATGTGGGAACTCTAGAAGGAAAGAATCCATCATATTTTCCAAAATTTGGAATTCAAATCAATAGAATTAATTTCAAAAATAGAAGCTAGTATTGTAGAGACCACTAATGCTTATCTTAAGAACATTTAGCTAGAGGAAGGCTCCTTTATGAATTGGGATGGGTTAAAGAAGAATCATTGGTCTAAGTTGTTGAATCCTCCTCTACTTTACAAGAAAAAGAGTAAAGAGGCCAGGATGAATTGCAAATGGGAACCCCCACCTTATGGTTGGGTCAAACTTAATTTTGATGGAGCAGCTCGAGGTAATCCTAGTATAGCTAGTATTAGATGCATCATTAACAATGCAGCTAGTTGCTGGTTAGAAAAAAATTCAATGTCCATCAAACCTACTTATAATAACTTAGGGGAATTAGAAGCTCTCCTCCATGGTCTACAATTATGTCTCAAGTTAAATCTTCCCAATGTCATCATTGAAGGAGACTCTCAAATCGTGCTTAACACCATCAGGAAATGCACTACACAATTGGAAGAAGTGTTAGACCTTTTGAATCAGCTCGAGGATTATAGAATTTTTCATATATATAGGGAAGGTAACCAAATCATAAACAATCTAGCAAATTCAGGGGCAGATGGAGCAAACTTACTATTATTTAATGAAGGATATATTTAAGTACCTAATTTGAGGTTGTCTTTAATTCTTTTTCTAATATTTTTCCTTTTGAGTTGTATGTCACTTTTAATATTTATATATTATCTTTAGTTTAATCCTCTTTCAGCTTTTCTATGTTAGTATATATAAAGGTTAGTTGTGGCACTTGATATTCATATGATTTTATTGTATTATGGGCTTTTATCTACTCGGGTTTATCTCCTTTATTCAAGGTCTCAACATTGATTTTTCATCATTAGAGTGCTGGCCTCCAAGTCATGGCTTTCTAATGTGTTGATTTTATCATTTTGATCCCTACCCCTCTAATTTTGTCATGAGTTTATGGTCCTCTCTTGACTTTGCATTTATATTATTATGTTTAGCTTTTTTGTTTTCTATCTTTTGGTGTTTCCATATCTCGCTTTGCTTGTGTCCTCTACTTTTTTCCCGCATTCTAGGATTTTTTTTATGGATTCCAACATCTATCTATTGCATACCTCAGAAAGCTACACCATGGCCTTCTATGGCTCAGTCAAACCTGGAAGGTGGCATCATATTTTATTCCCTATTGATGAAATGACACACATTACCATTAGTCATGCCCTAGGGGAAGGGGTTTTTGACTACTAGTATACCTGACAAACTAACAATGACATAATAGGCTCATTCATCGATTGTTTAGTTAGGGCTAAAGTGGAACTAGATAACATCATAAGGTTGTCTTGTGATCCTTTTGTTCCTACCTAGTGCAAGGGCTTGGAGCAAGAGGTGTGTAGTATTGATGCAAAATTTTGAATCCCACTCCCCGAAAAGTACATAAAACTCCCAATGGGACATCTGGACTTGGAGACTATGTATAGGCAGCAATCTTTGGTTATTTAGGAAGGGATGGTATTTTACCACAAATGGCCCAAAATGGAAGGTATCCTCATTTCCTACTCCACTGGCATGGGATCATTGTTGATGAAAGTAGGGATTGGATCCTCAATTACCTTCATATCTTCGAAGCCTACATAAAACCTGGGGTGACTTTCAACAACATTGACAACCTTGATTTTTGTACTCCAAATGCAAAAAGAACTAGTAGGGAAAAGGTGGATTTCCAGTTCCCTCCTAACTACTTTGTGGAATCTCCCAATGATATCCTAGAGGTGATAATGGTTTTTTGGAAGAATGTAAGGGGACTAGCTTGAGTCTGGAAATTTTAGCTTTGTCTAGGGTTTGTTTTATTTTTGAGTTTTTTAGTTATCACAACTTTGGTATGTAACTATTCTAACTTCGATGTTTATACAACTTTTGTGTGGTAATTATAACTATGGGAACTATTTCAAACTATGGATACTCTAAAACTTAATAATTAGTAAATATTTTATATAGTAATTTCTATGTTCATGGTTTAAAGATGCTCTATTAGGGGTTCCTTGTTTGTTATTAGGTTGTTTTTATCTCTATGGGCTAATTATTGGTACCATAAACTAGGACAGTTGATTAAAAAAAAAAAAATCCTCACGAAGGTCTATGATAGAATTCAGTCATCGGGAGTTCCTATGACCTTTGTATAATCTCTCTATTTATTATCCTCTTTTTTGGTAAATATATTTGATATGGATGATTCTAGTTTATTGTGATGGGGAATGTTTAAGTCATCTAGCTATTTATGTTTGGTCAGATTGTAGTGAATATGAGGTCTTTAATTTTGAGCTCTACGGCTGAGCACAACTTTGTTGACATTTAAATGCCTCTGGGCTGATTCAAATTTTAGCTCTTAGACTCAATTATCTTTATTTTTTTTCATGAATCTCTTCAGGGCTTCATTATATTCCTTATGATGGATGTTGGGCTTCTCAAGTAAGTTAATATAATTTAGCTATGTGTCAGTTTGTATTCTGTAATGGTTAGGTTTCATTGTTGTTTGTACCTGTTCTACATTGATCTTTTAGATTTTTTTCCATTCTTTGATTAATATTGAGTGGGCACGGTTCTATTTTATGGCTCTAAGATTTTAGGATCTCTATAGATTATATCTATCAGTTATTTTAATAGTTGTAGGATTTACATGCATTATCTTTACCCTCATTTTGGCCTTCATCGATTTTGTTCTCTTGGTTTATTCTATTTTATTAGGGTTAATCATGCTTTTGTTTAATTGTATTATAATTCTTTCTCTATATTATGGTTTGTAATGGTTTTATATTAGCATCATTAATTCATTTTGATGTGTAGTTACCTCCAACTGTCATAAGTTCACACTATTTTTAATTTTAATTCTTGTAGTTGTTAATTTTAACTGTTAAAAATATTGAGAATGGAAGAAAATTAGTTCAAACTAATTGGATATATGGCATATGATCCTTTTTCATACTAACACATTTGAGCATATAGCTTTTTGTTGGTTCTCTTCAACTTAGGAATTTGATAGTCAATTGATGGTTATTGATTTGTGCCCTAGCTCCATATGGAAAAAAACTTTGGAGCTTTGTATTAATTAGGGGTATGCCCCTTTTATATCTATAACATAATCCTTGAAATGAGTTCACTGGAGTATGCCCCTTAAAAAAATTAAATAATATAGAACATTTGTCATGGGCGAGACTAGAGGTTAACTTCTCCATTCTTTCCTACCAGTGCCTGTTTGAATGGAGAAAAGCTTTTGTAACTTTCTTTTATTTAATAAAATTCATTCAAGGCCTTGGCCATTTATCGATCCAAAAAACAAGAGAGGCATTTATGATTATATTATACTATAGATGTTGATTTTCTTACCTATGGCTATATACACCAAAAAGAAAATATGTTGCTATTTGGAGAATCTTGTCTTGACTTATCAAAATTACAGTCATGGACACGTCATTATATTGTGATTATTTCATAGAAAAAATGCACATGAAAGGCATCTATCATTATATTAAATACTATAGCAGTTGATTTTCTTACCTATATACATATATAAAAAACTATAGTGAGAAATGAAGCAAAATAGATAGGGTTTTCCTCAAAAAATTTATTATTGCATGTTTACTTCAATTTTTTTTGAATCATTATATTTCTCCAAACCTATTTGAAAGACATAGATATAGGATGTTGTGAGTAACGCTAATAGTAACTACTAATGACTATCAACTTATCAATCATTTTTATCATTCATATCCTTCATTATTTATAACTCCGGTCTTTTTCTATATCTTTTTATAAAAAATAATATTAATTAGAATAATTACTTTGTATTAGTAGTCTACTATAGTCAAAGCTTCACTTCATTTCCATTTCACTCACTTTGGAAAAGATTTTAGAAAATCTAGTTTATTTATAATAAAAAATAAATAAACTAGATTATTGTGGAATATTACATCATAGTCATATCGGTCATTTTGGGAAAGAATAATAATTTTGATAAATATATTTTATATGTTTTGAAATAACATTTTTTCCATGTTATCTTTATATTTAGGGTTAGGGTTTTTCTTAGGGTTAAAAGTAAGGTTATACTTAAGACTTAGCATTAGAAATATGGTTAGGGTTAGGGATGGGTTTATAGTAGGGATCAATGTTAGGCTTATAATTAGGGTTAAATGGATATGGTTAGGGTTAGAGATGGGATTATAATAAGGATCAATTTTAGGCTTACAATTAGGGTTAAATGGATATGGTTATAGTCAACGTTAGGATTTGGATCAAAATTATGCTTAGATAAATGCTTTTGTTTAAGGTATCAACAAATAGAGTTATGATTAGAATTATGACCAGATTAGATTTCCCTTTCCCCATACTTATCCCTTCTTGATCTCTCTAAATATTCTCCCTAACCATTCTCTCTCTCACTCTCTCTTCTCTCTCATCTCACCATTCTCTCTCTCTAGATATGGTTGTGAATTAACCTCTCTCACACTCTTTTCCCTCTCTCACATATCACCACAATATCTCTCTCTATCTCTCTCTCTACCCCAACCTATAACATGTCTCTCTTGCTTGAAAAAAATCTTTTTTTGGTTAATAATAGGGCACGTGGAGAAAGTTAAGGTTATAGGGATAATTAGGATAAAGTTTACATTTAGAGTTTAAGGTTGAGATTAAGGTTAGAGATAGTGTTAAGAATTAGGTTATAGCTTAATATTATGGCTAGAATTATGGTTAATTTTAGAAATATTTTTATTTCTAGATATGCTCCCCAATCTCCCCCTTCCTCCCTCCCTCCCTCCCTCCCTCCCTCTCCCTCTTCCTCTCCCTCTCCCTCTCTTAATACAAACCTCTCTCTCACTCTCTCTCCTCTCCTTCTCTCACCACCATATCCTTCTTTCTCTATACACTCTCTTTTGTCCCCTCTCTATTGAAAACATATCTCTATTAAAAATATAGTATAAGTCCTTGCATGTCTCTTTCTCATGCTCCTTCTTGTTAGAGTCTCTAAATACATGCCCTCATTACTCTCTCTCTATGTTCATATTAGGGTAAATGGATAAAGTTGAGGTTATAGGGAAGGTTAGGATGAAGTTTAGAATTAGAGTTAAAGGTTGTGGATAGGGTTACTTGGATAAGATTAAGATTTAGGTTATACTTTAAAGTTATAGCTAAAATTATGGTTACTTTTAGAAATCTATCACTTTCTAGATATGCCCCCTAATCTCTCTCTCTCTCTCTCTCTCTCTCTCTCTCTCTCTCTCTCTCACTCAATACAACCCTCTCTCACACTCCATTAGTATATTCACTCCCTTATTTCACCACCATATCTTTCTCTCTTCATACGCACCCCCCACCCCCCCCCTCCCTCCTCTCTCTATTGAAAACATACCTCTATTAAAAACATAGTATAAGCCCCCACCTATCATTTTCTCACCCTCCTTCTCTTCCCACTATCTCAAGAAATACCCCCTAATTGTACCCTCTCTCCCCTAATTATTCCCCCCCCCCTCTCTCTCTATCTATCTATTAGATAGAGAGAAAGATAAAGATTATGAGGTATATCTAGAAAGATATAGATTTCTAAAAGTAACCATAATTTTAGCTATAGCTTTAAACTATAGCCTAACTCTTAATGTTACCCAAGTAACCATAACCTCAACCTTTAACTCTAATTGTAAACTTTATCCTAACCCTTCCTGTAACCTCAACTTTATCCATGTACCCTAATATGAACGCGCGCGCGCGCGCGCACACACACACACACACACACACACACACACACACACACACACAGAGAGAGAGAGAGAGAGAGAGTCTCACCCACAACTCATTAATAGTTCTATTTATTAATAATCAAACTAACACATCATTAGTAAACATAATTAAACCATGAATTTATCTCAACAATCTTCCACTCAACTTGTGGTTATTTTTCAATTAATTTAATTGGGATGACCAAAACCAAATCTAGTAGAGTTGATCATAAGTATAAACTCAAGCTTAGTCCTAGTTTGGGCCTTATAGTCTTTTATATATCAAATAATAATATTAATTATGATGATAATAATAATAATTATTATTATTATTATAACAATATTATAATTTAATGCTATAACAATAAAACCTTTTATTAAAAATAGAACATATACTAAAACTATATCTAAATACTATTAAAAAGTTAAATTTAAGTAATCATTAACTAAAAAATGAATTTAAATAATTAAAGTCAATTTGTACTACAAACTAAATTTAATATATTAAAATTTAATTTAAAACCAAATAAACTAATTAAATTTAAGCATTATTAAATACTAATTAAATTTTAAATTAAATTATAACAAGCATCATTTTTATATTTTTAAATTTAAAATATATTAAAATTTTAATAAATTAAAAAAAAAATATTAAAAAAAGCTATATTAAAAACCCCTTATTAAGGGGAGGCCACTGCATGCATCCTTTAAAATCATCACAATAGCCAAGTTGCCTTAGTAACCTCTCTTGTCTATGGTAGCTTTGACTCCTTGGAAGCCATTGGTATTACACATGAATGAAAGAGGAGATGGGGTTGGGGAGTGATCACCCCCACCTCTCATCAGAATATATATATACATATTTTCATATATATATATATATATATATATATATATATACACATATTTTCATATATATATATATATAATAAAGTCCCCCCTCCCCACCCCCAAAACATATATTAGAAAAAGAAGTTACCACACTAATTTTTATTGATGTGGTAACAAATACACACACACACACACACACATTTTTATTTATAGATAATCATTTTCAATATAGATCTGGATCTCTTAGATAATTAAAAGGTAACCAAATGATAATTTTAGGAGGCATGTGGATTCACAATTTTGTGTGAGTGAAACATCTAAGTGCCAGTTGTCATGTGCTTATTTCCTATTCCTCATCCATGAATTTTGATTTAGCTAGATCTAAGTCATCAATGAGAAATGTACAAGCTCAATCCTTGGTCCATTCTATTACATTGAAGGCTAGGTAAAGAGTTGCTAATATGTTTGGTTCAATGAGGAAGATGTGCTTATGCTTGCCTACCAATCATCTAGGTGCTTTCCATTGCAGCTTCCATAGCTTATCTTTAATAAAGTCTTTTAGTCACCTTAATGAAAAATTAGGGAACAAGGCACCTTCATTCATTTCATCAACACATTAGGCATAGGAAAATTACAATCAAATTAGACCATTTCTTGCATTAGATATCAACTTTTGAAAAATTGCATTAGGAAATTAGGTTAGGTCAAGGAAAGTTATTCTCAAAAATCCAAATTTGTGATTTAAATAATATTTTAAATATTAGGACCTGTGACCTTCAGCAAAACTAAATCTACAACTTTGTAAACATTTACTAAGGTCTATAATTTGATTATTGAAAGAAAAACATGGAACGGAGTGGGAAAAGGACCATAAAGGTCAAGTGGTTTGATTCATAGAAGGGTTATGGATTTGTTACCCCTGATGATAGCAAAATAGATTTTTTTTTTCACAAGACAACAATTTTCTATAATGGATTTAGATCTTTGGTGGAAGGGGAATCAATGGAGGGGTATGTGTAGGATCACAATCAACCAAACTATGCCCTTAAGTGGAAATGAAAAATCAACAAATTAGTGTTATGTCAACTTAACATAAAATTTTCAACTTGTTATGAAATTTCTATCAAAAGGTTGAGAGAAAAGAATTTCTAGGAAATTTAATTTAGTTTCTAAACTACTAGCTGAATAAAAAAATTGATTGGAAAAAATAAGAAGTAGATTTATATCTGACCACCTTAATCAAAATCAGCTGATAATAACTTTAAATAAGATTCTAGATATAAGAATTAGACTCATTCATAGATGTGACAAATTTTTGGGTATTTTTATTTGAAATAAAAAATTAATTGTTAATTTTCTACTATAGTATTTTAGAATAAAAATCTCCTATGTCCAACCACCTTAACTAATTCAAAACTCTAAAAAAATTTAATTTTCTTTTTTTCCCTTATAGTATAAGAAGCATAGAATGTGATGCATCTTTTGGATTTTAAAAATGTTCTACCATTTACAAGTTATAGTTGTTTTTAAATCAGTGTGTCAATCAAAACTATATAGGTAAGTCCATTAGAAAATAAGCAATAGTTACCTACCTAAACTTGTAACTTGACAAACTTTACATTTATGGAAAGCTAAGAATATTCTTAAGAAACCCTTTTCACTTCATCAAATTTGGGTGAAAAAAGGTTTTCAACTACAATGTTGAAATTCTTTAGAATAATTAAGAGAGGACAAGGGTGAATCAGTTATCCAAGGTCCAAATGTATAAATAAAAAAATTCATAGCTTACTGAACCCATAAAATATTTATCATCATGCATGCCTCCATAAGATTATGCATTCACATAAAAAATTATAGGTTACTATCAAATAAAATTTGCAGAATTGTAAACATGAAACATAACAGATTCAACAACATATTTGACACAATAATTTATGTGAAAACCTAATTCGGGAAAAACCACTAGTAACATGCTACTCTTTTTCACTCTTCTAAAGTGATGCCCTCTAAAAGGCCAACCTTTTTAAAGGGTACAATACACACTATTAAATGCAATATTGTTAAAGGATTTACAAATGACTATTAGGTCAACCTTAATCTAAAGGATTTACCCTAGACTGATATAATTATTAGAGAGTAGCAGTAAGGATTTGATCTAATAACAACTTATAACTCCATTTGTAGACTACAAATCTCTGTTTTAGTCTAAGCATTCATACCCTTAAGTCTTCTTGCTTAATATACCAATGAACACTCTTTAATTAGTTCACTTGATGAAGCAATACCCTTCACTCCTTGTTTTCCTTAGGTTCTCGCACATGAAAACCCTTGCTTCTAACCAACCATCCCTATAAATAGAGACTTAAGATCTTTTGTCATTCATTATCCATCACCCAATTTAGGGTTAGGAAAGAGTAGGTAGGATTCAATGAATCTATCCCTCATTCCATATCACTTCTAGAAACTTCTCCTTTAATCCTCTTTGAATCTGCCTCTAAATGGTTTATGATGAATTCTATGCCACTAGCTCATCAATCTTATCCTCTAACTAGTTCACATAATCAAAGAAAATAAACTTGTCAGCTCAGATTCATCAAATTCACACTCTTTCTAATAATTTTGGCACTCAACATTAACGTGTTTCTAATGCTCAACACATACTACGTTGCTCGATATCCTCTAAAAATCACTCAGCATGAGCTAAAGTTTACTAGTGCTCAACATCAACTAAATTTTACTTGGCATCCACTATTTGGCTTGACATACACTAAAATGAACTTTTACTCAACTCCAACTAATTTTCTACTTGGCTTGTACTAAATTTTCCTGGCACCTACTATCCATTCAGTTAGGCTTAGTAGACAAACTTTGTTTAACTTGTTCTTCTGAACTTACTTAGTGTAACTAGCCTTTGTGGACTTAAGTAGATCATCAATACACTATGATATCATTGTCTTATAAAATTCTTGTACTCCTTTGTATATCATAACTCAACCTTTCTCATAGGTGCTTTTGTTACATCTTTTTGATCAATTCTCTTCATCAATCAAACAAGTGATAGTACTTAAAACATGTAAGTAGTTGTCTTACCAGAAAAAAGTAGGTTTGACATTAGTAATAAAAAATGATTAAAATACATTTATCATATTTGTATCAATCTATTTTCAACAATCTCCCTCTTTGGCATTGATGTAAAATCAAATTGATCAACCAAATTGACTTGGTTAAAATAGTAAGACCAACAAAAGACCAAAGCAAATAATTCCTTGTATTGAAATCTCTCCCTCTACTAGCAACTATCATCTTTGGAATATGTTACAATTTTTTTTGTGTCATCCTTATAACTCCCCCTAAATTACTTCTTATATCTTCCTTTTATAGTCTCTCTCATATCTCACTCTTTAGATGATCTTAGCATATACACTATCTTTCCCAACAATCAACATTTTTTCCCTCATACTTTGTGTTCGGATTTATCCCTTTGCATTCAATCTCTTGTAATTATCATTAGGATTAATTTAACTCTTGTATTTTTCCCTCTTTAACAACAATGCCAAAGACTTGTCATCTTAGTATGCAGATATGAACTTCTTCAGTTTCTCTTGTGTCACCTTGCTTGTGACTGATTTGAAGTTTTAGGTCTTTGATTACTTTAGGCAACTCCTAAAGTAAGATCCACTATATTAATTTGTAAGATATATCAATCAATTTTTTTGATGTAGAGCACTCCTTTTGTTAATTATATAGCCTTTGATAAGGGTATCATCCCCAATTTACCTCTTAGATACCCATGAGCATCCTCAGGTAATGCTTTTGTGAAGATATCACAAATTTTCTCTTTTGTGTTAACATATTCCATCTTCACCTCTTTATCTTGAACTAATTCTCTCAAGTGATGATACCTAATGGCAATGTGCTTAGACCTTGTGTGCATCACAAGATTCTTTGATATATTTATAACACTTATATTATCACAATAAAGTGTCATTGTTTTAGTGATCTCTCCCTTCATACCTTTGAGTAGCTATTTGATCCATATAATGTTTGTACAATTTACAATAGCATCAACACTTCAGCAGTAGATTGTGAAGTATAGTTTTATTTCTTACTAGTCTATGTAACTAGCCTCTTGCCAAAGAAAAATGCTCCTCCACTAGTGCTCTTTATATCATCAATGTTTCTAGCCCAATCAACATTGATATAGGCTCTTAATTCAAATTTCTCATTTTTCTTGTAGGATAGACCATATTCCTTTGTTCCTCTTAGATATCTCATTATTCTCTTTACACCCATCAAATGATTCTCCTGGGATTAGTAGAGAATCTTGCAACTATCTCTATAGATAATGCAATATCAGGTTTGCTATGTACTACATATTGTAATTTTTCAATCATAGACCTATATAATGTTTGATTCACCTTGACTAAATCATCATTCTTTGACAATTTATGTCCTACCACCATAGGTGTACTTACTAGTTTGGAATCCTCTAGTCCTAAAGTTTCCAGTATCTCCTTAAAATACTTTGACTGAGTGATGTATACACTATATTTCATCTGATGTACATGCAAAGCCACAAAGAACTTGATCTCTCCAAACATAGACATTTCAAAGTTTTGCTTCATTTCATTTGCAAAAGCCTTACATAAAGCATCTTGACCTCCAAATATGATATTATCAACATAAATTTTAGATAACAAAATACCTTTTCCTTTCTCTGTCTTCATGTACAGATTGTTCTTATCATCAATCCTTTCAAATCCAATCCTCACAAGATAATTATGAAGTCTCTCATACCATGCTCTTGGTGCTTGTTTCAAACCATATCTTACATACCATGTGTTCTTATTGTTAACATCAAAAAATTATTTTGACTATTCATTGTAGACTTCTTCCTCTAATATACATTTAGAAATGTAGATTTAACATCCATTTGATAAACTTTGAAACATTTGTATGTAGAATAATCAAGCAGATTCCTCACTCCTTCCAATCTAGCAATAGGAACAAATGTTTCTCCATAGTCAATTCTTTCTTCTTGTGCATATCCTTTGCAAATTAATCTTTCCTTCTTCCTTATGACTTCACCATTTTCATTTAGCTTATTTCTGAATACCCACTTGGTGCCAATCACATTTATGTCTTCTGGTTTAGTAACTAGAGTCCATGTCTTATTTTTCTCTATTTGTTCAATCTTTTCTTCCATGGCTTTACTCTAGTCCACATCTTCTAAGGAATATTTCATTGGTTTAGGCTCTTTTATGCCCAACAAGCATGTATCATTTTACAACTTTTTTTTTGTCATTGGTCTAGCATCTTTATCTCCAATGATTTGTGAAGCAAGATGATGTCTCTTGACATATTTGGACAATCTTGATTCAACTCTGGTTTCTTCATTTGGTCTATCTATTTCAGAGTCACTATGTACATCTTTGTTAGGTATTCAACATCTCTCTCATATACACTAACTTCTAAATTATAATGTGCCTCAACTTCATTTTGTAACTCAACATCTGAATGTGGCTTGGTTGCTAAATGTAACTTGACATTTATATTATGTAACTTAGCAGTCACTGAAACTTTTTGTTTCTTTGTAGATTGATTTGCAACATCTTCTTTATTAGGCATACCTTCATAATAGTATAAAAATGATTTTTATTCTTCTGGTTCTTTCATAGGTTCTGTGTCATGTACATCTGTATATTCATCAAACTTCACATTTTCACTTTCCAAAATTTTGTTAGTGTTAGTATTTAAACACTTATAAGATTTACTTCTTATAGAATAACCTAGGAATATACCTCCATTTTTTGTATCTAGTTTACCATTCTTGCAATCTTTGAGAATAAAATATTTGCTTCCAAATACCTTAAAATATTTTACATTAGGTGAGTATCCATACCATAGTTTAAAAGGTGTTGAATGAGTACCTTTCTTGACTTGTACATGGTTCAAGGTATAGACAACTATACTTACAACTTCTCTCCAATATTTCAAAGCAACATTTATCTCTTTCATGAGTGTCCTAGCACAGTCCATTATAGACTTGTTCCTCCTTTCAGCAATTCCATTTTGTTGAGGGTTTTAGGAGCAGATGTCTATCTTTTAATTCTTTTGTCATTATAGAACATGTCAAACTCATTTGATGTAAATTCTCCTCCTCTATCAGATCTCAAACATTTTAGACTTTTACCTATTTCCTTCTCAATTCTTGCTAAGTACCACTTAAACACTTAGAAAGCATCAAATTTCTGTTTCAAAAACATAACTATCATCATTCTAGAATAATCATCAGCAAGTAGCATAATATACTTATCTACTATGTAGCTTTGCACTTCACTTGGCCCACACACATCAGTATGAATAATTTGTAGTATCCCTTTAGAAGTATGAGTTCTACTCTTAGAACTTGACTTTTTCATTTTGCCTAACTAACATTATTTGCACATTATATTATCAAGCTTCTTCAACTTAGGAAAACCTCTAACTTTTCTCATGTTATTGATACTGACCAAGTTATCAAAATTAACATGACATAACCTTTTGTGCCATAGCCATACATCATCAAATTTTACAATTAGACAAGCAACATCCTCTATATATCAAGATATAATATATTACTCCTAGTTTGATCACCCTTTCCATTTAGCTTTCCATCAATATCATATATCTTAGCAATCTTTTTTTCAAACCCAACCTTACATCTTGAATTATTCAATTGTGACACACTCAACAAGTTATAGTTAAGTCCTTCAACATAGTAAGCATTGTCATATAGAATCTTTTCTTTGAGTTTGATAGAACCTTTTCCTTTTATCAAACATGGTACATCATTAACAAATCTTACACTATTTCCATCATAACAATTCAAGGTAATTGATGCAGGAGCATCCAATGGTGTAAGAGTGATCTTGTATCACCCAAAAATATGCTTAGCATTAGTTTCTATTTAAACTGTTTTCATTTTTAGATACCCATTTGGATCAAATAAAGATTCCAATTCTCATAGTTCCACTATTGGTTTTATGGATTAGAGCTTTTGAGCATCTTGAGATATGTGCCAATGTAAAAAATAGATTATTTTATAATTTTTCTATAATTATAATGAGTTAGAGGGATGATTATGCTTGTAATTTAAAGCACTCTAGAAAAAGAATTAGGTCAAAAGGATTTAGGATTTAAAAGTTATTGAAGTTTTAAGTTGCTTGGAGACCTCTTAAGAGCACTTCAAAGTTAGATTTGAGGCACTAAGGTTAAAAGCATAAACCTATGTCACCCTTTTACAAAGGAAAAGACTAACCAAAGTATAATTGTTCACATTCAATGACATAAGAATGTTATTATTATTTAGAATTTGAAAATGAAGTATACTAATGAAATGTGTAGAACTAGATAAATTTTACGATTATAATATTTAATAATTATTTGGAATAATAAACGATATATTTTTCTATTTTTTAAAGATAACTTTTTAATTGCTAAAAATTGTTAGAAATTAGGGGTCTAGTTCCCACCACAAAACTACATGAAAATAAACTTATTTCCCTTTGATCTCATATTATGTTATAGATAACATATGTAGCTACAGAAATTTTTTTAAAAAAAATGTCTTTAGATCTCTATTTTATCTTTTATAATGATTCAAATTTCAAATTATTGAAATCAATAGTTTTCATATCCCACCACATTTTTCAAAATAAATCTATTCCAACCAAGACAAAGCTTATGGATTCTAAAAGAGGACTCTCTCCTCTAGAATGTCATGTAATTTTTAAATTTTTTTGTTTTGGTTTTATATTTCTTTCTTTCTCAAACTTGTCACCTTCTTGAGTGTTAAAATATGTACTTCTAGAATTTTATGATTACAATATACTATATCTAATAAAAACTCTATGAAATCTAGATGTCAATATTCTTAACTTTGAGATCCATAAAATGGTGTTTATATGTTATTAAAAAAATAATAAAAAATAGTAAGAGTTATCGAAACATCAGTTTTCTGAAATAATTTTATTTTTTTAATAATTGTATACTAACTAGTATAAAACATGCATTTACTAGACATTTTCCAATTATAAAAGTGTGAGACCATATATAACTTAGCTGGAATAAATTTATCAAGATCATATATTTGAATAAAATTGAGTTTTAGATAGATATAATCAAATTTAGTCATTTTAATAAGTTAGCCTAAAAGGTGACACAACTTTTTACTTTTACCCCTAAATGGCCTCATACAGGCCTAAAAAATGGGGGACAAGAAAAAATAGTCCATAGAGCTATAGAGTACTTAGAGAGCTTTTCAAAAATGTAAACAGTTTGTTAATCAAAATCCTGGATTGAAAGTTATGCCTCCCAGAAGTTGGACTACCATTTTTGGATTCTTCTAATTTCACACTGACTTCTGACATGTTTTCTAGAACCTTCTATTTTGGTAGTGGATGCCAAATGGCATATTCTAAAATGTATTCCTATCCCTAAACCTAATTTGGTTTACTTAAAGACATTTTTGACATTATAAAGGCAGTTTTTTTGGTGGAGTTTGGGAGAAGGTACTGTGAGAAGGGTTTTTCTCTAGAATCTGATAACATTGTAAGCCCAAAGGGCATGTTGTGGAGTCTATTTTTGTTATACTAGATGTAATAGCATATTATTTATAATAATAATATTCCCCTTTTCCTATTGTGTTCATTGTGTCTTGGGTTTTGTCCACATCAGCAATGAACTTACTTTTATCTCCATTCATATAATGTGAACATCCACTGTCAATGATCCATCTATCATTCTTGCTCACACAAGATACAAGTTCAGTTTCCTCATCTTCATTAGATTTTTCCTTCATTGCAACATGCACCACTTCAACATTATGTTCATTAGATTCATCTTTTGTTTGCTCTTCAGTAATGTAGCAAGACTTCTTGTCTTTGTCTCTGTAATCTTTGTTGTCTTCATCTCTTCTACTTTTGTACTTATCACCACCTTTGTATTTCTTCTTCTCTAGAAATCTAGCAACAATATGACTAACCTCATTGTAATTGAAACAAATGATAGGTAATTTAACTTTAAACTTTCCTTTACCTCTATGAAATATCCTTGCCAATAGTTCTTTAAGTTGTTCTACATCCTCCTCATCTGTGTCACTATCACTGAACACGTACTTTTTCTTTTTCCTCTTCTTCTTCTTCTCATCAGGCTCCTTCAATGATAACTTAGCTTTGAAAGTAGATTTAATATTTTTAGGTTTGTAATTGTCAAAGTTTGATAGCTCAAAATTAGTGAGTCTACCTACCAGACCTTCAAGAGATAGAGTATTTCCTAGTATATATCTCAGTTCTTGTATTGAAGAAACTCTAATAGCATATATAGCCAGTAGTGTTCTTAAAACTTTTCTTAGTACAATTTCATCATCTATTGTACTAGTAGCTCCTTTTATTGTATTAACAACATCTTTTATCCTTGAGCAATATTTAGCAATATTTTCACTTTCTTGTATTCTCATATCATCAAACTTACCTCTGAGACTTTCATGTTTGGCTCTTAGAACATTCTTGTCTCCTCCATAGATGGTGGTTAAAGCATCCCACATTTTCTTTTAACTATCAAAATATTTGATATCATCAAATTTCACATAGCTTGGGGAAAAAGTAATCTCCAACATTGCCTAGTTGTGTTCTTTCATCTTTTACATATCATTAGTAGTTAGGGCTCCACCAGGATCAACATGCTTAGTAGTAATGGTAGATTGTGCATGATCTCTAATTCCTTTAAGGTGTATCTTTGTCAAGCTTTTACATTTAGGAAAGCTATCTTTATTAAGATTGGTTTCATCTCTTTTTGACATATAATTGATCTTTGTGCTTCTCGTACCTTCAAACTAGTCTTCTTAAGTAGATGGTGTTGGCTCCTGATTTAATAGTTTTAAAAATGACCAAGAAACTAGAGCAATGCATCTAAGGCTAGTAAATTCCTATGATGGATACACTTGACTATTGTCTTGGGCCAACTATAAGGCATAACTCCTTCTTCACTTCAAGCTCTGCAAGACCTAGGTGGGTCAACCTTGAGGTTCTAATGAATGGTACCAATGCATTTAAAACATAAATATGAACCTATTAATGCATATCAAAACCCTTATATCTTCTAATAACTCATGAAATGACATAGATCTATAGTAGCTAAATGAAAATCTATGAATCTCATAAGTTGATTGAGGGTTAAACAATTATAGCTCTTCAACATGGTAGGGAAAAGGCTTTTCATTAATAATGTTGAATTCAACAAACCCTCAGATATACAGTAGTAAGACTTTAATGATCTTGTAGTTGACTACTGCCTAATCCATTGAGCAAATCCATGAACCAAATGCAAACATATGGATATCTGATACTTATGTATATATTCAGATATACAATCTATCTATTTACCTTGTAAATAAACATCTGTGCTCAATCCAAACCTCATTCTTACATGATATCCTTCTTAATAAACTCGCAACCCTTTTGATTCACTGAAGCATTTACATAACCCCTTGAATTACAAGCAACAATAAGACAACATACAACCTTAAGGGACTGCAACTACAATCTAGGCTTTTTGTTCAAAGATCATAAAACATTGAAGCTCACTGAGATAGGAGACAAGATTCAAGATGAAACTCAATGAAGTTTTCGCTCATTTGTATTCATTTCCTTGAAATAATAAAACCAAATGCATGAAATTAACTCATAAAGAACCTAATAGATCTGAACTATCTATATTTATCTTCCTATTGCTATTCATACAAGAAGAATTTTTTGGGTTTCTAGCTTTGACAGTCTAAGCAGAGCTCCTAGAACTAAAAATTGAAAACCAACCAACAACCTTTTTCAAAGGAAAAGAAAGAATATATATGAAGAGGGCAATTCCACGATTGAATTTGCAATTGACATCTATCCACATGAAATTCTCTCTCTTTTCCATGAAAAGACTCTCTCTAATCTCTCTCCTCAATTGCCAGAATCAAATCCTCATCATTTGATTTCAAAAAGCAAGAAATATCTGAGACATTTGATTCAACATCATAACTGATTTTGATGCCAAATTTTAATCAAATTGAAGCCAAAACATCATAGAATTGAATCATACTACATATGAGACCTTTTGAGCATGTTTTAAAAGTTTTATCACTGAATTCTACAACTGGATGATTAGAACACCCCTCAGAACACACAAATCAATCAGACAGACAAAACCTCCTATAGCAAGTACATGTTGCACTCTATGCAAAAAAAAAAACTTCATATTCGGATAGTTCATCTCTTCCTAGTTTTGGCGATATATAACATCGCTATGTTTGCCTTCTACAAACCCATTAAATCTTTGTTTGAAAAATACCCCTTTGCTAGAAGAATCAGGTCTATCTAGAATGTAAGATTTTAAATTTTTCAAAAATTTAAAATATTCTAAAGTTAAAACTTTGGAAAAATCCCTTTCTGAATTTAAAATGTATCTGCATGTCCATACTTTGGGAAAACATTTTTTTTAAATGAAAATTTTAAAAAACATTTTATTTTCTCTCCCATGTCTCCATCTAGGTCAAACCTATTGACCAACCCCATGACACATGTCAAGATGTGATTAGCTCAGACCCATGTCAGCTAGCACCACATGTCACCACATTATCTTTCATGCTCATTTCCACATCAGCATGCCACCTCATACTCACTATGTTGCTATACTAACGAGTGAGAAACTTGCCTATAGCAAGTTAATGACTGCTGCACAATATGCCATGTGTCATGATCTTAGCAGTCAGATTCCACATCAGCTCTCATCATCCTGTTAGCTGCCACTTGTCAATTTTTGGTTTGCTAATGCTGCCACATCACTATCACACAAGACCTATGACTATCTTGCCAGATATGGAGGTTTTCTGGTGAATCACTATGTCTCTAGCAAGAAAACCTAGGATTTTCATGCTAGCGAGGTAGCGACCAGTTGGATTCTTCAATTTTTAGGCAAGTTTGAGATATATTGACATCATCCTATTGAATGTGCATGTTTGTTCAAAAATTTTCCTAGTGTCACACTAACATCACCTCTCCAGGTTGGCTACATTGGTCCCACAAGCACTCCATGGCTTCCAAAAGCCTCATGCTTCAAGACATTAAACATTTGCAATGATTTGTAAATAAAGATTTAAAAGTTTCATTTCCTAGCCAGTGTGGGATAAATGAATATGAGATTTCCTTCTTTGCATAGAGACACCCTACTAGATGAAGTCATCCCCTCCTTTATTTTTATGTGTAAATGCAGCCTACCTTTGAGCTGTGACTGCTCCTTCATTTGGCATGAGTTCTCCTTGATGTGTGGGTACCTTTTATACTTGTGTGGACTTCTAAAATGGCTTTCCTTACTATGGTTTCCTACTATTATGGTGGCTTCTTTTTAATGTGTGCTACTTTAAAAGTGTGGGCTTATGTCTTTTAAAACTACTCGCTTCTTAAATGGTATGGGTTCCTTATTGTTAATGTCGTGACTCTTGGCACTGGCATGAAATGCCTTTGGTTTGACTGTCACTAACTTTATGGCTGCTCCCCTTTTCCTTTAATCAACGTGGAAGACTTATACATGCATGAGTTGCTTGGAGGCTTCCTTTCCCCTCAATGCATGGAGTTTCTTTGCATTTTGTTGTGCTCCCTACTTTTATTTTCTTGGATCCCTTTGCTGATGGTGTTGACTATTGGAGCTATGGATGTTTCCTTTTAACAAGCATGTTTCTTAGTCATATGACACCTTACCCTCTTTACATGGCTTCAAATAAGACTATGCCCTATTCAATAAAAAACATGGGGCTTCTCTCTTAAAATGCATGGATGCTAGAGATTCTCTTTTTCATGTGGACTACCCTATGGAGAAATTGTGGGCATTAAAAGACAAGGGTTTCCTTTCCTCTAAACTAGCTTCCTCGCCTATTATGATTCCCCACTATAAGTCTGATGATCAATGGTCCCAATATTTGCTTCACATGACTTATTCAAATGTTTATGATATGCATTCTTTTCCATGGAAATACCCTCTATGATAATCCTCATTTAAACCTTATCAATCTGGTACTATCAGTTGAGCCCCAAAGTGGGTCCAGCTTAAAAAAAAAAATCATTTCCAAACAACTGATCCTTCAGATTAATCCATTTGGCATCTCGAATTGATTGAAAAAAAAATCCATCATTGAAACAACATTTAAAACTCATTTTATCCTTTTTTTGCAACCTATCACTTTTGCACCAAGAGGTCCTTTGACTGCCTTAAAAGTTGACCCAAACCTCTGACCAAGCTCTGAAAATTGGTATGTTGATTCTCTGTTCTGCACACTTCTACCCTATTGAATCTTGTCTCATGAAAAATTTAGGGTCAAAATATATTGACCATCAAATTTGGCCTCCCAAAATTAGCTGCAAGTAAACATGTCAGAAAACCATAAATTGGGTTTGAAATCGGCTTCAAAAACTAGGTTAACTGACACTTTGGGAAACAAAAATTGGGGTGTTGGTTCTTTGTCATGATGAAATTATGGATTTTCAATTTAGGCTCATGAAAAATAACTAGGCACAAGTGGTGAATGGTCAAAGTAGGCTACTCAGATTTTACAAGCTAGAAACACTGGCAGAAAATGATTTTTGTAAAATTGAATTAACCTAGAAAAGTGTGCATACAAATTTCTCATGACTTGCAAATTGATAGACTTGGAGTATTTTTAGAGGAAAACACAATGGTATAATCCATTCAATCTCATCTGTCATGGATTAGGATTTATAACGTCATGAACAGGGTTTTTGACAAATTTGCAAATGCTGACACCAGTGAAAAGTTAGAAATTGCATTTGGAATCATATTCAAAAACTAATCAAATGGATTCGTCATAAGCTGAAACTTGAAACATAAAAATTCTCTGATGTATAAAATGCAACACAAAAGGAATTTTAGCATTTTGGTCAACTGGTCATAAGTTATTACAGGTCAAACAGGGCTTCCTAGAATTCTGAACATTTCATATCAGCATGATATTGATAACTAACTAATTTTGAGGGATTCAAAACTTAGGCAAACAGACTCAAAATGACATGAAATCTGAAACATAGGCTATCAAGTATGGACACTAGACACTTCCAAAGTGGAAAATCATGAAACATTTCTGGGTGCAAGATATTTAGATGCAAACAAGGCCTCCTGTCACTGTTTGACACTTAGGGTAAAATGTAGATTTGACAATTTCTCAAAACAAGACTTCATGAAATGGCTCAGAACGATATTTTGACTTCATAAAAAACTTAGACACACTGAATGTAGGGTGTTAGAAACATTGAAAACCTCCTGGGGCTTAAAAGTATAGTGAGGTACATAGGCATCAAAAAGTATTTATAAGGCTCAAATTTCTCAATGGTACTCAAAATTGCCCATGCAATTTTTAGTCCCAACAAATGGCTCTGATACCAATTGTTGGAATTCTTTAGAATAATTGGGGGGGTGAATTAGTTATCCATGGTCTAGATGTATAAATAAAACTTTTCATAACTTAGTGAACCCATATAAAATTTATCATCATGCATGCATCCATAAGATTATGCATTCAATTAAAGACTTGTTGGTTACTAACAAATCAATTTGTAAAAATGTAAACATGAAACATAATAGATTAAACAACACATTTGACACAATGAAATACATGGAAACCCAATTTGAAAAAGATCACTAGTAACATGCTACTCTTTTTCACTCTTCTAAAGTGATGTCCTGTGAAAGGCCAACCCTATTAAAGGTTACAATGCACACTATTAAACATGACCCTATTAAAGGATTTACAAATGATTGTTAGGTCAACCTTAATCCAAAGGATTTACCCTAGATTGATAAAATTACTAGAGATTAATAGCAAGGCTTTGATCTAATAATAACTTACAAATCCATTTGTAGATTACAAATCTCTATTTTAGTCCTCCATTCTACTTGGCTTTCATAGATTTCAGCTCTGATAGATTGTTCACCCTTCAAGCATTTAGACCATTAAGCCTTCTTTCTTATGCAGGCTCTTCCTTGACTCCTTGTGTTCCTTAGGTTCTCACACATGAAAATCCTTGTTTCTAACTAGCCATCTATATAAATAGAGAGTTAAGATGCTTTTTTCTTCATTCTCCATTGTCCAATTTAGGGTTAGGATAGATTAGAGAGGATTGAATGAATCCATCCCTCATTCCATTCCACCTCTAGAAACATCTCTTTCAATCCTCTTTGAACTTTCCTCAAAATGATTTACCATGAATTCTATGCCACCAGCTCATCAATCTTATCTTTCACCTAGTTTACATAATCTAAGAAAGCAAACTTGTCAGCTTAGATTCATTGAATTCATGATCTTTTTAATAATGTTGGAACTTGGCATTAACTATTTTTTGATACTCGACACATATTGAGTTGCTCAAAATCCTTTGAAAAATCACTCGACATGAACTAAAGTTTACTAGTACTCGACATCAACTAAACTTTACTCGACATCCACCATTTTTCTCAACATACACAAAATGAACTTTTACTCAGCTCTAACTAATTTTCTGCTTGGCTTGAACTAGCTTTTCTTAGCACCTACTATCCATTTGGTCAAGCTTGGTAGAAAAACTTTGTTTAACTTATTCTTATTCTTTTGAACTTTCTTAGTGTAACCATCCTTTGTAGCCTTAAGTAGATTATCAATGCACTATGATATCACTATCTTAGTCGATTCTTGTACTCCTTTTTATATGATAACTCAACCTTTTCTTTAGATGGTTTTGTTACATCTTTTTGATCAAATCTCCTTCATCAATAAAAAAAAGTGATAGTACTTAAGTCATATAAGTAGTTGTCTTACTAGAAAAAAGCAAGTTTGACATCTGTGAAAAAAATGATTGAAACACATTTATCATACTTGTATCAATTTTTTTTCAACAATCTACTTCTTCAAAAAAATACATGTTTTCAGGATTTTTTTTAAGTTCACCATGTAGGGTTGCTATCCAAAGATATAATAGGCCTTATAAAGGTATTATTTTTTGGGTTTGGTATTAAGATAGGTGGAAAAAAGTTGGAATAGATTTTAAAATGCTTTGAGGCATTTCATAACTACAAAATTTTTAGGTCACTACTTTTTGGCACAGCATGATCCTGCACATACTGAGATTTTTCTATTGAGCATGAGCAAGGTGGAAGGACTAAAGTTCTTGATGTGCATTGTTCTAGTCATAGTAGATGTGTTGCAAAGAAGAAAAAGCATGGTCTCAAGGCTTCCAAACCCTAGATCCATTATATTTTTGACATTTGTCATAGTCCACTCTAGTACACACCCATTTTTTCTAAAATCTGTGAGGAGATCATGTATTTCAACTACCAATTCCCTTCCTATGTGCCATGGAAAAATACTGGCTCCATTATAAAAAAAATTGTCTTACCCCAATAATCTTTCACTTGGAGGTAAAAAATATTTGGGAAATTATCCTACCAAAGTTTGGAGGGAAAAATTGGTGTCTACAACTTTAATAAGAACAATTGGTTCCAATACTAATCTAGATATTTCAAATGCTATGCTCATAGATGGTGATGCCCTGCTTCTTGTGATTGAAGATGGACTTATCAAACCTTAGATCTCTTACATGGTCAACTCAACAATCATCAGTAAGATTTGGTCCTTCCTCTTGGTTGTAGGTCTTCTTACTTGGGTGAAGCATTACTTGTATTGTGTTATTGATTTATTCTATATTGAACACGACTCTATATTTTTATTTATATATTTTATTCTAAGATTTCTAGAGATAATGCTCTTTGAATTAAGAGTTGGTTCTGTAAAGGATTGGGAATATATACTAGGGCTTGGTCTCCAAACTTTAAACCTAGTCACATAGCTTGTGATTTTGTACCATTTTGGATTGATCTTTGTGTTGTACCAATTGAATATAGAGATCTACAAATTATTGAATTAATAGAAGATAAAATTGGGGTATTTATTCAATGTGATTTAGTGCCTTCTAATGAACCATCTCTTTCAATTAGGTTTTTGTGCCTTGCTAAATTTGAATAAATCATTACCTTATTCCCTAATTATGTCATCTAAATATGGACACTAGAACCAAATAATTATTATTTGAGATGCATAGACTATGATTATGAATGAAGGTTAGTTGGGACATTTTACTAATCAATGTCGAGATCCTAGTTTCTCTAATTTGATAGTTTGTAGTAACCATAACTCTGACCCCCTGAAGTACACTTTTATCACACAATCTATTCCTTCTACCTCTAATGATGCTTATGTATCTCAAGCTAAACTATCAAGTGATCAATATTATTTCTCATTTGTAAATCTAGTTATTTATCATTTACCATAGGGTCATTGTAATACACAAAAAGATCAATTCTATGGAGATTTTTCTAGTCCTATTAGCTATGTGTCTAATTTGTATACTCCTTCCTTGTGTTCACTTTCAAGGAATGTTTATTCTCTTATGGATTTTCCCTATTTAGTGTTTTTTCCTTTGGTTTTGTTTAAAAAATTATGTTTTTTTGACCCATCTTCACTCTAAATGGAATACTTAGTGAGATAAGTATACAACTCTAGATCAATCTCTTTTTACATCATCAATATCTTCTAAAATTGTAATTAAATATTTGGATACCAATGAATGAGATGTTATTCATTCCTCTAAAATGGATGTTTTTGTTAATGAGATTATTTTTAATGATCAACCTATTTCTTTGTTGTCTATATTAGAAGCTATATATGTTGGAAATATTCAAGATATGACAGGTTACTGAGAGGGGAGGGGTGAATCAGTAACCTCAAAACTTTTTATTATTTTACCATACATCCAACTATGCTACTGCATGCATTAGTTCTAAAACCTAAAACAATCATTACACAAGAGAACACAATATTTTGGTGACTCAAAAACCTTCCAAATCAAAAGTAAAACTAGGGTGGAGATGATACCCACAAAAATTCAATGCTGTAGTATAAATTTGGCCTATTAAGGCTTACATTGACCACTTCTAATTATCTTCCTTGTTAGGAGCACAAAGGACTGGTAGGTCCACCTTGTTAGAGGATTCACAAAGATACAATGAAGTATGCACTCTATTAGGAGATTTGTACAAATATTGTTAAGTCTACCTTGTTAAAGGATTTAGAAAACCGATTCACCTATTAGGATGAAGTAGTGGATCTACTTGCAACTAAATGCTAACAAGATCCCATATGCACTAATCACCTCATGTGATGGATATAACTTTTCAGTCTCTAAATCGACCTTGCTTTTTTCCTTGAACTACTGCTGATAATCTTTCACATATACTTTACATTACTTTGCTATATCCCTTCTCATCATTATGCACACATATTCAAAATCTTACAATACATCTTAGATATATACCTTTCAAACTTACAAAATTACAAGGTCGGAAAAAATACAAGTACACAAATACATTATAGAGTCAGCTTAATAGTAAATAACTCAGGTTCACTGAACTAACTTAGTGACCTTCTGATACATGGTGTCCACTGTATTACTTAGAATCATCATGCACTTAGTATAAGTGAAGGCTCAATCCATACTAATCACTTGATGCAGTTCTAAGCTTAGTAACCATTGGTGATTCGATAGATGTAGTGTCACTTGGTAGATACTGCACACTAAATTTACCTTGCTTCACTTGGTAAATATTGAATGTTTCAATGCTTGGTTTGCATTGAATCTTCATGACACAAACTTACTGCTAGGTAGACACTGTGAAGCATGGTAGATACTAAGAAGCTCGGTAGACACTATTGGACTTCACATTGTGTATATTTGCTCAGTAGTCACTGTCTACTTGGTGTAAATTGCTGAACTGCTAAGTTTACAAGGTAACCACTTAATGCTCAGTAAGCATTCATAATCGATTAAGTGTTTTCATTAATTTGACAAAAATAATCATAATGCAAACAACATAAGTTTCCCAAGGACATTCATTATCTACTAAATATGCCCAAATCTTACTAGAAGAGTGTAGTGTACCAATTCCTCCCCAATTATTTGATGAAGATAACATGCCCCATGACCTACTTGAGGTTAATGTAAGCTTTAAATTGGATCCCCTTCACATAGGATGGAGGGCTTTATGAATTTTCTAGATCTTGGCTTGGCAATCAAAAAGTCTCTTGCTCAAAAAAAATGATCTGGTCAAACTAGGTCCCACTTTTCTGATCCATTTCTTACTAATTTTAGTTTGCATTTATCCCATAAATTTTTTGTGCTACAAACCCCCCTCTCATCATCTCCCTTGACTAATAATTCTTCAAAGCCTATGGACAAGCCATCAAAAACTTCAAAAGTTAAAGAAGTAGTCGATGCAACGATTAAATCAACTTTAGATGGTAATTGTCCTACCTCTAAATGATTGAGGAGGAGTGCTAAGAGTGTTCCTTATTAGGTATGAAGATCCTCTCATGGAATTTTAGGGGAATTAATGCCCCTAACAAACATAATAGGATCAAGAAGTGTCTTTATTCTATCCAATGTGATTTGGTCTTGCTTCAAGAGACTAAGCTATCAACAAATAACTTTCATAAATCTATTGGATATTGGTCAACATGGAATTCCTCACATGTTCCTAGTGTAGGTGCTTTTGGGGGCCTTGTTATATTATGGAATCCTAAGACTATCAAGGCTCAACATCTTCATTAGGGAACTAGTTGAAAATTTTTATACATTCAACACTATGAACTTTCATTCCATTTGATTAATATTTATGGCCCTACCCCTATGTCAAATGAAAAAATTCTATTGCTTACTCTAACAAGTTTTATCTAGTAATAAGTAGGTGATAAATTTATATAGGTGTCATGGATAAATATGGAGATATTATTCCCCCTACTAGAGCTACCTAGGACTTTAATGACTTTGTTGATAATAATGCTCTATTTGATGTTCCCCCACAAGTCGGATCTTTCACTTGACTAACAAAAAAAGTTGGGTTACACCAGATTGCAATTAGATTGAATAGATTTTTCTATTCAAAATTTTTGAAATTGGTGAATTATACTATCAAATCTATTATATTACCATATTCTAAATCTAACCATTTTCCTATTCAATTGTTCATTTTTCCATCAAATTCTTCTCTTACTATTCTTTCTAGGTCCTATTTTAAGTTTGAAAGTGTATGCTAATTGTCATCCCGACTTTGATGGCCTCTTAAAACAATGGTGGAAGGATGATTCACTAGAGCTAGGAAGCAAAATGTCTTAGTTTCAAAATAAAATATAGTAATAAAAGGGCTTATCAAGATCTAGAATAAACATGGTTTTCAAAATATTTTTGAGGAGAAAAAGGTGGTCGAAGAAAAACTAGTTGAGATTAATCAACATATTTTACTCCATGGTTTAAATGTTCATCTAATTCTAGACAAAAGAATTTGCAAGAGGACTAGTTTAAACTATGTAAGCAAGAAGAAGAGTGTTGGAGATAAAAGTCTAGACATTTTTGGCCCCAACAAGGGGATAAAAATACTAAGTTTTTTCATGCATCTACCAAACAAAATAAGGCTGAAAACACAATCTTTCCAATTCATGACCATCAAAGAAATTTTATTTCTAATGCTAAGGGTATTCAAAATAAGAGTGTAAGACCGACCTGGTGGCCCAGGGGTGGTGCAGATGCCATCCCTTCCCTTAGCCTTATAAATTTAGGGGTAGGGGGGCCTAAAGCAATTGAAATGTTGCAACTAAAACTATTGAGAATAATGATAGGAGGAAGGGAGGTAGCCAGAACTACTAATATGAACCGACCCATATGCTAATGATTATCTAATCTACTTTCCCCTCCACCATAGGCTCCCCCCTCTTCTCACCTTGTGGTGATTCCATTCTCTTTTGATTACACAACAAGATAATTTGATTCTAATGGCTCCATTTATTCATTTTGAGATACGTGTTGTAGTTTTTCCTATGTCTCCTAATAAGGCACCAAACCCTAATGGTATGTCATTTTTTTTGAGTTGCTTGATGAATCTAGGAAAGATGTTTCTATTTGGATGAATTTTAATACCAAAAACATTGCTTTCATCCCAAAGCTTAATGATCCCCATTCTTTTTTTGATTTTCACCCTATTTCTTTATGTAACACCATCTATATGATTATCACAAAGGCTATTTATTTGTGACTTAAGCCAATTATTCCAAAAATTATATCGACAGAAATGGGGGTTTTGTTCCTAGTTGAGAAATAACTAAGGCGGCCATAATAGCCAATAAGACCATTCATTCCATCAAAGAACATAATATTGTGGCCTTTGTTGCAAAATTATATATGATGGAGTACAATAAATTGAATTGGTATTTTCTTCTTCCAGTCCTTCATTAGTTTGTTTATCCTTCTAGGTGGTATAAATGGATTAAATCTTGCATTTTAGGTGCACATTTTTCTATTTTCATTAATGATGTACCACTAGGTTTATTTTTATTAATTTCAAATTTTTTTTGATTAGTGAGTGTCCAAACATTTAAGTTATATACTTAGTTCATACCAAACTAGTAGTACATGTTGAGCACAACATGTATTTATTAGACCATGCCAAGTCATATTGAGTGTTGAGCCACTCATGTGTCAAGTCACTCAAGTGCCAAGCAAACAATATATGCCAAGTAGCATGAGAGCCAAGTAAATAGTGGATGTTGAGCAATATAGGTTTGAGTCACATCAAAAAGATTAGTACATGTCAAGGATTAGAGACTTCAAATGCCGAGTGATCAAGTTTTGACATATTTGTTTGTTATGTCACAAAAAACTATTTAAACCATTTTTGAGCTGACTTCATATTTAATTTTGATATTTTGGAGATAAGGGAAAATATTTTTTTGGATTCCCTATGCAATTACATGTAGCCAATAAAAAAATAGGAAGGATTAAGTGGCAGAATGGATGAATCTCACCTCTAGATTCATACCTAACCCTAAGTCACTAAGTCTTCTTAAGGAGGAAAAAACCCTAAACTCTCTATGAGTGAGTTTTTAAGGAATTGAAGGAGCAAAGAGAGAAGTTCACATGCACAAGTAGATCATTTGTGGTGGCTTAGAAGTTATGAAGTGAGATTGCATTGAAAAATTAGTTAGAGAAAAATAGAGGATAGAGAAAGGGATACAACAAAAAGACATTTTATCAATAAGGATCTAGAAGGCATTGTTTAGAGGTGATTTGTTATCAAAAAAAAAAGTGCTAATCATAGGATCAAAGCTAAGACATGCTAACAAGTGATTTTAGTCAAAATCTCTTAATAGATTAGTCTTAATAGGCTGTATAAAATCCTTTAACAGGGTGCTTACTTAGTTGTAAGTTAAAGTCCTTTGGCAAGGCATGCTTCTAATAGGGTGTTAAAATCCTCTAATAAGGTGAGACCTAATAGTCTTTGTAAGCCTTTAATAGGGCATACCTTTCATAGGGTAGGTCATGACTCATGATCAAAACATTATAACCTTCATTGGATACACTTTATTACTACTATACTGAAGATTTGTGGGTGTCATCCCCACCCCAACTTTACCTTCCTATTGGAGGGTTTCTAGGTAATTATATCTGGTGTTATATGTGTATGATTTCTTATTTGTTTACATGATTTAGATGTATATGCTTTACATGTTATTCTAGTTTACTCATTGAATGTATGAGATGGATGTGTGGTGAGAGTTTTATGGGTTCAAGTTTAAACTACTAATTCAACCCCCACACCCCCCCCAAAAGAAGTTTACCTTTCCTATTTTAATTCCAACAATTGGTATCAAAGCTTTGTTCTCTAAAAGAGAAACTTTGTAGCTTTGAGGAAAGATGTTGAAATGGAAGTCTACAAGTTGGGAAAGATTATTGAGAATTAGGGAATTGAAATACAACTCATTCTACGTCAACTAAATGAAGCAAGTTAAGAACTAAATAAATCTTTAAGGAAGGAAATTTCTACTATGGATAATGACACACAATACAAAGAGGTAGATAATACTAAGCTATTTGAAAATGGAGACTCCAATGAACTTGATGAAACAATTGTAAGTCTAATAGAAAAGAATAGAGCCCAAGCTGAGCAAATCAAAAATCTCAAGTTAGAGCAAGAATTACAAGCTGTACTACTATGTGAGGTGATTGAACAAAAGAAGAAAGCCATGGAAGACAAAGCTATGATTGAAGAAGACAAAAGAGAAAAATGTTAAGAAATAAAGAAATCTTTGAAGAGAAGGAAGGAAATTTCTACTATGGAGAATGACACACAATACAAAGAGATAGACACTTCTAAGCTATTTGAAAATGGAGACTCTAATGAATTTGATGCAACAATTGTCGATCTAATAGAAAAGAATAGAGCCCAAGCTATGGAAATAAAAAATCTCAAGTTAGAGCAAGAATCACAAGCTATACTACTATGTGAGGTGATTGAACAAAAGAAGAAAGCCATGGAAGACAAAGCTATGATGAATGCCAACTGTGAATTGAATGTCAAGGACATTGAGAAAGCTACATTGAAGTTGAAAAATGAACAATAGTAGAGTGACCTAAAGAGAATTTGCTAAGTATTTCAATAAACCAAATGAAGCCATCAAATACTTTGAAAAATTATTGATATCCCATAAATCAAATAATGATACATCTAGACTAGGATACACATGTATTGAAAAAGAAGAGTCATTGAAAAGTGTAGAAGAAAGGAACAACAAAGGTAAGAATTTCAGACCTACTTGTCATAATTGTCGTAAGAAAGGACATACTTCTAATGTGTGTAGGAGAAAGACTAAAAATTAGAATGTCAAGTCTAAGATCATGGTTCACTACCATAAGTGAAACAAACAAGGTCATTAGGGACATGAATGTATAACTATGACCATGCATACACAAAGATTTGAAGGTTATTGCTACAAATGTTGGAAGTATAGGCATATAGCTTTTGAATACAAATCCAAACCCATGTGATCATCAAATAGACAAACAAAGATGAGGAAAAATGGCAACTCTTATTACTAGGATTATAATACAAGATATAACTGTCATTATTATCAAGAATATCGACATATTCCTAAGAATTGTATTAGGATACACTTCAGTGGTAACTACCAAAGGTGTTTAAGTCAAACCACATTTTTCTATTGTTTTAAGATTGATAACATTAGTAGATATTATGAAACTAGGTCAAAAGCACCAAAATGTGAATTTTATAAAGAAAAAGGCAAGACAGATGTTGAACACATCAGAAATGAGATAAATAAGACATGGAAAAAGAAAGATGATTTCAACACATCAAATGGAGAAGGGATCACTTCACCCAATGGGTTAGGTGATCAAACCTCATCAAACTAGGCAATCAAAAGGTATGTGGGATTAATATTTAAAAGGTTATATCATACATTAGTTCCAAAAGAATCTAGAAATGGAAAGACTACATTACCATGAATAAAGATACAAGATGTTATTAGGAGTTCAAGATAAATCTTTGAGATTTTCATGTTGTTTCCAAGCATAAAATATTTCCTATATGTGCCAAGTAGAATGCTAATAGATGTTAAGCTTACAAACTCGGTAGTTGATGCTAATCTCATAGTATTTTCTAAGTGGTTGAAATGTTGGCGGATGTTGAGTGAGCCTAAAATTGGTTGATATTAAGCTTATAGCTATGTAAGCACTCAACATTTATTGTAGAATTTTCAAAAGGTATTTGATCAATCTTAGCTCATTTCTCATCATTTCAAATATGATAAAGAGAGTAGAGTAGAAGGCGATCTATAAATCCATCCAAAGTAGTTGCAAAAGATTCTAGCTATGATTCTTCACTAGTTGGTTAGATTTCATAAGGTATTTATCAAGAGTCGAGCTATGTAGTTTAAATTTCATAAACCCTAGTTTCACTTTATGGCATGTAGTTCAAAGAATGCAAAGGGAAAGGAAGTTCTAAATGTTTTGTTAGTAAGTAATGAATTCAAGCAACCCATTTTCACTGCTATTCTTGATATTGCATACAAGCAAGACCATTCTAGTGGATTGCTGATGATTCCACTAAATGTGATAATTGTACAAGATGTGAGAAAATTATATAACTATAAAATTGGTAGAATTGGGGATATGGAGATTAGGGAGGCATATAAAAAAATTTGTGATAATGGTGTTTTGAAGGAATAATTCCAAATCATTGAGAGAGAGGAACTAACACGAGCCCTAGATTTTTTGAATGTATTCAAGATAGAGTGGATAAGGATAGTTCTTAGCTAAATCCATGATGGTTCATTATAGCTAGAAAATGGCCCTATCAAAATTACTAAGAGAATAATTCATAGGGTTACTAGTTACCTAACCCTAGATCAGCTTGAGACACTAAGAAATGCTTCAAAGGAGGTGATTAAGAACAATATTGGAGTTGTCTAGAACAAAAGAGGCATGACAATATACACAATCACTGATCAATTGATTAATTTTGTTGTAAGGGTAATATCACACAATTTCTATCAATCTAGTAGATTAAATAGTGTTCCCTGTATAGCTATAGATGTGGGCTACAAAATTGTAAAGAAAGATCACACATATGATCTAACAAAGCTACAATTACAAAAACTGATGGAGAACCTTGGAGAAATCAGAAAGACTAAGAGTGTACAATGTAAATTTGGTTCAATATTAATTTTTATATTCTTTTATGTGAAAAACACATTCCCCTAATTTGGAAATTTAGAATTAAATACCAATATATTAGTAGAAGTAATGATTGTTAAGTATATTGAGAAGCTAGGAGAGAATTTGAAATCTTTGATGATAAGTTATTTTTAAGACTTCAAGAAGTCAATGAAAGAAAGATTGAGAATACCAATATCCTTAGTTGAGAAACACTATGATGATGTATTTTTTCTTGTGGATTCTGATTATACATTTCTACAAGGTGCTATAGCAATGGTGAGATGGTTGAGACCCTTAGGTTATGAAATCAATGTGGATGAAACCTCTACAACTATAATAGCTTTACTAGTAGAAGAGGTGGATAAAACTACAAAGGTATTTGGAAATTATGAGATGGTAAAGTCCAAAATTACCATGGAATTGAAGATTGCTTTAGCTTTGAAGAAAAAGGAGAAGATAGTGAAGAAGTTGAAAGCTAAGTTTGGAGAGGGTGATGAGGAAGAAGAAGAAAAAGAGGATGAAGAGGAAGAAGAAACCAAAGCACAAGCACCTCTATCTTTGACACAAGGTATGGGACAAGATCAAAAAGAGGAGGTGACTAAAGGTGCTAAGGGAGAAGAAGTCGAGGGAGCACCTACTCTTGCCAAGCCAAAGAAGAGGAAGGCTAATGTCTAACATGTAACTAAAGCTAAAAAGGTAGCCAAGCCAAGTCATATTAAGCCCATTGCACCTACCACAAGAGCTAGCACACATGAAACTACACAAAAGGCCAAGGAAAAGACCAAAAGAAAAAGGAGGTCAAGAGAAAAAGAGACCAAGAAGAAAGTATGTGGCACAAGCCAAGTCTGATGAACAGAAAATAGAATCAGATGATAATAGCCAATTAAAGGTGGTGAGTCATAATCCTCTTTTAGATCTTGACAATTTATGTGCAAATGTTAGAAATAGTGTAGACCTATCAAGACTTGATCATGTTGATTTTGATAATTTGGTTAAAGTAGAAAAAAATTAAGTGGGGGAGGCCATATATTCCATGATGGAAAAATTCAAGGCAACTCCACTAGAGATTGCTAACTCAATGACTAAGACTATATATGATAGAGTTGAGGAAAAATAACACTATTATCTGAACTTGGACAGATAAATTAGAGAAAAATCTTGAGCCCAAGTGATGCCTAAACTAATGAAGGCACAAATTTCTAAGGTTGTGAAGAAGTATGTAGTTAGGTTTGTACCTAAATATAGAGCCTTCAATATTTTGTAAAACAACATAGATGATGTTGTCAAGAAGATCACTTAGATGTGAAAACTTACTTATGGGTTGATAACAATAAAGTAAGGAGAGGAAGAACCCATTGAAGTAAAGGATGAAGAAGAAGATGATGAAAAAGGTGACACTATTGGAGGAGGAACATAAATGCAAGTAGATGACAAGGCAATAGCTAAGCCAAAGCATCCAAAAGAACATAGTGTACAAGACACACAATTGCCAAGTTTTAGTCCTCTACATGTCACAAGTGAGACTATTGAGATAATAAATATCAAGGATGTTTCTAATCTATCAGCTTAGAACATCAATCCCATTATTGAAGATGATTTTAAGAACATCTTTGATCAGTCTACACTCTAGGCCAAACTTTGTGATAATCTTGTTTTTGTCAGTGTGGATGAGCTACAGAAGTCAGCGACTAATTTTGAAAAGGAAAGGGTGAATCCAAAAGATCCACATTTTACAATCCCTTTAGTTAGTAATTTACAACCTACAATCAAAATTCCAAAATATGCATCTAACAAGGTTGATACAATTGCCAAGATTGATACAATAGAGAAGAGCACCGTGGAAGCACAAGTTGCTATTGTAGAAATAGGTTAGATAGACTTATCTACACCTACAGCACAAGGACAAGGTGCAAGTTAGGTCATTGTGGTATAATAGGGCAAGCCTAAAGAGAGTGAGATGACACCATAACTGAAGGAGAAAATTTCCATCCAATAAATTGTAACCTTACGAGTATCTAGCACTCCATCAAATCATACTCTTCAAAAGCCAAGCACAAATGATACTCCATTGTAGATCTTAGTGTTGAGCTCAAGTTCATCAAAGGTTGGAGAAGTAATTCAATATGGAGATGTGATACTTGATGAAGAGATAATTTTTCCCAAGTTTGAATATGATACCATGACTGTAGAACAAATGGGCATATTACAGTAGGCCCTAGAAAAGAAAAAGCACCAAGAAATGCTTAGAAGGGATCACAAGAAGAAACATGAACTACAAGATATCAAAGACATCTTTTTAGATGCATTTAGTCTACCAACTACTAATGAGGCCAAGCCACTAATGGAATATTTGACAGACATAGTATAGAAGGTCAATAATGAAGACCTAGATACAAATGTCAAATTACTTGAATGGTCAGAAAAGAAGTTCCAAAGCAAAGTGAATGAGAAAATATCATGTGATATAGCACTAACACAATTTGCATTGGAAACTAAGGTTAAGGATGTCAAGAAGGTACTGGAGAACATTTTCTTGTTGTACACTAAATTATACAATACCTCACTCTTCATCTAAGAGAAAAAAAGTCACATTATAAGTTTGCAGAGCCAAATTTCTACATCAAGTGCAAAACTACCAATGAATCTAGCTCATAGTAAGAAGCATTTCAAGACATTGCTTAATACATAGAGTCAGTTAGCTATCCTAATAGTAGATGAAGCCAACATAAGGGCCAAACTAACTAGCATCCAAGCAACCCTCACCCCCCATATAGAAATTTTGCACAAGGAGCTAGGCTATGTTGAAACCTTAATGAAGAAAGACCCAAATCTTTCTACCTTAGATGGTCTAGTCCACCTTTCCTCTGAGCTTGAAATCCAAATCAAGTCATTCAATGTAGCATGTGAGAACTAGGATGTAGCTCTTAAGATGATATTGGATGTCCATAAATCCTTTCTAGAAAGAAAAAAGAAGTGTATATCCCATTAACATAAGTGTCAAAAAGAGGGAGAATTAGATAAAAAGGGGTAGACATACTTTTGGGAGAAATAGAGGAAAGGAGGAGAATGAAATAAGAGAATGGGGGAGACATAAGCTAACTGATAATGTGGGAGAACAAGTAAAGAGAGAGAATCATCAAAACATATAAGAAGTATCAGATGGAAGAGGATCAACAAAACAACATGAAGTCAAAGTGTATCAACAAAGACACATTTATTCAATAGAAGTACCAAACTATGGATACATAATAGACATATCAACTCAAGGGGGTTATCAAAACTTAAGGTATCCAAGTGATTACAAAATTTTGAAATGTTGAAGTTTTGTATATAAGTTGAGTTAAGATATGTTATGCTCATAAGATTAAGGATGATAATACATACTCCAATGTTTTTGACACTCATGTCAAAGGGGGAGATGGTTGATCTTAGATTGGTTTTGACAAGTGAGTGCCAACACACTTAAGTTATTTACTTAGTTCATACTAAAATAGTAGTATATGCCAAGAAAAGCATGTATATAATAGACCATGCCAAGTCATAGTGAGTGTTGAGGCACTCATGTTTCAAGTCACTCAAGTGATGAGGAGGTAGTATATGCCGAGTGACATAGGAGGTAAGTAAATAGTGGATGCTGAGTAATATAGTTACTAAGTCATAGCATAAAGATTAGTGCATGCCACACATTAGAGACTTTAGATTCTAAGTGACATAGTTTTGACATATTTTTTTGTAATGGCATAGATAACTATGTAAACCATTTTTGAGCTGACTTAAGAATGAATTTTGATATTTTGGAGATAAGGAAAAATCTCTAGTTGGATTCCCTATGAAACTGCATGTGGCCAATTAGAAATGGGAAGGATTAAGTGGAAAAATAGATGAACCTTGGTCGTAGATTCATACCTAACCCTAAGTCACTAAGTCTTCTTAAGGAGGATGAAACCGTAAACTCTCTATGAGAAAGTGTGTAAGGAATTGAAGGAGCAAAGAGAAAAGGTTACATGTGAAAATAGAGAATTCATAGTGTCTTAGAAGTTATGAAGTGAGATTGCATTGAGAAATTAGTTAAAGTAGAATGAAGGATAGAGAAAAGGATACAAAAAAGAGGCATCTAGTCAAGAAGAATCAAGAAGAAATTATTTAGTTGTGATCAATTATCAAGCAAGCAAGTGCTAATTATAGGATCAAAGCTGTGAGACATTCTAACAGGTGATTTCAGTCAAAATCTCTTAATAGAGTAGTCCTAATAGGTTGTATGAAATCCTTTAATAGATTCTTACTCAGTTGTAACTTAAATTCATTTAGCAAGGCACACTTCTAACAGGGTGTTGAAATCCTCTAACAAGGTGAGACCTAATCATCTTTGTAAGCCTTTAATAGGGTAGACCTTTCACAAGGTAGATTATGACTCATGATCAAAACATTGTAACATTCATTGGATACACTTTACTATTGTAGTAATGAATATTTCTAGGTGTCATCTCACCCTAGTTTTATCTTCTCATTGGTGGTTTTCTGGGTAATCATATTTGATGTTATATGTGTATGATTCCTTATGTGTTTGCATGATTTATATGTATATTCTTTGCATGTTATTTCAATTTACTCATTGAATGTATGAGATGGAAATGTGGTGAAAGTTTTATGGGTCCAAGTTTGAACTACTAAATAGTTTGCCTCTTCCCAAGGAGTTCATCAAGGTGACCCTCTTTCTCCATTCTTATTTATCATTATGAAGGAGGCCTTTAGCAGAGTTATTTACACTTTTAATAAAAAAGGGTTGACGAAAAGTATCCATATTGTATGTACATCTTTGTCCATAACCCATTCTCTTTTCACTAATGATACTTTACTCTTTGGATCATCTACATATCAAGAGTACAAAGTATGTAGGAATCCACTAATCTATATAGAAAAGCTTTAGGACAATGAATCAATGCAACTAAATCTAAATTTATGTTTTTAATACATCCCAATTGGTTACTCAAAGAATTATCCATCTTCTTGGTTTTCCCCTTGATCGTTTGCCTTGTACTTATCTTGGTGTTCCTTTTTTATGGGATTAAACAAACTGTCTTATTCGAAATCTATGATTGATCATATCAAAAGTAGAACTAGTTCTTGGAAGGCTCATTAGCTATCCCTCTTAGGTAGAATATTTCTTATCAAAATTATTATTTCTACCATTCCTAACTAGTACTTCTCCATTCTACAAGCTCCCAAAGGTATCATCTCTCAAATTGAAAATTTTATCTACAACTTTCTTTGGTCAAACAACATGAGTGGACAAAATAAAATACCTCTAATTTCTATTCAGGCCATGTCAACCTCTTTTAGAACATGAGGTGTCAGAGTTCCTAACATTACTAATAAGATTATGGTTTTTGGTGCTAAACTTGTTTGGAAAATGTATGACAAATCCTTTGCCAAATGGTCTTTCCTTTTACAAGAGAAATATTTAGATAACTTAGTACCTTCTAGAGTTCTTACTATCCTAGACCTTCCAAAGGGCTCTATCATTTGGGATTTCATGATGGCTTCTCAATTATTTATTACTTCATTCATATGATGACAAGTGAACAATGGGGATAGTGTCAATTTTTGGTTTGATTCATGAAATGGGTCCCCTCCCACCCCTCCCCCTTGTCACTATTTATTCTTTAAAGGATTTCTCAAATATAGTGATACAAGCTTGAGGTGACATCTTTTTTCTAATTATGTCTCAACTATACATAGATTCAGAGGGCTAGTCATTTTGGAAGACCCCTCAATTATTCCTATATCCCACAATCAGGATGCTTCTTTCAAATAAGTATTAGTTTAAAGGAATTATTTTATGTCTAATCGACCAAATTGTCCATTTTGGGTTCTAGCTAAAGATGGTAAATACTCTATTAAACTAGGATACATAGCTCTCCAACACAACTAGTTTAATCAAACCACATATCATGCTTTTAAATTCTGCTAGAATAGCTTAGCTCAAACCAAAAGCAAGATGCTTTGCATGGCTTGCATTAAAGAACCAAATTCTCACTAGTGATTGGCTTCATAGATTGAACATTTATGATCCCTTTAACTATGTGCTCTATCTACAAGTTCTAGAAATAACAAATCACCTCCTCTTAAGCTTCCCTTTTGACCAAGATTGTTGGCATTTTATTCTTATTAAGCTTAATTTTCATATGTCACTATCTAACTCTCTATGGAATTTATTCTAGGCATGGCCAATGTTATATTCTGAATCAATATTTTCATGTCTTTGGAAGTGCATCGCTGCATCTATAGTATGGGAAATTTGGTGGGAAAGAAACAAGATAATTTTTAGATAGACATCATCTCCAATCCCTTAATTTTTGGAAAGATTAGAGATATCAATTATTGAGTTTTTTAATTCTTTAGCAAGTAAATAAAAGGGGAAATATGTCTTTTCTCTTTATAAGGACTATGGTATTCATTAGTGGAAGGGTTTACTTTTTCCTTATCGTCCTGCTCCATTGCATCCATCCAAGATTCCTCTTATTTGAGCACAAACCAAGTAGATTCCTCCAAATGAGGGTTATTTCAAACTTAATTTTGATGGGGCCTCTAGAGGAAATCAAGACAACTCTGGATATGGTATAGTCATTGGAGATTTTAAAGGTCATGTAACTGCAAAAAAATCATCTACTCACCCTCCATATACTAATAACAAAGCTAACAAACATATCAGGTGGGTTTAAACCTTATACCTTGAAGTATAAGATAGGGACAAGCCTAAGGATTAACTAAATCCTATATTCAATAGGACTAAATCTTAGCTCTAGACCAATTTCAATAGAATCACTATGACTCCCTTCACTTTAGGCTCTATAAGGTCAAAGGTAGGAAAACCTCAAGGATTGACATGACTAATTCTATGATATTGTTCCTTTCAAGACAATCCCCTTTATCAAACAATGGTGAATGTTCTTCTTTAATTCAACAATAACTTCCCTATCATAGTAGCTAACTATAACTAAGAAGATGTTGTAAATAAGGAAAAACCAACGAATTTAATTCTTCATTACAAAAAATGAAAAATTTATTGTTTTTAATTTTTTTATTAATCAATTATACAATTCATCAATTTGCAACTTAAAAATTAATGACTAGTGTCTTATCCATTTTTATACAAAGTCAAAATTAGTAGCTCAAACCTTTTTAATCAACTTGTAATTAAATTTGTCAATAGTGAGTTCTGAGTTTCATTCTTATCATTTCCTTCTCATAAAACCTAATATCACTTACATAAATAAATTACTTAATTCTTTGAATTAACAATAATTAGTGAGAGATATAAAATTCTTTCAAATTGAATTAAACTGAAAGAAAATTGTTCATTTTAGGCTCAAGATCACAGATGTATAAAGATGGAGATAAAACTCAAATACACACACACACAGATATATATATATATATATATAAGTTTTCCTTTCCTCTTGTATTGATTTCCCCTTTTAAAATGCTTACAATATTGATAGAGACTCAAAAATAACTTGGAACTTGAAAACTAATACTCGATATTCATTATATTTTGGAGTATACAAAATTGATTACATCCATTTAATTACAAAAATTGGGCAAAATGCAAAAAAGGCATCAAACATGAAAATTTTACAGATTACTTACCATCACTCCACATCTTGGGAATCCTTGTATAAAGGATTGCAACAATCTTTAGGGAAGGGAAAGTGTCAAAATCTATCCGATAAAAAGACAGAGGAAAAAATCCTTTAAAGGTTACATTAATTCAGTCTTTATAGTTGGAGAATAGACAGGAAAGTGGGTGTAAAAGAAGATGTTATTTATATCAATAGCCTTTTCGTTAACTATTTTATCCTATCCCATCTCTATTTTTCTTCTCCCAATAGGCTCATAGTTGTCTCTATCTAATCATACTCCTGGGATGGTAGAGCCTTGATGTTTGATATTAGTTCCCATATGGTGATGTGTGTTTCAATATCGGGCCAGGTGGCACTTCTAATTTTTTCCAAATCTTCTAAGTAGTTGGTCCACTTGGCATTAGTTATGGCTTTTACTTCAACAACCACCTTGGACATCTCTACCTCTATCTTATAAAGCATATTGACCATATCATAGATAGTGGTAATAGTTGCTTAATTGTTACAAAAGGAAAAAAATTTGGAATGGTCAATAATACTATGAAAAGATGATGACCATTCTACCCAATCCTTTATTTTACCTTCATCCAAAATTATAGGTATAGAATTTGGTACCCTTGTAACAATTGTTTTCAATTTGTTCTAGACCAGATGCATCTTACCTCCAAAGAAACCATTTAAATCCCTTACCTTATGAATTATATTTATGGTGCTTTCAATAGTTATCTTTAGTAGGTCTTTCTTCTATGGAAGCATAGTAATTAGATTATAAAAGAATTGCATATATGTCCCCCATGTGATAAATAGTGGAGATAATAGGGAAATTGCCTCTATATATTTGTATTGTACTCCTTCCAATGCAAGGCAGCTACCATGCACATGTTGAGAAAATTCATTTAGTGCATTGATCATATGAATCAACAAATTTTTCATAATTTTGATCTCTGCATCCTTTCTAGCTTTTAGCTTTTCTTTATCAATCTCCATAGCAGGGCCTAATGTTTCTCATGTATCATGTGTCTAGCCTTTTATTTGCACATCATTGTCATGGATCTTTGCATCATTTCTGACATTCTTTTTCAAATAAGCTATTTCCATTTCAAGTGTGATGATCCTTTGTTCTAAAACATATGTTTTCTTCATCTTCTCTTCATGGCTCCATTTTTTTCTTAGATGTCTCTCATATGTTTTTTCTAATTGAGCTTTAAGGGTATCCATCTTATTTTTTCTTGTTAGTCCAACTAAATTATGTAATCCAAATATTTCATCATTAGACATAGACTGAACATGCTAGAAGATAACATTTCCCCTAAGGGATTCTTCAATTTCCATCAAGGTAGGTTTATCATGCTCAGGAGCTAAATTCCAAATTGGCATTATTTGAGCATCTATATTTTATCTTGATCATCTTAGTTCTCCATATTTATTATCATCTTTAAATGAGAATGTTTTTTCATGTCTCCTCATCTTATCTACCAAAAAGGATGAACTAAGATCCCATCTTGGGGAGACAATCATGCCACTCCTCATTACTAGTTCCCTTACCTCCTCCACAATGAGGCTCTCATTTGTAGGGTCATATTCTTGTAGCTTTCTTACTAGTGCAGTAGCTACCTCATTAGAATCTCTTCGCTTCATTTGTAAGGCAAGTTCATTTTGTTTTACCTTAAATAGAAAACTCTTGAATTCGTCAATTTTTTATAAAATTGTCATCTTTCATGAATTCTCAAGACTCTATTATTCTATCATCTATCATTTGAGCTTCCAGCTACAACTTCTTTTCTCTTTTCATGTCCTTGGAAGCTTGAGATATTAAATATATCCTCTTTATATCATCAAAATACATATTGCCTCTTGGCAAGATCTGAAGGGCCTTTTATTGGGATTTTCCAGGTAATTTAATCACTTTTTGCTTCTTGTCCATCTATTCTGCCCACTTAGAACTCTCAAGAATATCTTCCTCAACTTCATATTCATTAGCTTGGTCTTTATCATTAGAGCCTTCAACAAAAATCTCACTATCTGAGTACTTAGGTCACCCTTTTCTCTAATTACCTCTAGCAGTTGGACTACTAATTCATCAAAAAAAATTAGACATTTATCCAATTTTGACCAATAATCCTCATCTAGATAAAAAACTTTGAAATTTGTATCTCCCTTTTTCATCTCGTATTCAAAACTGAAAATATACCTATATTTAATCATTCTTTCTCTACATTCACACTCATTTATCTTTTCAGCAATGACATCCTCTTCCCACATGGGTTTTGTAGGAGGTAGGTTATATCCTCTCATATTTTTCAAAGCATGTCTAACTGCATTGTAAGCATCATAAGTCCTAGCTGGCCTAGTTGGCAATTTGTATTTCCTTAAAATTTCATTTGTTCCCTCAATGGCATTCATGCCAATTTCAAAGTCTCCCATTTTCGTAAATCTATAAAGGAAGGTTCCTTTCTTAAGACCTTTGCCTAAGTACTCTCTGTTTAAAGAAATTAATTGCCAAAAAAATTCCACAAACCCTAACCTCTCAAGTACATATTTAGGTAGAATATGGGGTGGTTGAAGGAATCCAAAAACCCTAATAATAATATACTCTTCAAAAAAAGACACTACTTCAATCATGAGTTAACTACTTCCCAACATCAAAACATAGCTTAGGTTTAACAACCTTTCTTACATTCCTAGGGATTCTCTTAATTATTAACCCTATCATCTTTAATATAGGATGAACAAAATTATTATAAAAAGTAATCACATTGGAATAAGGATAGAACATTTTCCATACCTATTGTGGTTTCACAATGCACACCCCATTTCTCCTAGAAATGCGGACCCCCTAGTATATATTTTTAGCTTTCCAAATCTCTAGTGTAGGGTCTAAGTCTTTCTAGGTCTCTACTTGGTGTTTTTACCTAGTCTGAGTCTCTACCTCAAAATCATTTTTTCTAGGAATTGGAGATTTTGAGAAGGAAAAATCATTTTTTTATGGAAGGGCACACTAATGCACTTAGCACACCTCACACACCCTTTGATGTGTACTAGTGCGCTAAATCTAGTAGTGGTGAACACTTTCCTTTGAAAGTGTACACCTGCACACATGCCCATGTACACACCTTCAAAGGTGCACTCCATCATAGGCCTATAAAGCCTAAGACCCTGCCCCCTTTCCTCACTTCATTTCCTTCCTCCATCTTTTGGAGAGTGAACCTCCACACTTTGTGAGGTGTGCTACATCTTCATTTCCTACAACCAACACATACAAAAAAAATTTAAAATAACCAAGGAAAAGGTGTGCACCTTTTCTTTGACAAACATAGCAAACAAAAAAAATTAATAATAAACTACAAAAAACCTAAGCTAAAATTCACCAAATATAAAGGTGCACATGTGCACACCTATCTAAGGTGCACACATGGACACCTTTATAAAGGCAAAACATTCCCTAAAGTATTTTCATGGTGTGCACGTAGCACACCCCACAAAGTGTGCTATGTGCACACCCTTTTTTCAATAGTTTGCACATATCAAGGGTGCGCACCTAGTGTGCCCCTCAAGGTGCACAAGGTGTACTAAAATTTGTGCATTAGGAGATACAAAAGGTTTTTTAGGTGTTTTATTCCAATTTTTAGATGTTGAGGTTTATGTGTCATGTTTTTGGTTTAGTTAAATTGATTTTTGTCACCTTGTAGACTAATGAATGTTTTTTTTGGATAGATAAAATGGCTTCATCCTCATCCTCCCTCACTATAAATACGGCTCTAAAACTAGAGGTCTTCAAATTTTAAGGTGTTCTAGAAAATTCATGCTTCTGAGATGCATATTCAAAGATCCAAGACATTGAACTAGGTCATACAACATGGAACACATTCATGGTCATATGCAACAAGCCACATGAAAGTTCCCCCATGGTGTCTGCACTTATCAAATTGGGACTAGTAAATGCAACATTTCACCCAGTTTTAGTACAGTCTTTAGAGTTGATTATGACATTAGTAGAGCACTATATTTTAGATGAAAGGGTTGTAAAAATCATAAATAGAGATATCATCATAGATCTAAGGTCTAAGAACATCGAGAAATTATTTCATTTCCCAAGGGCAGATTAGTATATAGGATTAACATATCATCAATTAGAAAGGTGGTATAGAGAGCATGGAGAGGAAGCATAAAAAATTATCCAATCTTTTTATCTCATTGGTACGACTCTTCTTGGGAAAAATGAAGGAAGAGTAGATATGACAAGGGGCTATATGAAAGATGATATCAAACATTCTATAGTGCTCTTGGGTAGAGTCATGGGATTACTAGCACCAAGACACTTGAATATATGGATGGTACACTTTATTGAGACCATCAAAATAGCAAAGATGCCAATTTATTGGGTGTTAATTCTCAGTGAGAATTTAGATGAACAACTAGTGGTGGTCAAGAACAACTAAAGGTTTTATATGAAGTCCTATTTGGTGTACCTGTTAGCTGCAAGAGCAACAAATTATCCATGATTGTTCAAAAAGGGAAACTTGTAAGATGAAAATGCATGGCCTTATGTTGCATACCAATAGTTTGTAAGGAAAAATCTTTTAGAGCATAATAAGGAATATAGAATAGTGAATGATGCCTTAATTTTTGCAATCATCTAGCTCATTGAAGAAGATTATGTGAAAAGGTTGTTAGAAAAGGTAGCGGAAAAGATTATAGAAATTGGTGCCTATTACATCCAATTTAAAATATTCACCTATTTAAGGGTAGTGGGTACAATTTTTAATCTAAAGAAGCTCTCTAGGAATTCGTGTGGTCGACACATATTGCTAAAGATTGCATTACAACCCTCGTTTGCATATGAGAGAGTAAGTAAACAACATAAGAAGACCTAGGTATGGCCCATCACTATAGGTCTATTTAGTGTTAAATGTAAGAATAATATTGTGACTTTTGAGTCTAACTGGGATCAATATCCTTTTGAGGATTATAACTCTCCTCATCCCTATTTTGATAATATTGGTAGAGTTCAATACTTGGTGGGGAAACAATTCCAACATGAAGATGCCATAGAGAATTATATGATGAATGCAATGGATGACTATGAAATCCAAATAAGGGATTTTTGAAGGATGAATCTCTATTTGGTAGATAGTGCTTTGAATATGAAGGTCCTATTAAAAATCATGCAACATGACACTAAAGAGGTATTAGATCCGTTGTATAATAGAGATAAGATATCTAATTGGGCTATCATGAATGTAGAGATTGATAGTGAAGAAACCAAAAATATCAATCATAGAGAAAGGTATATCAACCAATTAACAAAGGATTGGATCAAGAGACCATTCAAGCTAGATTTTATTTCCACAAACCATAGTTTTCCAAGCTAAATATCACCTAGTGAAAGGTAGAGGAGCAAAGGAAGTAGTGCCAACATTCATAGCTCAGTCTCTAGTAAGGCCAAAAATAGTGCATCAAATTGATAGAGAAGTTGGATACTTCAGGGCACAAAAGACTAAAAATAAAAGGAAAATAAATTCCCCTCAATAAGCTAATCTTGAAGAAGAGCCAGCTCAAGCACCAAAGAACTAAGGGGTCAAAAATGTAGAAGTCATCTAGACTCAGGATAATATACTAGTACCACAATTAGAAGAAGGGAAAGGAGTTGAAGTAGAAGCATAAGAAGTGCCTCTCCCTACACAAGAGGAAGAAGGCTCCCTAGTGGCTTCCAAGAAAAGAAAAATAAAAACTCTAATTAAAAGGAAAAGGAGACAAAAGGTGATAAGAAAGGTTACTCCTTTTCCATCAATCCTAGAAGTTATTCCAAAAGAGGAAGAAGAGGATGATGAAGATGAAGAAGATAACCTTCTCTTGAGTCAAAGGACTCATCTTACTAAGGCAACAAAGGTAGAGTGGAGAAGAAGCTCCACTACAACACCACCATCTATTTCTATACAAACTATTCAGGCTACAACTTTGGAGGATGAATTATAGAAATGGATTGATAAGCAAGGGGATCAAGGGGCTAATGTCTTTAAGATGTTGAAGATTTTGATTTCACGTCAGTAGGCACTGAGTTGGTAGGAAAAACAATAAGGGATAACTTGACAAATCAACCTCCACAAGACGATTGGAGTCAATTGTCACCTTAATCACTAGGACCTTTAATTGCTCCACCATCATAAAGTCAAGATTTATCTTGCTTGGATAAAGGTTCAATTACTTCTCTCCTTCTAGCTAATGAAGAATAGATGTTAGATGAACAAGAAGAAGAGCAAGGACAAATATATTAACAACCTCAATAGACTTCCCAAGATACATAGGTGAGGACTATGAATTCAATAGACACATAAATTCCTGATGTCTATCTCTCACAAAAGGAGAAGACTCTAGAGAGGAGTGATAAGGGAAAAGGCGTAATGCTACAAGCCCCTTCTTCATCTAAGTATAAATCTTTGATGGAAGATACTCCAAGATAGTTAAGAAAAGTGGTGATGGTTAGACATAAAAGGCAGCTATATATTACTGAGGAAGAGGGAATGGGAGAATCAATTGAAGCTCTCAAGATACCTGAGCCACCCATAGGTGATGCATGAACATTGCCCTTTGTTATGACTGATCAAAATTAGGACTTGTTTGACCATGTTACTATCCCTCCTCTACATGTAGATATTGAGGATTTGACTTTAAAATATTATCAAATCAAGGAGTTGTTTCTTGCAAAACCCACTATGAATACTACCAAATTGATGGTTACTACAGGAATCAAAGAAGTGCTTAGGCACTTCAAAAAGGACAAGTTTGAATTGCTAAACCTCTATAAGTAGAATGAAATCATAAGAGTTATTTGAATGAATTAGTTGGTCTATTAGATAATGAAAATCTCGAGGAGACTCTAAATGTGGCACTTGATAAGAGGGATATGCTAACTACACAATTAGATCCATTTTTGAAGGCTTTTTAGCAATGGCAGGAAAGTCTTCAAGAGAAAGGTGTGTAGATCATACAAGGAAATATTAACTTGCTAAATCACATGTAGAATAGTGCAGATAAGTTGGTTTCTATATTGAACTAGGATTTTGGGTTAATGGGAAAAGTACATACTTGGGGTAAAGACCTGCAAGCATTACAATCAATAAAGGATCAAAGGTATTGGATGTTGATGGATGTATATACTATAGATGAGTTAGATAAGATATATGAATGGACAGAGAAGATTTTGGATGGTATTAAAGTAATTGATGGTAACACAATAATGGAAGCATTACACACAGATATTTATAAGTTCCAAGATCAAACCCAAGAGAAGATTTTGGAAGTAGACAGACATTTTAGGGATGTGTGCCTATACATTTTTAAAAATGATTCAAGGGATAAGTTTATGAATATACAAGTAGTTGTTGAAAAATTTTGGAAGAATTTTGAAGAAGCTTCCACTAATGAGGATATCAAATAGGCATTTAAGACCAAAGAAGCACTACTAGAATTGGATGTGAAATTGGGAGATTTTGTAGAGACTCACGTAGAGCTGGTAACTATAGGAAAAAAGTAAAGCATAAAATATGATGCTTTAGATTTTCCATATGCAACCCAAGTGATGGAGATTATAGAGAAATTCAAGAGAAAATATCATGACATAGCTCTGGTATGAAGGGGAACAAAACCCAGAAGCGAAAATTTTAGTTTTGACACTTGGTAAAATTTTTCATTTTATGGACCTATCTTCCAAGGTGCACTTCTCCAAAGGTGCACAACATGCACCATAAGTTTTTGAAGGAATCATAGGTGTGCTAACAGTTAACTTCTAGTTCTAATTTTAGATCTTTCCATGCATTAGAAATGCATTCTAATAATAATTTAACTCCTACAAACATTTAGAGAAGGTTTAGCTTCTATTTTTGGTATCTCCAAAGACTCCTACATCATCTAGTGCCTTTCTTCTTCTTATTTTCTTATGATTTATTTTTTCTAAGATAGGTAATGGATCATGCACCTGTTAAATGATATAAGGGTGGAGTCCTACTTAGCACCAGTTAGAGAGTTAGTTTGTAATTAAATAGATTTGTTTTATTAGTTTAGAAGCGTATGTTTTCATAAAGAGATCTCTCACTCTCAACACAAATTGTGGAGTGATTTCTTATAAATTTAGGAATGTAATAGGTATTCTAGGCCATTATTTTGATGCAATAATATATTCTATTAGTTATCTCATTTAGAGTGTAGTTATTCTTTCCTGAGTGTGTTATATTTTATGAATGCATGTTCATGGAGTGTAGTGGAGCCAATAGTTTTACAATGTTATTTAATTGAGTGATCTTTTAATTCTAGTGTTTGACACATGTTTAGAAATTCTACTGACATACTTAGTTGGAGAAGAGATCACCCTATTGTTCGTGCATAGTATTTTGTCTTGCATGAGGGCACTTTCTGTGGCCTTGTGATCTGATGAAAAGTGAAACATTTTATGGTTGTTGAATTGCCATTGATGATTGTATCAGTGGAATTAAGGAAGTTTTTATTCTATTTCATTGGTTACCTATCAATATTTTCAAAGGCTTAACTCATAGACATATTTTTTTGTGGCTTATGTCCATTAAGGATTTACTTTTCAAGTCATTTTTTAAAACTTCTTGTTACCCTATCTTCATTATTTTCTTTTACAAACACTTAGTTAATTTAGGAATTCATATAGTTGCATAGTTAAAACTACATTTGTTATTAAAAAAAATACAAAAATATATTTCTTTTGTATGGTTATTCTTTTGAGGTAGAAAATAGATTCAATACCTTATTTGAAAATGGTTAGAACCAACAAATGCCTACTTGTGAACAATCAAATTTATCTTCTACTGAGTAGATTCCAATAGGTCACAAGATCACTTGAAACCTTGGAGTTGGTCCTTGATCATCTTTTTAAGAGAGGAGATTGAAATGATTCCTACAATTAAGCATCATGAAAAATGGAAACTCAATATAAGTGGCACTAGAAGGAGGGCCTTGACCATTTAGAATAGAAGAAAACAACTTGCAATTTCAAAATTTTGCATTTTTTACAAGTTCAATTTTTTTTTTGAACTATTGAAGTTTTGAGGTGTGAAAGCTTCCAAGGTACACAAGGTGCACAAGGTTCCAAGGTGTTCCATATTTTTGAGAGAGTATGCTTTTCTAGAGGTACACTTTTTCTAGAATTGATGCAAACTAGAAGATCCTAATCTGTTATATCCATTTTACTGAGCATTAAGATCTTCACATGGTACACATGAGCTCCTCAAACTTACCCACTTTCACAAGGCTCATAGAAACAAAGGATTGCCTCAAATTCTACCACTTCCATTCAAAATTTCATCATCTTCCTCATTTTTGCCTCCACAAAAACTACCTGTTATTCCACCAAACCCTCTAGTGGCCTTTTTTGCAAATGTTCTAGACTCACCAATCAACTTGATAGGTGTACTCAATGACGTTCCTAAGAATCCTGAGAGGTTTTTCTCAAGGTTCATCTATGGAGAGATGAGAATTTTTGAAGATCACATCAAGGTATTCAAGGAAATTTGCAACCAAAAGTAGATTACTGATGAGAATTTGGTTCTTCAATGATTCCCTCACTCTTTGGGAGAAGTTTCCTTTAATTAGTATGTTAATTTTCCACCTAGATGTATAGAAGACTAGGATACTTTCAAAAAAATTGTTCTTGTAACAATTCAAAACTTTCATTAACCTAGTTGTGATACATCAAAAATTCATATCAATCAAAAGGGACCCAGTCAAGATGGTTTCATGATTCAACCATCACTTTCATATGGCATACCACAAGCTAGAAATGTCACAGACTATACTAGTTGAAGGTGCAATTTAGATTTATCTGAATTCTATGGACCATATTACTATTGTTTCCTAAATAAGACTTCCTACAACAAATATTGACACATTATACAAAGTCTTCTTGGAAGCAATTACCTTTACTAAGTAGGCCAATCCTAATGGAGGAGGATTGATGCTTCTAGCTCAAGCTATTACAACAATGCCAATATATCTTGTTGGAGCACCTATGATGCCTATCCAATTCATACCAATCAATCTAGTTCCATTATAGTAGACACCCACTCCACAAACCTTAACTATAATATATCTAGGATATGAACCTCCAAAAGTTGCTTTCTTTGAGAAAAAAGCAACAACTTCCATTGAAATAGATATTAGTTTTGCCTCTGTGTTTGGTTAGATAAAGAAGACAATGTCTCAAATGAATAATGACCTCACTTTCTTGAGGTTGTCATAAGGATAGAATAACAACTTTCAAAGAAATAATGCCAGTCCTTGTAACAACTACAATTATGGTTAGAACTACAATATGAATTTTAATGGGAACAACAATGCTAGGAATAACAATGTAGGAAACAATAATGGAGGAAATAATTTCAATCTTCCTGATTGCAATAATAGTTTCCATATATAGAATCAACAATAGAACACTTGTTTGAAAGATGGAAGCATTCTTGCATATAATAATAACAATAATGCTTAGCATGTGGACATCAACCAATTTGATGATGGTCAAAATGCACCTAACAATGATGGTTTATATTAAAATGGAAATCGAGAAATGAATTAGAATTCCCAAGAAAATGGTAATGTGCCTCCCATGAAATTTAATGCTATGCTACTAGAATCTTATGATTCTAAATAGAACACACAAGTGGAACAACCTATGAATGAAGAATTCTCTTTTCCATTTAGTCAGGAGCTAGATATGCAACCAGAAGAGATGCTTTCTCTTCCAAATGACAATCAAAATACTTATAATCTGTGAAGTTGAAAAGAACCTATGATAGATGGGATTCCTCTAGCATTATAACCCACTTCTTCTGATCCAAGAGCAACAATTTTGTACTAATAAAACATGTGTATGGAGGACAAAACAAATAGAATCATGGAAATGCGCCTACAATCTTGAAAAATCCCACCTAGTCTACTAAAAAGTATAGTGTGATGGAATATTTGAAATGAAAAAAGGCAAAAATGTCTATGTTTGACATACTACAAATTTTCCTCATCTACCAAAAGCCCTAATGAAAACTTGATCATTCAAAAGTACCCAATAATATGAATATTGTTCCTCAAAAGACAATATCTCAACAAGTCAATGCTTTGAAGGGAATTCCAACTATGTTTAAAGACAAGGTTTAGGTGCCCTCATTTTTGTTTAGCATCAAAGTATATGGGAAGAATCTTCATAATAGCCTAATTGATTTGGGATCTTCTTGTAATGTTATGTCACTATCAATAGCACAAATGTTGGGAGTCACTCCTTAGCCTTCTAATCAAATAGTGATAGAATTGGATAAAATGGAAGTAAAAGTTGTTGGTGCATTAAAAGATGTTTGTATACAATTGAAAGTTGATCACCAAATTCAAGACATCATTCACATACATTTGGTTGAGATTACTAAGATGTAAAAATTGCTACTAAGAAAAGAATGGACAAAATGCCTAATAGGATGGTTTTCTATGGATTTTTCCTAATTGTGGGTACCATGTAAAGGGTTGAATAATTATATCAAGATAGATGCAGAGCCAAAGTTAAAAATAATGATTATAGAATACAATGCACCAAATGAGGTTTTATTCTTACAATTAGATCTGGGATTTACAAAGTGATGGCTTTATATACAACTTAAACTAAAATATCAAATGATCAAGATGGGAGATCCATGATTCCAATCCCAAGGTAAGAGATCATAACATAGTTCATAGACAATATGGTGGCTAACTTACAATGTTTAGGAGAAGAAGCTAGCCTGAGTATTTTTCTTCTCCCAAGACTTTGTAGATTGCATAAAGGTAGTCAATTAGAGTCTGAATGTCCACATTTCCAAGAATAAGTTACTAAAGTATTAACACAAATAATGGAAATAAAGAGAGGTAATATTACAAACAATGAATCCATAGAAAGTCAAAGCTCTACAAAAATATTTGAATTTTTGGAAAAGGTTGAAGAGGAAATTGAAGATTTAAATGCATAATACAGTGATACCTCTTTAGATGGTGGGGGTTTGTCTTCTCCTCCACTAGGAATAACTAAAGTGCAAAGAAGGAAATTTTACATAAAAGGTCAAGGATGGACTTTAGTAGTAATTCATCCTAAACCCAAAATGGATGAAATTATATAACTAATTGGGGAAATTCATGAAAAATAAGAAAAACATGTTCTTCCTATATCAAGGATTAATAATGGAAAATCATCAAGTCCACCCCATGAAAGACTACAATGGATCCCCAAGAAATAATCCTTTTAGAACCAAGTAAAAGAAAAGCTAAGAACAAATAAACATAAATCTAGAAAGCCCAAAGAAGATCTAATCTAGACACTCCACTTCCATGGTTCCAAGTACAAATTAGGAGTTGGCATAGGAATTGAGTTGATCAACCCAAAAGGTAAGTCTTTCTATGCAACATATTGATTATATTTTAGATGTATTAATAATGTGGTAGAGTACAAAGCATTGATCCAAGGACTTATTTTTACACTAGAGAAACGAATCACATCTCTCATAATTGGGGGAGATTCTTAGTTGGTTATAAGACAAGTGAAATCAATATACTCTTACAATGATAGGAGGTTGCTTTCTTATAGGAAAAGAGTATGGGATCTAATAAATGATTTTGAAGATTTGAACATAATGTCCACTCCAAGAAGGAAAAACATGGTAGAAGATACCCTCACCATTTCAACTAGCACATTATAGCCAGTCAAGAGAACAAAATTTAAAATATTTTTAGTAAAATTGGATGTTGCCCATCTATGCTAGATAACATTACAAACTTCCAAGTCTTTCAGGATGATAAAAATATACTCAAATTTATCATGTGCAATGAGCACTTTCAATGGCAAGAGCTTGATGACAATCTAGATGACAAACCTAAAGATGATGAACTTGAAGATGAAGATGGGATTCTCAATTTGAAAACCAACACTGTTCCTAAGGGGATGATTAAGTTAGAGCACTTTTTTTATCATTATGAATCAGCATTTTAAAAAATAATGGTCAAAGAATAAGGGATCAAGAAATACAATTCACATAATTTGGGTATTGATGAAGATCCTAAAATGGGTAAGGGTCAAAAAGGCGTGTAATACTCAAGAAAGGGTGGAAATTCTCAAATTCCATATAAAATAAAATGATGTCATGGATTGGAGTTATGAAGAGGTTAAAATATATGTTTTGGATACAATTGTTCAATTGTGTGTTGTCTTTGATGTTACACAAATGTCATATCATTTATTAGTTAGAGTCTACCAAACTCAATTGGTCAGCAAGGCAAAAGACAAAGTCTACTAAGCTCAAAAGGTTAGCAAAGAAGATTTACAATGTCTACTAATGTTCTTAGACTTTATCTTGTGTAGATAGTTGTTACCAAGATTTCAAGGTTAACAAAGGAAATTTAGCATCTATTGACCTTACTTAGTCATCAAAGGAAAATGTGGTAGAAAATAGTTCTTACCAATCTCTCATGGTCAGAAAAGGAAATTTAATTCTTACCGAGTTCACTTGGTAGATAAAGGATTTCACAGAATTTGCAGTGTTAACCAAGTTGAGATGGTTAACTCAAGAAATTGTTTCTAGAGTAGTGTTTACTGAGAAGGGTCAGCCAATGAAGGATTACAATGTTTTGGGAAATAAAGCTTATTTGTTTAATGTAATATTTGTAGCTGACTGATGTATGGTTTATTGGTAAATGTAACTTGTAATTGAGCTGACTTGACAATTTGTAAAGTATAAATAAAAGGCTTGTGAATTCTAATTGTAAGTATTGAGTATGCAATGAGCTAATTGTGTCAAGAGGCAGTGCAAGAAAATTTTGAAGAAGGATCAAATATTCTTGAGGAGAAGTAGAGTTTTATTTGATCAGCAAGGATCTATTGAAGTAAAGAAAAGATCTGTATCAACAATGTTTAGTTACATCTCATTCAGGTCACTTATTGTTACTTTCTCACCATTATAACAATATTTCCTAAATCTCTTAATAGAGTTGGTTTAACATCCATCTTGTAAATCCTATAACAAGGTGGAAAGTTTAGTTGAATTCTTTTAAAGACCTCTAGCAAGGCCACTCCTAGTAGGGTGATTAAATTCTCTAACAGGGTCACACATGACAATGTGTTTTGTAAGCTTTAACAGGGTTGGCTCCTAACAAGGCTCACTTTAGAAGAGTGAAAATTGGTAGCTAGTTACTTGGTGGTTTTTCCCATATTAGGTTTCCACATTAAATATAGTGTCTCTTGTTTTCATTTTATTTAATTTTGCATGCACATTAATAATTGTGAATTCTTAAAGATCAGTAACAAGTTAATCTACCAAGTTATAGCATTTTTGTGAATGTTTACCGAGTGACAGTAGTAAGTAACTTGTTTGACATCTAAAGGGATTTTTGGACTTGATTTTGTGGTAATTGATTCACCCCTGCTCTCAATTACTCCATCTATAATTCCACCAATATGATCCTCAAATTATTACACATGACATCCTGGTAAAACTAGATGTCAAACCCTTTCATCAAAGGGAAACACCTATTAATCCTATTATTCAACTATTGATAATGAACTTAAGAAACTACTTGATGCTAAGATCATCTTTTTGATTCACTATTTTATGTGGGTGGCTAACTTGGTTCTTGTGTGGAAAATGACTGGAGAGATTCATCTTTGTGTGGATTTTCATAACTTGAATCTTGCATCTGAAAAGGACAACTACCCTTTCCCTCACTAGATGAAGTTCTAAGACTTGTTAATGGTTCTAAGATGATTTCTTTCTTGGATGAATATTCAAGATATAACTAGGTAATGGTTGATGAAGAGGATAGTCTAATGATGACCTTCACAACTAAATGGGGGACTTTTTCTTACAAAAGAATGCCTTTTGGGTTGATTAATGTAGGGGCTACATTTCAACGAGCCATGGATGAATATTTTAAGGGGTTCATAAACAAGTGTATAGTCATCTACATGGATGACTTAACTATCTTTCCAAAAGATCAAAGAACTCAAATTGCTGAGTTAAGATAGGTATTCAATAGATGTCATAAATATGACATATCACTCAAGAAGTGTTCATTTGGGGTTACTAAAGGAAAGCTCCTTGGCCACATCATCTCTAAAGCCAAAATCTCTATTGATCCTAATAGAATTGAATCCATTTTGGAGTTGTCACCTCCTCGCAATTGAAAAGAACTTAAGTCTTTCTTTGGAAAGTTAAATTTTGTTCAAAAGTTTATAAGTAGATTTGTAGAGATAGTACATCCCCTTAATGATTTACTCAAAAAGGGAGCAAAAATAGAATGGGTTCCAGAGATTAAGAAATCATTTGAGGATATCAAAGTGGCCATTTCCATAGTCCTAGTACTAGTGAGTCTAGATTATGGAGTACCTTTGACAATATAGTCTCTTGCTTCAGAACATTCATGTGCTAGGATTCTTAAGCAAAAGAAGGATAAAGAAGATGAAAGGCCCATTGCTTTTATGAGTTTCCCTCTAAAAAGAGTGAGTCAATTTATTTTGACCTTGATAAATAGTCCTTTTCTTCAATCAAAGTGGTAAAGAAATTTTTCCATTATATACTAAGGAGTAGGGTATATGTGATTGTGCCTGATCCTATAGTTAAGACATTATTGACGCACAATGAACTAGGTGAAAGGTAGGGAAAATGGATGACAATCCTTTAAGAATTTGATTTAGAGAGTCAACACATGAAGTTAGTAAGAGGCCAAGGATTATCAGAAGTGATAGCTAATAGCTAGATTGAGGATGAGAAGAAATTTTGGTTTGATGGTAAAATAGAGATGAAAGATCAAAAGAACATCATAGTATCTCAAGTTGATATTGACCAATGTATAATGATGGATGTTTGGTATTTGGATATTGTTTACTATCTTTTACAAAATTGGTATTCCAATTAGATAAATAGTTCACAATGTAGGGGACTCAAAATGAAGTGTGAATCCTACATGCTACATGATAGAAAATTAAAAAAAAATGAACTAGTAAGGGATTTATCTAAAGTGTTTGGGGTGTGTAGAAGTAAAAGAATTTTTGGAAGAATTTCATGATAGGTATGGTATATGACATGGTTCACTAGAGGCTACAACCCATATTATTTTAAGATCAGGTTATTTCTAGCCTACAATCCTCAAAAATACTTTTGAAAATGTGCATACTTGCCACATTCATCAAACTAGTGCTAATAGAGAAAGGCATCATGCAATGCTCTTACAACCAGTGTTTAAGGTACACCCCTTTGCAAAGTGGGGGTTGGATTTAATTGGTCTAGTGAACCAAACATCATCAATTAGACATAATTTTTTTCTCACAGCTACTAATTATTGTACACATTGGACTAAAGTGAAAAATTTTAGAAATTGCATAAAAAAAGTGGTTACAAACTTCTTGGAAGATCACATTGTTACTAGATTTGGGATGTCATTCTTTCTAGTGTGCGATAATTGATCAACTTTTGCATCGGTATTCCTTACTCAATGAGCACTAGAAAATTAGGTTATCATTAAGCTCTCTTCAAATTATAATCCATAAGTAAATGGTGTGGTTGAATCTACAAATAAGGACTTGATCACCATAATAAGACATTTGCTGAAGGAAAATCCTAAAGATTGGCATACTCAACTCAAATATGCACTATGGATAGATTGGGTTAGGTTCCATGATGCTTTGGGGACATATCCATATCTACTCATCTATGGATAAGAGTTAGTATTCATACTTAACCTCAAAATTCCTATTTTGATATTCATGAGTGGGTATGCTGAAGATGTTGATAGGGTACATAAAAGACTAAAGAATCTTTTGGAGATAGATGAGAAATGGATAACTGCTTTAAAGCATATGGTGAAACATCAGGTTGTAATTAAGAGTGGTTCAAAAAGAGGGCCAAAATAAAATCTTTTAGAATATCTGACCTATTTCTACTTTGGGACAAGGAAAAATAAAAGCTAAGCAATCAGACTAAGTTTCAATGCTTTTGGATTGGTCCTTGTCAGATTGCAGAAATTTTGGGAGAAAATAATTTTTTGTTGAGTTGATTACAAGGGGAATTGGTTTTGTTTCTAGTCAATCAAATATTCTTGAAACATTACTTTGAGAGCTCAAAGCACCCAAAAATATAAATAAATTTGCAAGTGTATTTATTTTTGCAAGTGAGTTTTCTTTCAATAATGTGTTTGCTTCGAGTCATGTGTTTTATTCCTATTGTTTTCTTTCTTTCATAGTTAATTTAGTGAGAGGGTTAGGTGCACTCGAGGTTTTATATTGATGTATCTCTTTTAAAACATTTTTGTTTTGGCTTTTGGGAAGAGGTATTTCTTTGTCGAAGCATTTAAATGATTTTGTTTCTTATACCAACCAAGGAACACATGTTACTTAATAGAGTACTTCCAGTCTTGAAATCAGAATTATAGATCAACAAGTTTTCAACACTTTACAAATTTAAAGATCAATTATCTTAGGTGTTTTCAAATCAAGGTTGATGAAAAGAAGAGATATTTGAAACCCTACTAGTTCAAAAAAAAGTGTCTTCTTGAAGGAATTTTTAAGATCATTGTTTGGTGTGAGAGTTTCCAAATGTTCTTAAAAGAGGAACACAAGGGATGTTTGTTGGAAATCATCAAGACTAGCAAGGTTACTAAGAGGGGAGGGGTAAATTAATAACCCCAAAAACTTTAAATCAATTCAATACTTCATCCATACATCATTCATTCATCTAATCTACTGTATGCATGAGAAAGATAAACATTTACAACACATGAACATAGAATTTTGGTGACCCAAAAACCTTCCAAATAGAAAGTAAAATTGGGGTGGGGATGATACCCACAAAACATCATTACTGTAGTATGAAGTTAGCATATTAGGGCTTACATTGATCACTTTTGATGATCTATCCTATTAAGAGAAATTTGGACTACTAGATCCACCTTGTTAGAGGATTTACAAAAATACAATGAAGTATGCATTTTGTTAGGAGATTTATACAAAGACTATTAAGTCTACCTTGTTAAAGGATTTACAAAACTGATTCACCTATTAGGATGAAATAGTGGATCTACTTACAACTTGATTGCTGATTATATCCTTGAAGTACAAATCACCTCTTGTGACTGATGAATCTTTACTGCTCCTTGTAGATCTTGATGAATACTCTGCTCTGCTATTGATTCACTTTTATTCTTCTTAAAACATTACATGTCCATTCCTTAACATACTCATTTATTACAAATGATATAATACATTACATATATACCATTCCAATAATTACAATTGCAAATTTGGCCAAAAAACAAGTAAACAAAATATTATTGAGTCGGCCAAACAATAGAAAACTCAAGTTCTTCAAGCTGACTTGGTAACCTTTTGATACTCAACATCCACTGTATTACTCGACATCATCATGCACTCGGTAGAAGTATAATCTTAGTCCATACTAATCACACAATGTATCTTGGAATTTGGTAACCATTGGAGACTCGGTAGATATAGTATCACTTAGCAAAAACTAAATCCTTTGTTTACCTTATTCTCACTCGATAAACACTATACTTCCATCACTTGGTAAACACTAGCTTCCATCACACAAACTAATGACTTGGTAGACACTATGAAGATCAGTGGACATTGTATGCTTGGTAGATACTGTTGGACTACACACTCACTTGGCAGCTTCAAGAATGCTTTGTATGAACTACTTAAGTGATGAACCTGCAAGATAACCACTAAATGCTCGGTATACACTATAGACTGAGTGATGAACTCAGTAATCATTCATAAGTATTGTCACTAATGAAAAATACAATATAATGCCAACAATCTCCCCCTTTTGCATTAGTGACAAAAAACTTATGAGCCAAACATTGTGTACACTAACATACTAGATTTGATTTTTCAAAATTGATCTTTGTAAACCTGTTGTATATACATTTCTTACATATCTTTACATATCTTCCCCATACATATGGCATGGTATATACATAGCTTATCATTGTACATATATCAATATATTCTCTCTTATTTTCTCCATTGTCTCTTACTACCTCTTTGACTCTTACTATCTCTTACTCACAATAATCTCCCCCTTTTTGACAATAATTCCAAAGCTAATCATACTTATACAGAGACACCAAAATGTGAGAAAAAATTAGAACGTCCCTTAAGAATAAGAGCCAATGTCTTATCCCAGCTCTCTTGCAAAATTTTACAGCTGGAGAGCCACTTGAACTTCTGCAGAAAGTTCAATCGTATGATCTAGAATAGAAAAATTGTTATCATGGATCAATGTTTTTGAATAAGCAATGTGCTCCTACATTATGTCCATGATAGGAAGGATCATGTTCTAGATGTCTAATGGTGTAGATCAGATCCTTGCTTCCTCTCTCAATAGTTCTACTTGCATATCTAATAGGAATTAGATCTTTATGTGATGTGCGGAGCTTGAACTAGGATCAAGCTGCAACTTTTGATTACTAACCTTCAGATCTTCATCAATTTTATTCAATTTTACCTTTATTAATTTTGTGTACTCAGTAACATCACATAGCTTGGGAAAAAAGGATGTTACATTTGTAAAAGAATTTTCAAGATTGCTCAAAATTAAAGACAGCTCAACCTACTTTATTGCAATGTGCTAAGCAATTAGCTCAAGCACTTTATTATCAAATTTCTTCTCTGCCTTTTTTATAAGCTTCTCTTGACCAAAAGTGTCCTCATTGAAATTTTGTACGAACTCTTCTAATTGTAAAAAAATGTGTTGAGATGAATCAACATCAACACTTATTACCTTAGTAATTATATTTTTAGCACTTACAATTATAGTGAATTCTTTATCTCTCTCATCTCTAAGTTTTTTTTGCCTTGCTCTTTGCTCTAAATGATGATTGACCAGTCTCATTTCATCAACTGTGGTAGTATCCAGATCTATCTAAGGTATAATAATTTCCTTGTCCAAGTCTATATCCTCATCAATTGCCTTGCCTATAAGAAAAAGTTTTAGTGGAGTCTTTGGTTTTACTTCAGTGCTTATAATAGTTGATGAAGTTGGACTAGTAGAAAAAACTTGAATTGAGCTAACTAGAGGAAAATTGAGAGAGGTGCTAACTGTATCCAAAATTGATGTACTTCTCAAAAATGAAGTATCAATAGGTAATGTACCAACTAGAATATTTACAACTAAAGTACTAACTAGAACAAAAATTGATGTAGTTGAAGCTATGGATGAAAAAACTATAGAAAAAATTGGAAAACTTATTGTACAAGCTGCAACAGATGACTCAGGAGCTATTAAAGAGGGTTGTAGCTGAATAGATGAAGTCATTGATACTTTCATTGAAGATACTTGCAACTGGGAGATGATAGGTGATGATTGAGTTATTGATGTGGCAATTGTGCTCATAGTCTCACTTGCGCAAGCTATCCCCATTGTAGATGTAACAGTCTTTGGTGGAGAGTGAGGAAGGGATGCAATAACTTCTACTACAATTTTTAATGGATCTTCTTCATCCTTCCCTTCCTCTTTAGCTTCATCATCATCCTTTAGTGCTTGATAGTCCTCAAAACCAAAAGTGGCACATGGAGCATTATCTCCTTCATCATTGTCACTATCATTATTATCATCTTTGATTTCTATAGGATCATTACTGGGCTTTTGTAGATGATAAATGTTCTTCCACATGTTTGTTGCATCTCTTACAACATGCTCAATGTCTTTAATTAAAATCAAACATGTGTGAAATCTAATCATCATTTTACCTTCGTTGTTCTTCATTGTTGCCTTTATTTCTACTTTAGTAAGACTCAGTAGAAGATCCTTCAAGGATTGCTCATATATGTGCTTCTCCATTTGGGTGGCTGACTTCCACCTTCGTTGCAATCTTACCAACAACTCTTTAGAGATTTTAGGGGCAAGCTGGTTTGAGGAGTATTTCCATTTTCCCATCTTATTAAGTACTAGTTCCTCAATCTACATTTTCTCTACATCAGTCCTTGTTTCAAATTTCAATGCCTTGAAATTTGTGATGCTAGCTCCCTCTTCCAATTGTTTCAATCTTTCTTGGAAGGTAATTTGGGGCTTGTTGAATACTACTTCACCTTTGTTCTTACCTTTTTCTTGCCTTGTGAAAATAGCTATGGAGGCTTTAGGTGGCTTGGTAATGATTACCTTGTCCTTCTTTTTGACTGGATCCATGTCCTTCTCTAATTCTTCCTCTATATCTTCTAGTTCCTACACCTCTTCTTCATTCTCACCTTTTCCTTTAGTAATCATTAGGGGCTCGATAGTAGTTTTTAACTTGGCAACCTTTCTCTTTCCTTTATTAATTGCTTGAGGAAGTTTGATTTCAAGCTCAATTTTTGCCTTTGCCTCATCATATGTCCCAAAAATTTGTTGCTTTGGATCTACTGGCTTGTTCACCAGTGCTTCAATAATATCCCTAGTTTCATCAATATTCACCTCATAAGGAAGAGGTTTCACCCATGCAACACGGGGCCTGACTACCTAAATGTATACTTTATCACAATCAACCATAAAGCATACATCATCTTTGTAGTCTTCAACCAATTTTGGTGGAATTCAAAACCTATTATTCATCCTTTCCTTGAAATCTTCAAAATAATTATCCATGATGCTATCAAAGTTTACACCCATTTCTACTACAAACTCACTTATTTGATATAGAATGGGAATATCTTTTCTCCACACAATAGTTCCTTTGGATGGAAAGAATTTATGTACATAGAAGAAAAGACATGTCAACAAAGAACCAAATTTGCAAGGGTTGTTCTTTGAAGTCCTAATGCTGTCCATATTCTTGTTCAATTGTATTAACAATAATTTTGACAGATCAAATTCTAGATTTTTCTTCACAACCTTGAATGCCAAATCCATAGCCTCATAGGGCACACTATTCAAATGACTCGAGCTATAAATCTTGTGAGCAATGACATGAATGCAAAACCTTAATTCAACATTAGAAATAGTGCTAAACTTCAAACCTCTACTGTCCCATTCAGCTAGGGTTTTCTTCTGAAGTTTGTCCCAACCTAGGGTTTTGGTAGTTTTTCCTTTACTTACCATGGGGAGACCATTAATCCTATGAATCATCTTCTTGGTGATTAATACTAGCTGCTCTAACCATAGTTGATCATTGTGCACATGACTAAGGATGTACCTAATCCACTTAATCTGGAAATTTCTTGGCATATGCGAGATATGGGTTAATCCTTTGGTCTCTAGATGCTTATGCTCAAGTTTCAAAGAGCCATAAACACTCATTTCTCCTAGGGCATTATCAATTTCTATGTTTTCAATCTCTTGAATAGAACATCTGAAATGAGTATGAATATCATTGATAAGAAGTACCTTTGGTGGAGTTTGTGATTGAGCTCCATTGGGGTCAAGTGATTTCTACAATTGCTAGAACTAGCTTGAAATTTGGTGCCTTCCACTCCACACCTTTAACTAGCATATCTGAACCTCTTTTTGCCTTGGTGATGCTGCTACTCTTAGATGCCATTGATGCTCGGTAAAAGATAGAAAATTTTTTTTGAACAAATTTGTCACTAGAAAATTGGCTTGAGTGCACCTAAAAATCTCTTAGCTTTAAAATTGTGGTGAAGAATGAAATAAAATTCTACCTTTTTGATGAAAATTTTGTCATTAATGCTTGGTACAAAAGTAGCTAAGATGAAATAGTGCTTGATAGGCTATCATTCATTTGCTTGCTCAATAGAAACTTGCAACTCAATGATCAAACAAAACTTTTGTTACTCCCGACCTAGCTCGGTTGAGTCTGTGACTGACCTTGCTTGGTATGACCTAATTTCTTGTGACCCTTCGTATCTGAAATACTGATTGGATCTTTTGCTTTCTTTCATTTGGAATTGCTCTGGATATAGCTTGATGATATAGTTCTAGATCCTCTTTTATGAATCTAATTGGAAATGGTGGAAAAACCCATTTCTTGAGTGACATGACCATCATTTGAACTATTCTGCTTGGTAGATTTAGGAATCCACTATTATATCTATTTTTGAATGTTTTCATCTTTAGCTTTCTTTTCATCTTTAATTCTTCCTATATTCATTCAATTCTTGGCTATATGACCAAGTTTAGTGCATGTATAACATCTTACTATTGTATCTCTTTTTTTCAAGTGATGCCTTGAGTAGTCTTTGCCAATGTGTCCATATTCTCCACAATAATGGCATCTGCACCAGGTATTGTAATCCCATCCAAAGATTGCCTTAACAAGTTGTTCAGTTGGATTGAATGATTTTGATTTGCATTGGAATTCCTTGTGACCATGCTTCTTGCATTTGTGACATTTGCCTTCAAATTTTGGTTTTTCCTTGCATTCATTAGCTTTGTGACCATGTTGATTGCAGTTGTAGCATTTTCCATTAAATTTTTCTTTTCCATTACTCCAACATTTGTTTGATATATGATCTAACTTACCATAGTGATTGCAAGTAGGTTTTTGATTCCTTTGAGCACCTGGTTTGGAAGATTCACCTTCTTCATTATATCGAAGTCCTACTTTACCCTTCTATCTGTGAAGATTCTGCTCATTTTGCTGGTTTAATTGATTCATATCTTCTTGAGACTTCATCATTCTTTCCATGATTTTATTTGTAGAATTTAGGTCATTTTCCAATCTTTCACCAAATTTTTTTTCAATGATTAAATCAATCCTTAGGCTTTCATTTTCAGATCTTAGATTCATGATTTCTTCATTTGCATTGGATAGTTGATTGATAAGACTTTAATTTGCATTGATCCTTTCATTTGTCTCATTTTTAGATTTGTTTCTTTGTTCCAAGATTTCACAAAGCCTAATTGATTGGATTTCTTGTTCTCTTTCAAGTTTTCTTACTTCTTCCTATAGAGCCCCATTATTTGTTAGGAGTTCCTTGATTGCCTCATTTGTTTCATTTGAGTTGCTTGATGGTAAAAGTTCTTCAATATTTTCTTCAACATATTGATGGTCATTCATTTTTCTTGCAAGTTCCTTCCTTCTCTTCAAGGATTGAGAAAGATGCTCCTTTGCTTCTTTGGGTTGAGCCATGGCCATTTCCAGATCTAGCTTTTCATTTTCAATTGCTTTGTCAAGTCTGAATATCACCATTTGTCCTTTAGATCTTTGCTCAAGCTGTCAAACATTGTCTTGAGCACCACAATGCTTTGATACCAATTGTTGGAAATAATCAAGACCAGCTAGGTTACTGAGAGGGAAGGGGTGAATCGGTAACCTCAAAAACTTTAAATCAATTCAATACTTCATCCATGCATCATTCATTCATCTAATCTACTGTATGCATGCGAAAGATAAACATTTACAACACATGAACATAGAATTTTGGTGACCCAGAAACCTTCCAAATAGAAAGTAAAAACGGGGTGGGGATGATACCCACAAAACTTTGTTATTGTAGTATGAAGTTAGCCTGTTAGGGCTTACATTGATCACTTCTAATGATCTTCCCTATTAAGAGAAATTTGGACAGCTAGATCCACCTTGTTAGAGGATTTACAAACATACAATGAAGTATGCACTCTACTAGGAGATTTATACAAAGATTGTGAAGTCTACCTTGTTAAAGGATTTACAAAACTGATTCACCTATTAGGATGAAATAGTGGATCTACTTACAACTTGATTTCTGACTAGATGCTTAAAGTACATATCACCTTTTGTGATTGATGAATCTTTACTACTCCTTGTAGACCTTGCTAAATACTTTGCTCTACTACTGATTCACTTTTATTTTATTTTAAACATTACATGTCCATTCCTTAACATAATCATTTATTGCAAATGATATAATACATTACATATATACCATTCCAATAATTACAATTGAAGGGTCAGCCAAAACACAAGTGAACAAAATATTACTGAGTTGGCCAAATAGTAGAAACCTCAGGTTCTTCAAGCTAACTTGGTAACCTTCTAATACTCAACATCCACTACATTACTCAGCATCATCATGCACTTGGTGGAAGTAGAAGCTCGGTGAACACTATATGCTCGGTAGATACTGCTGGACTGCACACTCACTTGGAAACTTCAGGAATGCTTGGTATGAACTACTTAAGTGATGAACCTACAAGGTAACCACTAAATGCTTGGTATAAACTATAGACTAAGTGATGAACACGATAATCATTTAGAATCAAATAAGTGTTGCCACTAATGAAAAATACAATATAATGCCAGCAATGTTCACTAAAAATTGAATCTGAGAAACAACATCAATGTCTTGGCCACACAGTCTAAGTATGGTCAGGGTACAAAATAAAAATAAAAAAGGAAAATGGTGTTAAGAATAAAATATTCTACAAATTCTAAGAAAGGTAATCTTATAAGCACTACAAATAAGCTTATCCAATAACAACATAATTTCTTCATTGAAGAATCAAATGGTGACATATTAGCTACATGAAGAAAATATGCATAATATTACCTAAGATTTCAAATGAAAAGTGATAACCCATTAAGAACCCTCAGGACTGATTTTCTTATTTGGTCAAATAAGAGATTGATAAAAAACTTTTGTGAGGATTCTCCATGAATGGACCAAAAGGGTGAAAGATTTTTTCCAAGTTTTTAGAAGCTTTTTATAGATTGCATTCTGAGATGTCAAAGAAAATGGATACGTTGAACACACACTAAACTTGGAGATTCAATATTTTGAGTTTTTTTTACTACAAAGTGACTGAAAATACATTTGGAGTATTAGGGATTAAGTTCATGTTTGACACATCTTAGAAGAATGTTTGTCGATGAAGAAATGCCTTTATCATTTATACCCTTTTGTTAGGGCTATTTGTTGTCATTTCACAATGCACACCTCATTTCTCCTAGAAATGGGGACCTCCTAGTATATTTGTTTAGCTTTCTGGATCCCTATTCTAGGGTTTGAGTATTTTTAAGGTTCTTCTTGGTGTTTTCTAGGTCTCTACCTAAAAATTCATTTTTCCAGGAACTAGAGATTCTAAGGAGGAAAAATCAAAATTTTATGGATGGGTAAACTAGCACACTTAGCACACCTAGTGCACCCTTCAAGGTGTGCTAGTGCACTAAATCCACTAGTGGGGAATACTTTCCTTTGAAAGTGCACACCTGTGCACATGTGCATGTGTGCACCTTGAAAGGTGCACTCCATCCTAGGCCTATAAAGCCTAGGACCCTACCCTCTTTCCTCATTTCATTTCCTTCCTCCATATTTATGCGGGCACACCAATATACTTTGTAAGGTCTACTAGATCTTCAGTTCCTACAATTGATTCACACAAAAAAATTTTAAAAAAAACAAGGCAGAGGTGTGTACCTTGTGCACCTTCCAAGGTGTGCAACGTGCACACCTTTTTTGGGTGAACTCAACAAACAAAAAACTTTAATAAAAAAAATAGAAAAAACCTCAGCTGAACTTCATGCAAGATAAAGGTGCACATTTGTGCACCTATCTAAGTTGTACACATGTACACCTTTATAAAGGAAAAGTATTCCTTGAAGTATTTTAAGGGTGCGCACTTAGGGCACCCCACAAGGTGTGCTATGTGCACACCCTTTTTTCAATAGTTTGCACATATCAAGGGTGCACACCTAGAGCACCCCTAAAGGTGAGCTAGATTCATACCTTTAGTGTTTGAGGTGTGCTATAAGAGAAAGATACACCTAGTGCACCTTCAAGGTGCACAAGTGACCAAAATTTGTCCAATAGGAGATAGAAAAGGGTTTTTTGGTGTTTTATTCTAGTTTTTAGGTGTTAAGGTTTATGGGTCATGTTTTTGGTTTATTTAATTTGATTTTTATTTCCTTATAGAAAAATGAATTTTTTTATTAGATAGATAAAGTGACTTCATACTCATCATCCCTTGCTTCAAAGATGGCTCTAAAACTAGTGGTCTTCAAATTATAAGGTGTTTCAGCAAAGTCACACTTCCAAGATGCATATTTAGAGGTCAGGGACACTGAGCTAGGTCATATTGACTAGAATGCATCCATGGTCCTATGAAAAAAGCCAAATGAAAGGCCCCTTATGGTATCTACACTTATCAGATCAGGACTAGTAAATGTAGCATTACACCTAGTTTTAGTACAGTCTTTGGAGTTGATCATGGCATTAGCAAAGAACTATGTTTTAGAGGAAAGGGTTGTAAAAAGAATAATTAGAGAGATTGTCCTAAGAACATTGAGAAAGTATTTCATCTTCCAAGGGAAGATCAATATATAAGATTGACATATCATCAAACAAAAAGGTGGTATTGAGAGCATAGAGAGGAAGCATAAAAAATTATCCAATCTTTGTATATCATTGATAAGACTCCTCTTGGGAATAAAGAAGGAAAAGTAGATTTGATAAGGGGCTATATGAAAAATGATAGTGGACATTCTATAGTGCCCCTAAGTAAAGTCATGGGATTACTAGCACCAAGACACTTGAATATATAGATGATACACTTTATTGAGACCATCAAAACAACAAAGATGCCAATTAATTGGGCTTCTAGTGAGAACTTAGATGAACAACTGGTGGTGGTCAAGAACAACCAAAGATTCTATATGACATCCTATTTGGTGTACCTATTAGCTACAAGTGAAATAGATTATCCAGGAGTGTTCAAAAAGATAAACTTGCAAGATTCAAATGCATGGCCTTATGTGGTATACCCCTAGTTGGTAAGGAAAAAGCTTTTAGAACATAGTAAGGAATAAAAAATACTAAATGGTGCCTTCATTTTTGCAATTAGCTAGTTCATTGAAGGAGATTATGTGAAAATGATGTCAAAAGAGGTAATGAAAATTATTACAAAAATTGACACCTATTACATCCAATTTAAAAAATCACCTATTTAAGGGTAGTGGGTATGACTGTTAATCCAAAGAATCTCTCTAGGTAAATGTGTGATAGATGCATATTGCTAGAGATCACATGACAAATCTTGTTTGAATATGAAAGAGTGAGGAAGCAACATAAGAATACCTGGGTATGGCCCATCTATATAGTATCATTCAGTGTTAAATAGAAGTAGGATATTGCAACTTTTGAGTTTGAGTGGGTTTAGTATCCTTTGGAGGATTATAATTCGCCTTGTCCCAATTTTTATACTATTGGTAGAGTTTAGTACATCTGAAGGAAACAATTCCAACATGAAGATGTCATAGAGGAACATTAGATGAATGCAATGAATGACTATGAAATTTGAATAAAGGATTATTGTAGGATGAATCTCTATTTCATAGGCAATGCTTTAAAAATGAAGGTCCCATTGTAGATCATGTAGGAGGAAATTGAAGAGGTCTTATATACCTTGTATAACACAAATAAGATATTTGATTGTCCTATAATGAATGCAGAGATTGAAAGAGAAGAGAATACAGATATCAATCATAGGGTGAGGCATATCATCTAATTAACCAAGGATTAGATCTTGAGAGAATATTCAACCTAGAATTGATTCCACAAACCATAGTTTTCCAAGCTACACCCCACATAGTGAAAGGTAGAGGAGTGAAGGTGATAGTGCCAATATTCATAGCTCAATCTCCAGTAAGGCTAAACATAGTGCATAAACTTGATAAAGAATTTGGATACTTCAGGGCATAGAAGGGTAAAAATAAAAGGAAAATAACTTCCCCTCAACAAGATGAGATTTAAGAAGAGCTAACTCAAGCACCAGAACACCAACAAGTAGAGAATGTACAAGGGGCAAAAAATGTAGAACTCATCTAGACTCATCATAATCCACTAGTGCGACCATTAGAACAAGGAAAAGGAGGTAAAGTAGAAGAACATGAAGTGTCTCTCCCAAAACAAGAGGAAGAAGCCTCCCTATTGACTCCCAAGAGAAGAAAGATGAAAACTCCAATTAAAAGGACAAGGAGACAAAAAGTGATAAGTAAGGTTGTTCTATTTCCATCAATCCCAAAAGTTATTCTAGAAGAAGAAGAAGAGGATGCTGGAGTTGAAGAAGACAACCTTCACTTGAGTCAAAGGACTCATATTGCTAGGGCTATAGATGTAGAGTAGAGAAGAAGCTCCACTATAACACCACCATCTATTCCTACATAACCTATTTAGGCTACAACTTTGGGGGATGAATTAAAAAAATGAATTGATGAGCAAGAGGATCAAGGGGTGATGTCTTTAAGATGTTAGATTTTGATTTTATTCTAGTAGGCACTAAGTTGTATTTGAAAAGATAAGGGATACCCCAAGAAATTAACCTCCGTAAGAGGATTGGATTCAATTGTCACCTCAGTCACCAAGACCTTTAATTTCTCAACCATCATCAAGTCATGATTTATCTTGATTGGATAAAGGTTTAGTTACTCCTCTCCCTCCAAGTAATGAAGAATAGGTGCAAGCTAAACAAGAAGAAGAGCCACAACAAATACCCACAAATGAAATATTAGAGGAGGGAAAAAAATATAAAGAACCTCAATAGACTTCCCAAGATACAAAGGTGAGGACTATGGACTCAACATACATAGAAATGCTTGATGTGAGTCTATCACAAAATGATAAGACTCTGGAGAAGAGTGATAAGGGAAAAGGCCTAGTGGTACAAGCTCCTTCTTCATCTAAGGATAGATCTTTGGTGGAAGATACTCCAAGATGGTTGAGAAAAGAGGTGCTGCTTAGAGACAAAAGGTAGTTGTATTGTGTTGAGGAAGAAGGAATAGGAGAATTATTTGAAGTTTTCAAGAAACTTGAGCCACCTATAGGTGATGCACAAACATTGGCCTTTGTTACAAGTGATCAAAATTAGGAAATGTTTTCTTGTGTTGCTATCCATCCTTTGTTGAGATTATGGGTGTTGCACACATTACCTAATAATGTTATACTATACTATTTTATTTTATTATGTAATTTTACACCTAGATGGATGTGCAACATGTAAAAATTCCCATGGGATATACTTTATGAGTTGTATTGTAACATTGTGATAATATTTGATGTGATTATTTAATATTGGAGAAAAGAAGTAAATTCCAATATTAAATGTGGGGTCAAGGGGTTAGGTAGCACATGGTTTATGTAATATCACATGGTGTTTTGTGAGACTTGCTACTAATAAGCAACCACAAGGGTAGTTGTTGGTGTTAGACAAGAGAGATGAAAAGGGGGCAAAAGGGAAAGAGTCAAGTAGGACAAGGCTTGACAAGTTAGCCAAGGGAGAATTTGTGAAGGTTGGAAGCATGGCACGGGATGTGTGGATTCATGCTTGTTCACATAGATTTCTTGGTGTTGGCTATGGATTTGAAGGCTTCCATGGTTGTATTGCAATGGTGTTTTTGCTTAATAGTACATGGTGATGGATGCTTTTGGAGGCTAGTCTTTTCCCTTAATGAGGATTTCCTAGGGTATATCTTGTGTCACATTTTTGTGGGTATGTTGTCTACTATCTTGCATGTGGATTTTAGTTGCATATTTATTCTAAACCTATTATGGGTTATGTGGAAATGGTTATATTATTTGTTGCAAGTTTCTTTACAAGTAGTATCAAAGCTATGGTTTTATTATTGTAACCTTAGATTGAATCCATGGGAATGCATGAGAGAGTAAAAGAAAGGACAAGATATATGAGTTGTTTATTATAGATTGGAGGGTTTTGGGTTTACTATTATGATGGGCTATTGATAGATTTTAAGCATGTCAAATTGTTGGACAGAAGGATATTTTAGATGTTTTATTTAGATGAGGGTTTTAAGGGGAGCTTGCCAAATGACCTCTTGGGTAAAAACTAACCTTACCATTGGATCTAGGTTGACGTTTCCATAAATTTGGATATATAATATATCCTAGTTTGGCCATGTTTAGAAAAAATGAAAGACTTTTTTAGTTTCACCCTGTGATGGTTGGTTGTCAAATTTAATCACATCAGAATTTTCATCACATAAAAAATTTCAGAGTGAAAAAGGTAAAAAGAGTGTCTTAGTAAAATGGCCATAAATTTCTCTTAGAATATCATATTTTTGACTTCTTATAGGTGTTGGGAAGATAATTTAGAGCACTACAACTTGGTGTAGGTTTGATTCTATGATTTGGATATTTTGTCAAGTTTTAAGAGCCTAAAAGTTAGATGTTTATTTTGAGCATAAATTAGAGCCTTACATGGCTATATAGAGTCAGATTTTGGACTTGGAGTAGTCAATAGAAATCTCTTGGAGTGATCTACACATTATGCTAGATTTGGTGTAGGTTTGGCATGGTCTTTTAGTGACATATTCATCTGAATAGTTTATGATATATATTGAATATAATAACATTGTGATTTTATGAAATTGTATATTTTGGAGATTTAGATTTGATGTCATTGTAAAATAAATTCATATTTTAGATTGGACTCATGATGATATGGTTATTATTATTTGGTCTAGAAATGTACGATGACTTGTTCGGTGTACAAGTTGTGTAGTGTTGTAGATGGTCTATACTTACAACTTATATTTATAGCTTGGATATGGATTTTGTTTTCCCATTAATCTTTTATTATTGATGCATATTTAGATTTGTGTCTTGGATTTGGGATGTTTATGCTCTAAGTCACATGATTTTCTAATTTTCCTTCATGTAGAAGGGATGAGATGTTGTTATGAGGTATAGTCATGGTGGAGGATTATGGTTGACTATTTTATGCTGACAGGTTAGACACATTGAGAGTCAAAGGCTCTAGTTATGGATGAGATCATGGTTTCATAGATTTTGGCATGACATGACTGGATATGTAGGTACATCCTTTATGTTCATTAGTTTCAATTTCTAATTTGGTTATGGTGGTATATCTTCTTGGTTGAGGATCATGGTTATTTTATTTCTTTTGAGGAGCACATGATGTGCACATTGAATTCCTTAATGGTTTGACACCTTGGTTGATTCTCATGGTTAGAGGATGGTTTTTCATTATGATATCATGGATAGCTTAGATACATGCTTTAGTGGGAGCTTGTGATAGTGATGAGGTGATAGTGTAGGATTAGTTCCTTGTTTGGTTTGTATCTTCTTAGTTTGGCTTGGTACTAAAACTTTGGTTATGTGAGTGTAGTCCTAGAGGATCTTCATATAGGAGATGGATTTTATGATGCTATAGGTGACTCGATATCATGGTTGAGTGGGATTTGTTGGCATTGATATATTTATTGAGTGTTTGTAGATGATGGAGGTTTGTCTTAGATCCTATTGTTGTAGAAACATCTTTGACATTTGCATGGTACACTTGTTATCTTCATGGTGTGTGAAGATGGTTATCTTCATGATGTGTGGAGATGGTTCTTCATGGTATATGGAGATGGTTTTTTCTTCTTCATGGTATGTGGAGATGGTTGCATCTTGAGGATTTACAAGGTTCTTGGTAAAGGTGTGGTTTATGCTTTCATTTGACATGTTATCCTTGGTGTGAGAATGGTTTCATTTTATTTCATGGTGTACTCTTCATATAGGTTTAGACTATTGACATGTTATAGTATTTCCATATGGAGCATGTTATCTCTTTGGTTGAGATGCTTAGCTCATGTTGTCATGTTTATGCTCCTTGGAACTTTGACATTGTTCTTGGTTTAGTTTCTTGGTATTGAGTACATTGATCACAAGCTAGATATCTCATGATATTGTTATATTGCATTCAGAGTTGGCATGGATTGATTGGTTATAGGTGCTCATGGATACATAGAGATGGTGGTGATGTTGATTTCTCTTGGATTAGAGAAGTATTTATTGGGACAATTTTTTAGTTTTAGCTAGAATTTCAAGGGGAATTCACCTAATATAGACTTGAGAGGAGATTTTTCTTAGTTGAGTCTTGCTTGGAGACTTAGATATCTTGATGAGCATTCTCATTCCCTACTCTTGGTATACTCAATAGTTTTTTATTTGAGAGGTATAGCCCATTGTTTCCCTTAGGTACATTATTTTTATGCTTTTCTTTCATGGATATGGATCTTGAACTATGGTACATAAGTTAGTTCTTGAGGGTTCATTTTAGAGATGGTTTAGCATTGGTTATATCCATTTGCATATGTTTTTATGTTGGTTTTGGGAATGGTTTTATAATAGGCATATTCCTTGGATTATAAATGGTTTATGAGTTTGATCTTCTTATGAGAGACTTACATCCATGATTAGTTATATGCTATGGTTTGAGTGTTTTTGAGGCTTCCTAGTTGGGGTTTTATGGACAACATCATACTTGCATAGTTTAAATCTAGAGCTGTGTGTATAAGGACATGATATAGGTTATGATTTACATGGTTTCTCTTAGGTCTTGATTATCTTCCTGAATGCTCAATATTTTCTTACATTTGATTTGAGACTAGTTAGAGATCATGATCACTAGTTTGTGCTCATTCATGTCCTATGAGGGATGATATGGTTATTCCTTTATCTCTTTCCTCTATTGGTTCTAGAGATCTTGGAAGATTATTGGAGTTTTTTATGAGAGTTGTTCTTGCAAGGTATTGGTTTATGTGTTGTAGATGTCCTTGAGACTACATGGATTCACTTCTTTGAGATATTGTGAGCGGAATGGTTATAGAAGTGACATTATCTTTTGAAATGGGATCTTCTTGGTATATATGTGGAAAGTATTACTCTTGAGGCTTATGATTACAAGTTATAGATTGGATATGTTGATGATGTGAGATTCACTTGGTATATCTTTTAGACGTATGGATAGTTAGATGGGTTTGACAACTATGGATACATGTGATTACCTTTGGATCAATTCTTTTTGTGCTTGGCATTTTTAGTTGGTACATGATTTTGTTATCTTCTAATGCAACATGTTGAGTGGCTTTCTCTTTGGATGGCTTCTATGTATGTTCGGTGGTAGTGGCATAATAGGTGAGATCATTCATGTTTGAGATGCTAGATACTTTGATTTTTTTGTGAGTACCAGGATGGAGTGCATGGTGTACTTTAATCCATGATTGTGGATGTGCTGGGAGGGATTATCCTTTATTCATTTATGTGGCTATAGATTAACCCTATGCAATTTATACAATAACAAGGAAATTGTTGAGATCATGGGTGTTGCACACATTGCATAATATTGTTATATTGTATTATTTTATTTTAATATGTAATTTTACACCTAGATGGACATGCAACTTGTAAAGATTCCCATGGGATATACTTGATGAGTTGTATTGTAAAATTATGATGATATTTGATGTAATTATTTAATATTGAGGAAAAGAATTAATATCCAATATTAAATTTGGGGTCAAGGGGTTTGGTAGCACATGGTTTATGTAATACCACTTGGTCATTTTGTGGGACTTGCTACTATATAAGTATCCATAAGGGTAGTTGTTGGTGTGAAAAGAGTCAAGTGGGATAAGGCTTTTAGCCAAGGGAGCATTTTTGAAGGTTGGAAGCATGACATGGGATGTGTGGATTCATGCTTGTTCACATAGATTGCTTGGTGGTGGTGATGGATTTGAAGGCTTCCATAGTTGTATTGCAATGATATTTTTGCTAAATAGTACATGGTGATGGAAGGTTTTGGAAGCTAGATTTTTCCCTCAATAAGGGTTTCCTAGGGTATATCTTGTATGACATTTTTGTGGGTATGTTTTATATACTCTTGCATGTGGATTTTAGTTGGATATTCATTTCAGATCTATTATGGGTTATGTGGAAATGGTTATATTATTTTTTCCAATTTTTGTTACATCCTCTACATGTAGATATTGAGGATTTGACTCCAAAAGATTATCAAATCAAGGAGGTATTGCATGAAAAATCCATTATGGATACTGCCAAATTGATGGTTACTATGGGAATCAAAGAAGTATTTAAGCACTTGGAACAACATGAGTTTGAATTGTTAAACCTTTGGAAGTAGAATGAAATCCTAAGAGGTTATTTGAACAAAGTAGTTGATCCATTGGATCTTGAAAATCCTAAAGAGACTCTAAATGTAACACTTGATAAGAGGTATAGGGAAACTACACAAATAGATTTATTTTTTGAAGGTTTGTTAGCAATAGTGGTAATGTTATGAAGAGAAAGGTGTGTAGATCATACAAGGAAGTCTTAAATTTCTACAATACAATACATGTAGAATAGTGTAGATAAGTTGGTTTCTTAACTAAATTAGGATTTTGGGTTAATGGATGAAGTACATACTCAGGGTAAAGATCTACAAGAGTTACAATCAATAAAGAGTTAGAGGTATTGGATGTTGATGGATGTATATATTGTAGATGAGTTAAATAAGATAATTGATTGGATAGAGAAGATTGTGGATGGTAATAAAGTAATGGAAACACTATACAAATATATTCATTGTAGAGCTGTAAAACTAGTTCTTAAAAGAATATGTAGACACTCAAAAATGGTTTGCATCTATGACTTCATCACTTCTTCATACTAATTTGCCCCATTGTCTCATTCTACTAACTTTGATCTTTTGGCCAGATTGACCATATTTTGTCATTTGTATCCCCTTTCATATCAATTTCATAGCAACTTGGAATCATATCAAATCAACTCAAAATCATATCAAATCAACTCGGGATCATATCAAATCAACTCAGAATCACCCCAAATCAACTCAAAATCACTCAAAATTAGTCCTAATCAACCCAAAACATATCAAACATCTCAAATCAATCATCATTTATCTTCTCCTAGGCATTGTTGTGGCTTTTAGTGCCTTGGAAACCTATCAACTTATCAAGCTTATCAATCTGACCTTAGTACTGTCATGGCTCTCAGTGCTAGGTCAAAATATCATTCATGTCATTCAATATTTGACATTGTTGAGGATTTCAATGTCATATCATGGCATCATCAACCATTTTAATAATAGTGACAATGTTCGTCAGTGTTATTATGATCAAACTTTATCAATCAATTTCAATCCTGTAGCATTTACAATGTCGGTTAAATGTTACATATCAATTTATTCATGTCATGTGTCCTTGGCATGTTATCAATTTCAATATATCAATTAATTTGACCATGGTTTTGGTCTACCTTTTCATCATCTTATTCGATATCCATCATCGTCACATTTTCATCAAAGGATACGGTCGCATTCATTTAATCAATTTGGCCAATCATCTGCTAATTTTATCTATAGGATTAAATAACCCATGATTTAATCCTATTCATTCTAATTATTCTTCCTAATTATCATCCTCAATTAATTAATTTTATTAATTAATCGATTCATTATCTGCAAACCATGGAAATTCTCAATTTCCTAAGTTCCATTTTCCATCATTAAATCCATTTTCTACTAATTCTTATTTTGTGGAATAAGAGGATTTTTAATTTAAATGTTCCATAAAATATTGCATCATTATGACACTTGGATGTGACACCTCGTGGATCCTCCTTTGACACTTGGCTGAGATTTGTCATAATCAAATATTATTACCTCTTACGCATGTCCCTATTTGGCTTATTCATCATAGATTCTTGGCTTTAAGTGGGTTGAGGAATCTTATGATGTGTCATAGATTCTCTTCCAAATTTGACTTGCATGTGTCATAAAATCTCACTTTTGGCATATTCTATCATATGCATCATAGGAATATCTTGCCACATCACATGTCTATGGGTGACAAATCCAATGCTCTCACCTTGCATGAAAATTATAAAATGGACACCCTTCCTCTCATTTCAGATCTAGAATGCTTAAGTCTTGAGTCCTTGAATCTTTGAGTTTTTGAGTCTCTATTAATTTGCATTTTGCATTCTTGCTCCCACAATAAAATTGTAATTCAAGTATTCTCATGGCTTTATCCCTATCATAGGCTTTTGCTTCAATCTTGTGTGCACTATAGGCAAATTGGAGCTACAATCATTTGGAGAAGAAAGAAGGACATGGGAGCTACAAACGGAAAAGGGAGTTGTTGGTTATGTTTGCTTTCTTTTGATTAGTTTGGCTTTCATGGTAGAGTAGTGGGTGCTAATACATGTTGATTGAGTTTGTGATTTGCTCATTGTGTGTTATGCTTCTAACCCATTTTCTGGTCCTACAGAATATAATGAAGAATAAAAGCATTCAAAACAATAGATTTAACTCACATATATGATTATATGAAAGAGAATTAAATTACCAAAGTAGCCTAAGAATGTGAAAACCTCTTAAATAAAGAAATCTTCCCTTTGATGCATAGATGTGTTCATAAGATGGGATGTGTGCTTAATGACGTTGCTTAATCTTCAATGGAGGATATGATTCAAAATAGATTTGTGGATGGATTTTTCCATTATGATGGTATTTTGATAGTCCTTAGTCTCTCAAAATAGCATTATAACATTAGCATAGAAGTGGATTATATTTGTGAGGGGAGAGGGTTTCATTTATAGGCCAAGAGGTAGTGAGATGGAGGGTTAAGATGTAAGGAAGGGGAATTGGTTAAGGAGGGTTAGGATGTAAGGAGAAGAGAGCACATGGATTGTTCTTCTTCAAAGCTCTATCCTTGTGACAAGTGTCACAAAGGGATTGGATAGGAAAGATGATCAAGATAGTTGGTTAGAGGAAGTTATAAGGGAAGAAAAAGGGGGGATGAGTGTGGAAAATAGGTGTAAAAAGTCTTTAAAGAGATTTTAAGGCTCTTGAATAGGAATGCAAGACTTTAAGGGTGGAACTTTGACTTTAGTATGGTTTAATAATTTCTTAACCCTTGGTTAAATTTGTGCACATGCTCAAGGAAGGGACTAGGCTTAGCTTAGGATGAGATTAAGAGGCAAGTGGTTTGGGTAGGTCAAGTCTTTATTTGAATATATTAAAAGAGGATGTTAAGTATTTGTTTGAATATTAAAATGGAGGATAAAGTCTTTGTTTGAATATTAAAATGGTTGGTGGGTGGAAGTTTTGACTTTAAAATGGAGGATGAAGTCTTTGTTTGTATATTAAAATGGGAGGTGGGTGGAAGTCTTGACTTTAAAATGGAGGATGAAGTCTTTGTTTTTATATTAAAATTGGAGGTGGGTGGAAGTCTTGAATTTGGCTTGGGTTAGGAATTCTTAACCTAGGATTAAGGTTGTGTACATGGTTAGAGTGAGGATTAGGCTTGGATTAGAGGGGGATTAGGGGGCAAGTGGCTTAGATTTGATGGGATGGGTTAGTTAGGTGGCTTAAGGTTTAAGGAAGCTTTTAGGATTTTAGATATTTTATTAAATGACTTATTTAATAAAATGGGGATATAAAATTAAATTGAATAGATTTGAGGATTTATTCAATTTAATAGAGGAGTAGGGATTTAATTGATAAATTGATTTTGGGTGATCTTTTAATTTTATGAATTGGACTATAGTTAATTAAATTAACTAATTAACTAGGGGATGAAAATAGATTAATTAAATATTAAATACTTAAATAATGATGCATTAGGAGATGGCTAAATAGGATTACTTAAGTGATGTAATCAGATTTAGGTGTCTACATTCATAAGCTGAAGGATCAAGCCCAAGAGCAAATTTTGGAAGCAAAGAGACATTACATTGATTCTTGCTTGGACATTTGTAAAGATGATTCAAGGGATAAACATATGAATGTACAAGCAATTTTTGAAGAATTTTAGAAGACTTTTGAAGAATCTTCCATTGATGAAGATATTAAATAGGCATTTAAGACTGAAGAGGCATTGCTAGAATTGGATGTGAAATTGGGAGATTTTATAGAGACTTACTTAGAGGTGGGAAAATATAGGCAAAAAGTAAAGGATAAATATGATGATTTAGATTTTTTAGATGCAACCCAAATGATAGAGATTATAGAGAAATTAAAGAGAAAATACCCAAACATAGCTCTGGTATGAAGGGGAACAAAACTTAGAAGCTAGAATTTTAGCTTTGACACTTGGTAAAATTTTACATTTTTTGGACCTCTCTTCCAAGGTGTGCTTCTCCCAAGGTGTGCAAGGTGTGCAAGGTATGCTTCTCCCAAGTTACACTTCTTTAAAGGTACACTAGAAGTCTTTGAAGAAAACATAGGCGAGTTGAGAATTAACTGCCAGTTCCAAATTTAGAGTTTTCCATGTGTTGGCTCCTGATTTAATAGTTTTGAGAACAACCAAGAAACCAGAAAATGCATCTAAGGCTAGCAAATTCCTATGAAGGATACACCTTCCTGTAGTCTTGGGCCAACTATAAGGCATAACTCCTTCTTCACTTCAGGCTTTGCCAGACCTAGGCAGGTTAACCTTGAGGTTTTGAGATATGGTACCAGTGCAATTAAACATAAATCTGAACCTAATAATAGTAGGTGAAACCCCTTTTATCTTCTAATACTTATGCAATGAAATATGAATGAAATAGCTACATATCATAACCTATGAAACCATAAGCTAAGGGAGGGTTAATTACTTTCAGCCCACTACAAAACATGCGATACTAAATTGATTTTGATTAATAATGTTGAATTCAATAAAACCCCTAATATGCAGCAGCATGAACAATTGATCCTAGAAACAATCAGTGCCTTATCTATTGGGCAATTCTATGAATTAATAACATACATATAGATACCCGATACTTATTCATATATTCAGATATATGATCTATCCATTCACCTTGTAAATAAACATCCATGTTCAATCTCAATCTCATTCTTACATGCTATCCCCCTTAATAAACTTGCAATCCTACTGATTTCTTTGAAGCATTTACATAACCCCTTGAGTTATAGGAAACAATGAAACAACATACAACCTTAAGGGACTACAAATATGACTTAGGCTCTTTGTTCAAAGATCATAAAACATTGAAAATTCACTGAGACAGGAGATGAGAATCAAAATGAAACTAATTAAATTCTTGCTCATTTGTAATCATTTTCTTGAAACAATAAAATCAAATGCATGAAATCAAAACATTAAAATACCTAACATATTGGAACTAGTTGTATTTATCTTCCTATTGTTGTTCATACAAGAGAGATTTTCTAGAAGAAATATGGTATCATAGTATGGGAACACCTCATAACTAGATCCAAAACATGGTATCATAGCAATGACTAGTTTTTCCCCAAAGACTAGAACCAACCTAACAATGAGGAAAAGAAAAGAAGATATAGGAGAAGAGTGAATTCTCAAATCTGATTTACATTTGACATCTGTCCACTTGGAAAACCTTCTTACAAGGCTACAAAAATCTCTGTAATCTCTCCCCTCAAATGGTGAATCAAATCCTCATCATTTGGCCTCCCAAATGCAAAATATCTCACATATTTTAGTTGAAAAGATAACTAAATTTGATGCTTGATCTTGAACTAAAAACCACAGCAAAAATTAGTTAAATGACTTCAAAAATGAATATAATCTTTTCAAACTTGTTTTTTCCACACTCAGGCTTCAATAAGCCTTTATATCTACCTCTAAATTGATTTTGACATCCCATGATGAATTTTGCCCCTTTTATTGAGAATGGCCTAAAAATTACAAATCTACTTATAACTCGTACCGATGAATTGTTGTGCAAAATCTAACCTCATATTCAAAAAATTCATCTTCTCCTAGTTTTGACAATATATTATAGTGCCTATTTTGGACAAAAAATTCCCCCTATTAGTAGTTTGAAAAATAGGCTCCTGGACTATGAATAGGGATTAAAAAATGAAATTTAAAAAAAAAAATTATATAGTTAAAACTATATAAAAACTTTTAACTATTCAAATCTTTTATTTGAAATTATCAGGCATTGAAATCTTTGAATTTCATTTTATTTTCAATTCTCCTTATCCCTCCATTCCTATGATGCCACATATCAATACTATTTGTTGTGTAAAACTTGAAATACTTTTAATTAATTAATATATTAATATTAATTAATTTTTTAATTCCTCTTTCATGTAGCACTGGGGAAGCAATCAATCTTCTTTACATTCTTATGCTTAGGCCCACATAAATATTTTATTAATATTTCATTGCACTCCACAGCATCAGGCCCTTTCAAATTTCCATTTACGACCATATGCCTATGTGCCTTTATGTCCTCATGCCTCATGGTGAACATAAGCCTAAGACTCTTGAAATTTTTTTTATGCTCTTATGGGTGGCTTAATGTTTTAATATTTCCTTTTACACCCATACAAACACCAATGTAACACTAGAAGCTTTTATTTTCAAACATACACTCTTATGTTGAATCCTTCTCTCCCGCATAAGAACATAACAATCAGAATTTAAGACTCTCATCCTATGGTGAGCAAGTCATTCTCTATTCATCATGTGGGTAAAAATGATTTGAGTTTGGACCTGTAGGCTCCTCCACTTGACTGTGGCTTCTAAAAGAAGCCCATGTCCTTAAACACAATCCACTCTAAGTGAGAGTGTATTTAAACACTAAAAGTTTACCCACCTGCTACATGTGGGATATATCATTCTACATTGTTCTCTATGGCTATCTTTCATTTTGTTACTTCCCTTTGTCATTGTGTCTCTTTTATCATGCTACATTTGCCTTTTTATGTGTGGATTTCATTGTGTAAATGTCCATAAAAAAGACACCTCTGCTACTACTAGTTCCTTGACTCCAAATGGCATGCAAAAAGCTTGATGATGCTTCCCTTACATAGACCAATCAGATTATCTCTAGTCTACGGCTAAATCTAACTTTCCTTGGCATTTTCCTCTTTGTGTTCTCTGCTTGAAAATATTTGTGCTTCCCAATGCTCCCCTATAGCTTACTTCATACCCTACCACTTCTTCCTTCTTATAATTCATGGGTAGGCTGCTACCAAAATGTGAACTTCTCTCTACGTGGATCTTCTATTCCAAATTTTGATTGTGGAGCCACCTATCTCTTTTTTTGTTGTGCTACCTCTACTTTTGTTGCTTTGGCTATAGTTTTCCCTCACTGTTACCTTGGTTCTACATCCACAAAGCTTTTTAGCTTTTTCTTTCAAATGAAAACATCGACTTCTCTCCATCTTTGTAGTCACCTCCCAATATGCAGTGGAACTCCTTCATATATTTTGATGTGTTCTACCCTTTCAATGCATGTGTGGGCTGCTACCATGCCCCTGTCGCTTGAGAGCACAGTAATGACAACATGATAAAAAAAAACTTATGGGGCTTTCTTTTCAAATCATGCAGAATAGAAGTAGATAAATCTGTGCCCTTCATCAATGTGCATTGTATTTTGTGACCCTTGATGCAGCCCACTACACTCTGACTCCTCCATGCCTACCTTTCACATTTGACATATCCTCTTGACTTACCTGAACTACTTTAGCTTCTTGAGAGTTGTCATTTGATTTCACAAACTCAGAGATATTAGTAGCATCATTAGTTTCCTCATATGAAAAATCTTTACCATCTCCATTTCTCTCATCTTCATGGCCAAAGAAGTTCTGTTACATTGGAACTCTTTTAAGTTGTTGGTTAGCAACAATGGTTGCAATAGCCTTAATAGTACCATCTTCATCTACCTCTTTAAACATAGGTATTTTTTTAGTGATACCACTGACAGGAGTAATTACACCCAAAAGCTCACTAGGTTGATGATTTTTATTTTCTAGAGGAGGAACAAAGAAAGGAATCTTGCCGCTCTACCAATCATGAAGAACCATTGTTGCAGTAGTCACCAAATCTAGTTCTCCACCCTTCAAAAGCTTTCCAAATACTTTGCACAACTGACTGAGGAAATTTTCTTCAATCAATCCAATCCTTTAATTTATATGCTCTTTTGAGGTAATCCTTCTTCAATCGATGAAGAACCTTTCCAAATGAGTTTGTGATGCTTGCACAATGTTGGAGCCCATTTTTGGACATGAAGCTAAAAGGGAGTGTAGCCCCTACCTTCTTTTGTAGTTATATTTTATAGATCTCTTCTCTTTTATTATCATGATACTCCCCTGTAGTGAGACACTGTTATCTTCTGACTTCTTGAGATGTGGAAGCTCATCAATGCATGATCAATGCTTTTATTTTAATCCTCTTTAGTGTGACCAACTACCTTTAAAACTAGATAGTTGAAGATTGTTTCAATCACTTATTCGAAACTGATCCATTGATCACCTCAAACTGACCAGAATCCACCTTAAGCACTAAATCATCATTTAAAACTCATTTTATCACTGCTCTTTTAAAATGTGATTTGCTGACAGGAAGGCCTGATAACTGGCTTTAAAAATTGACATAAACACCTAACCAGGCTGTGAAAACTGGTACACTGATTCTTTTTTCTACATACTCTTACCCTATTGGATTTGGTCTCATGAAACATTCTCAGTCAAAAGATATTTTCTATCAAAGTTGCCCACTTAGAATTACTTGCAAATAAACATGTCAGAAAACATTAAATTGTGTTTGGATTTGGCTTTAAAATCAGGGCAAACTAACACTTGGGTGTACAAAAACTAGGACATTGGTTCACTATCACAAGAAGAGCATGAATCTATAATTTGGGCTCATGATGAATAACTAGGCGAAAATGGCAAGTAGTCAAAGTGGGTCACTCAAATTTGTTGGCTAGAAATAATGGCAGGAAAACATTTTTTGCCAATAGAATGGACTTAGAAAAGTGTGGAGATAGATTTGTCAAGATTTGAAAATTGGAACACTTGGAGTATTTTAAGAGTAAAACATAGTAGTACAATCCATTCGATCTCACCTAACATGGATTAGGAGTTATAACGTCATGAACAGGGGTACTGGAAAATTTGCATGTGTTGACACCAGTAAAAAGTTAGAAATTGTATTTGGAATCATGTTTGAAAATTGATCAAGTAGATTTTTCATAAGCTCAAACTTGAAACATAACATGTCTCTAACCTCTAAAATGCAATACAAAAGGAATTTCATCGTTTGGGTCAACTAGTCAAAAGTTATAACTCATCAAATAGGGCCTCCGAGAATTTAGAACTATTCATATAAATATGATATCAATAAATGACCAACTTTGAGGAATTTAAAACCTATCCAAATAGACTTGAAGTGACTCAAAATCTGAAACATAGGCTCTTAGATATGGATACTAGACACTCCCAAAATAGTGAGTCATGAAACATTTCTAGCTATGAGATATTCACATACAAACATGCCCTCCTATTACTGTTTTTCACTTAGGTGAAAATGTAAATTTGACAATTACTCAAAATGGGACTTCACGGAATAGCTCAGAATGACAATTTAACTCCATGAAAAATATAGATATGCTGAATGTAAGGTGTTAGAAACATTAAACACCTCATAAACTTCTCTCAAGTACAACCAGGTACATAGGCATCAAAAAGCATTTAAAGGGCTTGAAGTGATTCAAAATTTGAAAAAGATGCTCCAAATGGAAACAAAATTTTGAGCACCAACACCATGCACCAAAAATACATTTTGACAATAGTTTAACTCCTAAAAACATCTATAGAAGGTTCAACTTCTATTTTTTGCATCTCCAAAGACTCCTACATCATCTAATGGCTTTCTTCTTCTTATTTTCTCATGCTTTCTTTTTTTAAAAACATGTAAATTCTCATGCACCTATTAAATGATATAAATAAGGGTGAAGTCCTGCTTAGCACTAGTTAGAGAGTCAGTTTTTAAATAAATAGATTTTTTTATTAGTTTAGAAGCATATGCTTGCATAAAGAGATATCTCACTCTCAACACAAATTGAGGAGATGATTTCTTGTAAACTTAGGACTATAATATGTATTCTATGTTGTTATCTTGATGTAATAATATATGCTATTGGTGATTTCATTTGGAGTGTAGTTATTCTTGATAAGTGTGTTATATTTTGTGAATGTATGTTCATGGAGTTTAATAGATCCAATAGTTTTATTGTGTTATTTTGATTCGGTGATCTTTTAATTTTGGTGTTTTCCACATGTTTACAAATTCTACTAATGTACATAGTTGGAGAAGAGATCACCCTATTTTTCTTGCATAGCTTTCTTGTCTCACATGAGCACACTTTTTGTGGCCTTGTGATCTGATGAAAAGTGAAACTTCTTATGGTTAATGAATTCTCATTGATAATTGCATCATTGGAACTAAGGGAACACTACTCCTATCTTCATTGGTTACCTATTGATCATTTAAAAGGCTTAATTCACAAAGATGTTGTTTGCATAGTCTATGTCCATTAGGGATTTACTTTTGAATTCATTTTATTAAACTTCTTGTTACCCTATCTTTTTTATTTTATTTTTAAAATAATTTTGTTAATTTAGGAATTCATAAACTTGTATGGTTAAAATTGCATTCATTATAAACAACAAAATACAAAAATATATTTCTTTTGTATGATTATTCTTTTGAGATAGCAAGAAGATCCAATATCTTTTTTGAAATTGGGGAGAACCAATAAAGGCTTCCTCATGAACATTCACATTTATCTTCTACTAAGCAGATTCTAGTAGGCTTAAATATTTCCTGGAACCTTGGAGTTGGTCTTAGGTTAGCTTTTTAAGAGAGTTTGAAAGGATTCCTAGTGTTACGCATCTTGCAAAATGACAACTCAACAATACCCTTTTCCATATTTTAACTAGTAATCTCTCTCCCCATTCTTGAGTAGAAACAAAGAAACTTTGGTCAAATATGTCTAAATTCTTGAATAGGATCAGGTGCATGAGTAAAGAGTAATGGTGGAATTTGAAATTTTCCAAGTCTTCTTGCTGAGTAGTATTGATCTCCTTATGGATACTCTCAATTATGTAGTCCAAAAAATCATAACCTATAATATGATTTGGGTCTTGAATATTAAAGGCTATAATATAGTGTCCTTCTAGTTCTTCCATAGCTCCATCCAAACCTAGGACCATGTTGATTCCAAACACAATATTTTGAAAATATCTTTGGGAGAATTCAAAAGGCATACAATTATCCAAATCCTTCCTCTTTGGAATGTTTGCTACATTATTCTTCATAGATGGAATATGCTTGGTCATATTCCAACTGATATAGAAATTCTTGTGGCTATTGAATTTCTCCACATCTATGGGCATTGACATAGGCCCCCTAAGTCAAAAGCCTCTATAAATGTCTCCTTTTCTAGGGATAGGAAAACACTTCTATCATTTTTATGAAATGTCTTCTTGACAAGATTATAGCATTTGATCAAGGCTTTTGCTAGGTCAACATCTATAAATATTTCAAGCATAATTAGTTTGCCTAAGTTTCTCACCCATAGGTTACAAACTAGAACACCTGATGCCCTATCTTTGTATAAAAACCAAAAAAATTCATATCCATTTATATCAGGGACTTTTGCATATCTACATAATGTATATGGGCCTTTGAATACCAAATCATCTTCTTTTTGTGCATTAGTTGAACTAGGAAAAATGTGAATCTATTCCTCTATAAAAGTGGTTGGAACTTTAGGTGGTGCATCTGGTTGCTCAATTACTACTTGTGAAATTATCTCTCCATCCCTCTAAGACATTTCTACAAGGAAAAAGTTTAATTTTGTATGTTGAGAGTTGAAAATTTTCCTTGGATATCACTCTGCAAATTTCTTAGAAAAAGTAGACAACTTTAGAAAATTGTAATTAGGATCTCCCACTCTTTGGAATATATTAGTTTGTGTAATGAGGCCTTGACTTTCAATTTGCAATTAAGAGTGGCACACTTGGAAAGTTGTCAATCTTTGAAGAACTAGCCAAGTCTAGACTTTTTTTAGATTTTTGTACATCTAGCTCATTAGATTCTAATCCAACTCAGATTTTTTCATTGAAAAGCCATTTTATGCTTTATAGAAGTAAGAAATGTTATCATGTGATTAGGGCTTCTTCTCTTTGTACTTTGCAACTTCACAATAGTTTAGTAATAAACTTACATTAACCATGTGATGTCGCACTCACTATTTAATCTAGTTATTAATCCTTGATCACAACATCATGACCAAAATCTTATCTTCTACATACATCATTAGTTACCTACCGATATTTTTAAAGTCTTAAATCACATCTTTAAAGGCTTAACTCATAGACATGTTGTTTCCATGGCTTATGTCCATTAGCAATTTACTTTTCAAGTCATTTTCTTAAACTTCTTGTTACCTTATCTTCATTATTTTCGTTTTTAAAGAATTTGTTAATTTAGGAATTCATATAGTTGCATATTTAAAATTGCATTCATTATAAACAAAAAAATACACAAATATATTTCTTTTGTGTGGTTGTTCCTTTGACATAGCAAGTAGATTCAATATCTTATTTGAAATTGAGCAGAACTAGTAAAGGCCTCCTCACAAAAATTCACATTTATCTTCTACTAAGTAGATTCTAGTAGGTTTTAAGATTTCCCAAAACCTTGGAGTTCGTCCTAAGTCAGCTTTTTAAGAGAGTTCAAAAGGATTCCTATTATTAAGCACCATGCAAAATTACAACTCAAAAATACCCTTGTCCATATTTCAGTTGGTAATCTCTCTCCCCATTCTTGAGTAGAAACAAAGAAGCTCTGGTCAAATATGTCTGAATTCTTGAATAGGATTAGCTGCATGAGTAAAGGGTAATGGTGGAATTTGAAACTCACCAAGTCTCCTTGTTGAGAAATATTATTCTCCTTACGGATACTCTCAATGATGTAGTCCAAAAATCATAACCTATATTGTGATTTGTGTCTTGAATATTAAAGGCTATAATATAATGCCCTCCTAGTGCTTCCATAGCTCCATCTAAGCCTAGGATTCCAAGCACAATATTTTGAAAATATCTTTGGAGGAATTCCAAAGGCATACAGTTATACAAATCCTTCCTCTTTGGAATGTCTCCTACATTATTCTTCATAGATGGAATACATCTGGTCATATTCCAACCGATATAGAAATTCTTGTGGCTGCTAAAATTCTCAGTTAATTTCTCCACATATATAGGCATTGACATAAGCCCCCTATGTCAAAAACCTCTATAAATGTATCCTTTTCTAGGGATAGGAAAAAACTTTTATCATTTTTATGAAATGTCTCATTGACAAGATTATAACATTTGATTAAGGCTTTCACTAGGTCAACATCTATAAATATTTCAAGCATAATTAATTTACCTAAGTTTATCACCCATGGGTTACAAAATTGAAAATCTGATGGCCTTTTTTTGTATAAAAACCAAAACAATACATACCCATTTATATTAGGGACTTCTACATATCTACATAATGCATATGGGTCTTTGAATACCAAATCATTTGCTTTCTGTGTATTAGTTGAACTAGAAAAAATGTGAATCCATTTCTCTACAAATGTGGTTGGAACTTTAGGTGGTCCATCCATTTGCTCAATTATTACTTGTGAAATTATCTCTCCCTCCCTCTAAGCCATTTCTACAAGAAAACTAGTTAATTTTGTATGTTAAGAGTTGAAAATTTTCCTTTGGTATCACTCTGCACTTGAAAATTTCTCAAGAAAAATAGAGAACTTAAGAAACTCATAATTGTTACCCATTTTTCCCTCCCCACCAAATTTTGAACTTTGAATGCTAAACCCCACCCAATGGCTACTTCCATGTTTAATATTATTTAATTGCTTAGGAAATACAAAATAATCCCATAAAACCTATGGTATTTCCTAAATTTATTTCGACTTGCTCACAACTTTCAGCACCATCAGATCTTGCCCAGATCTACGATGGGCACTTTCTCGCATTATCAAGACAAGAACTCTTTAAATATTGTAGGGAAGCCCCTTTGTGACACGTGGATCGGTGGGTCCATGTTCTCTTGTGGGCCGCAGGGTGGACAAGGTGGCTGGTGAGCTAACGATTCTAATGGTGCTTTCCTTCCCGCATCTTGAGCTTCTTCAAAACTTCTAATAGTGTTGGGAAGTTCTTTGGTGATGCGTGTCCAAAAGACACCATGGTGGGTATTCACGAAGGTTCATGGTACATGTGTTACGAGCACCATTAGATCTCCTGAGATCAACAGCTGGCGTATGCCCACAAGATGAAATTGCAAGAAGATTAAGTAATGTAGGCATGCCCCCTAGTGAAACCTATCCCACAACCTCTCATGTCCCTAGTTCAACCTTCCACCATCTGATGCAATCATATCAATGATTGGCACATGCTCACAAGATAAAGATGCAGGGTAGTTAAGTAATGTGGGTATGCACCCTTGCGACACGTGGCTGGTGTGACATCATGGACCCACTTTTCTCAAAGCTAATGATGGCCCATCTTCCATAGCATCTATCAAGTGAGTTAGAGTACAATGGGGGCATTTCATTGGCCCATCTAGCTGACTAGGTATGCAGTCCTATAGAATTATGATCACCATAGATTTAAAGAGGATCGACAATCGACGCTTCCCCACAATATAAAGATGGGAGGACTTTAAGTAATATGGGAAAGTTCCTAAAGGACAAATGTCCTTGTGGGTTTGACCAAGGTATTAACAATGAAGACATCACAGTTAGGGTTGAAGGTTAGCAGTTACATCGTAGTCAGGGTTTAAGGAGGTGGCACAGTCAGTTGAAAGGATATGGTCAATCGCATGAAGACTCTGTGGGCTGGCAAAATGAAATGAAGTGATTGGCCCATGTGGCTCATTCTAGTGATAGTGTTGGGTTGACCTACTATTTTAGTTGACTGATGAGCCAGAAATTGAATAAATAAAGTTTTCCCATGTGATCTAATGCCTGTGATGAATTCCAACCACCCTCGAATGAATGCTAATCCTAGGAGAACACTCCACCATCTCTGATATGATCCATCTACCTAATCAAAACTATTTAATGGTTCCATTTCTATCTTCTTAGGGCCCTATTCCAAAAAAGATCATATATCATTACATCTGGATCTGTGTTCAGATCAAATTTTCTTTAGATCTCCATGATTATTCACTGTAAGACTTAATCGCAACGGTTGTAGAGTAATTTCAGTTGAGAAATATCTCAGTTATGCCTGAGTTATAAAGCAAAATTTTGTAGATTTTCTTTAGGTCGACCTTTTCTGACTTCTCTAATATTGCTCTGCAATTTCATGTGTAAATTCCCTTTGCCTCTGAACTGTATGACATTCTACCTTATCTCCTTCAACCATTGATGTAAAGTGAAAGAACTATTTTCCTCTCATTGGTGTTTTGTAGAGATCTAAAATCTACATGACTATATCTCTTCTGGCATGTGAATGATATATAAGTGAATCTTCTCTTTCTTTATGTCATTCATTTGTGTTTTTTGATTTGAATGTGGTTTTTAGATTAAAGCATGTCTGAATGTGTATATCTTCTAGTGTCATGATGGTTCAATAGTGCATGTATGGGTAGAGATTGTTTTGAACACTCTATTTTGGTGCATCACCCCCTTATATTAGAATAGATAGATTTTCTTTGCATGCATTCCTTCTCCCTTTTCCTCTCCAAGAGTAGTTAGGTGCACCCTGATAGTAAAGGAAGCCAACCTTCTCCAGAGACTCAACCTCATATTTTAAGTCCCACAACTTGGAGGTTGTTTCCATATTTCACAAGGTTATCCTTAGGTAAAAACTTTGGACAAGGGTGCAAACCTTTGTGACAATAGTTTTTTTCATGCCTGGTGGGACAATATTTTGAAAATTTCAAGTCTACTAGTACTGGAAAATTTCAAGATTAATGTCGAGGATATAGTACTGGCTTTAGTGTTCAAGCCTTCAAGAGGTTCATTCTTCAAGTACTTGGTGACTCTAAGCTTCAAAGACATATAGTTCCAGACCAAAGTTGCAGTAATTCATGCCCAAAGCTGAAACAAGGGCATCTTCTAGAGGTAAATTTTAGTACCAAGAGCTTTCATTTTCAAATCCTAGATGAAGGAAGACTAGGGTATCTTTATCACTAGTTAGGAGTGCAATAGTAACTAATACACTTGCAAGATCTATCTCTACTCCTCCTACTATTAGATCTTAACTTGGATTGCCATCAACACATATCAATAGAGCATTTTTCTATATGGCATTTCCTAGAGCCCATACTTTTGCCACCTTTAATGGTGGAAGTCCTCTTTTGTTCGCCCAAAGACATGACATACCAATAGCTGCACTCAAAAGTATACTAGAGTTTACTGGTGAAACTTCTATCTCTCCCTTCGAACACATTCAAGATGTTACAAATGTGTGCAACATCCATGGTATTACAGAGGATGATGTTGTAGTTAGGCTTCTAGCCTCATCTTTTAAAGGAAAAGCACTACAGTGGTATAGAGGTTTGGCTCATGGTCCTATAATATATTGGGATAGATTAAGAGCAGGATTATGCAAACACTTTGAGGACAAAAGTGACCATTTGTCACTTTTAGAATAGTTGACTACTATAAAAGAGCCCCCCATGAATGTATGACTTATTTCAATTATAGATTTCAAGAAACATGGGATAGAATACCTGCTTTAGTAAAACCTACCCCTAGTAATGCCTTCTTGTGTTACCTTAGAGCTCTTAATAGAGATATTGGCACTACAATCCAAACTATGGGAGGAGATACCTTGCCTAATGCCTATGACATAGCAAGAAAGTCAAAAAATATCCTAATACAAGAGGTAAGCTAGCTTCAAGGCCTCCCAAGCCTTTCTTCCCTGATGTTCCAAATCACCAACCAGAAATGGCTCATCTTCCCATAGCTTCCACATCACAACCCCTTGCTCTAGTCCCTCGAGCTTTTGCATCTTCAAATGGAATAGATGAAATCAAGGAGATGATGCAATCTATGATGCTAAACATAGATAAAATATTTTAGGGATAAGAGAAGAAGCTGGAGGATAGTTTCTTTGTGATGTAGAAAATGAGTAATAAGGTGTTGACTTTAGAAAGATAGCAAGCTCAAGGTAGTAAGGCTCATCAATTGTAGCATCAAATTATGAACAGTGGTAGGCCTCCAAATAATAATTATGGGAACAATTCTTTTGATCAAAATAGGCAGAGTAGTCATGCTTCAACCTCAAATGTAAACCAAAGTATGCCCATAGTCCCTGAAAACAACATGGCCCAAGATTAGGGTTTTTGTCCCTCTTGAAATTACTCCTATGCTCACTGCATGTGTTAGAAGGCTGAATCTTATTTTGCTTTGACCATCCAAGAGCCTTTAGTAGGACAACCATCAAAGGAGAACCAATTTAAGGAGGCCTCATATATGCAAGGATAGGGTGAATGTTCCTTTATGAATCATCAGGTGGAGGAACATTGTAATGTAAACCAGGATTCCATTGCTCACAACACAAGGAGAAAAAGGAGAGCTATTGAATATGTTACCCCTCCTTCTCCCAATTAGGCCTCAACTTTAAATTTAATATGTCATGATCAATCAAATACCTTTCAGCAGCAGAGGTAAAATAATGGTAGAAGGAATGTAAGTGATCCTTAGGTTGTGCTACCTCAACCTCCTACAAATGCAGCTCCCAAGGTTTCTACCAAAGCACCTACTATGCCATTAAGTGTGGTAGAAAAAATGAAGGAAAAAAAAGTGAATATTTCCATGTGGGATACTATTGCTACTATACCCATGCAAAAGAGGTTTCTATGACAAGAATCGAAAAGTATTGAACCAAAGGATTAGCTACCCAACATGGAAAGTGCCACAAGCCTAGTAATACCAAGGGAGAAAAAAATAAGTAAAAAGGTTAGACCCCCTCCATTTTATGTTTCTTTAAATATAGGGGATAAACTAGTCCACAATTGCATGATTGATTTAGGGGTTAGTAGTTCAGTGATGCCTAGGTGTGTTGCTGATGCTTTGGGAATGAAATATGAGGCTAAAACTTCAATCAGAGTAGAGCCTCTAGCTCTCCATCATACTAAACCCTACACCCCTAATCTCATCAACATGAATTGCACTATCCTAGAAGTGGATGATAATGACATAGTGAATGAGCCTACTACTTCCCTGGAAGAGATACTTGATTTTCTCTTAGATGAATGGGCTAATGCATATCAATTAGATTCTATGTCAGAGACCCTTGAGACAGGCCTTAGTACATATTGTAGATTAGAAAGGGATGCTCTAGTTCCCAATCTTTTGGAGAATAAAGAAGATATGACTGGGTTATGGAGTATGTACTTTGATGGATCAAGGAATAAGAATGGATCAAGGGTTGGTGTGATGTTGATTTCTCTTGCAAAAGTAAGGTACTACTTCTCCTTTAGGCTCCAATTGAGTTGCACTAATAATGTGGCTGAGTATGAATCCTTGATTTAGGATCTCCTACTTGCTCAAAAAAGCGGAATTTAGGCCTTAAGTGTGTATGGAGATAGTGAGTTGGTGGTTAATCAAGTGAGAAATCAGAATATCACTAAGAACAGTTTGCTCAAGTTTTATAAACATAGAGTATGGGATTTTCTTGAGGGTTTCAATGCATTTAATATTTAGAGCATCCCTAGAAAAGAAAATAGACATGCTAATAGACTTACAACAATAGGTGCATCTCATGATGTGCTATGGAATATTGAGGAGAAGAAGGAGCAACAAATCAAAATAGTAGTAAGGCCTTCCATCCTTGAAAACAACATCCATTGGCAAGTGTTTGAATTTGATGAAAAAATTGTAAGCTTCTTGCAGAATGAAGCAGAGTTTTTAGATAAGAACTAGTCAAGACTGCATGATCAATATGGTGATCAAATCATTAACCTCAGTTGCAACAAACTCCCTTAAGGGTCTCATTACCTTAGAAAGTGTTTTTAATCTTGATGACCAAGCAAGCAGTAGAGTCATGAACCTAGCTACTAACGAGGATGATCACACTTGGGTCATGATTGCTAATGGAAAATTCCTAAACATGGGGAAAGTATGTTCTGAAATTGAGAAAGAAAATTTTATTCACCCGTCTCAAGAATTTAATGATATATTTGCCTAGACATATGGTGATTTAAAGGGTTCTCACCCAAGGTTGTTTCAGCATACCATAGATTTAATTGATAATGTCAAACCAGTAAGACAAAAATAGAGGCCAGTGAATCCCAAAATAGAACCCTTAATGAGAAAGGAGCTATCCAAATTGATTGAGGCCAATATAATTTTACCCATTAAGCACTCATCATGGGTAGAAAATCTTGTCCCCATTAGGAAGAAGAATAGAGAAATCAAATTGTGTGTGGACTTTAGGGGCCTTAACCAAGCTTCCCTCAAACATCATCATCCTCTCCCTTCCATGGAGCTGATTTTGTCCAAGGTTAGTGGTTCAAGGAGGTTTTCATTTCTTGATGGATTTTTTGGCTACTATCAAGTACTAGTCAAATAGTTTGATAGCTACAAGAATGCATTCACTACCAAATGGGGTACCTATGCTTATTGTAAGATGCCATTTGGGCTAATAATGTAGGTGCTACATTTCAGAAGGCAATGGAGATGGCCTTTAAAAGCATGATTGAAAAGTTTGTATTAGTTTACCTTGATGATGTCACAATCTATTCAAATAATGTGAAAGATCATTTTGATTATTTAAAGTAGGTGTTCTCAAGGTGTAGAGAGTTTGGGGTATCCCTTAACCCAAGCAAGTGTCTCTTTGCTACCAATAAAGGAAAATTATTAGGAGACATTGTATATGAGGATGGTTTAACCATTGATCCAAAAAGGACAAAAGCAATACTTTATTTTCCCCTCCCTAAACATAACAAAAGGGTTGCAAAGTTTCCTTGGTAGGATAAATTTTGTGAGAATATTTATCCCTAATCTTGACACCACGGCAAAACCCCTTATAGCTATGCTCGGTAAAATTATGGCCTTTACATGGACCAAAGAAGGAAAGGAAAGTTTTGAGGAGATCAAGGTAGCCATAGCCTCAACCCCTACTCTCATGAATCCAAACATTGAAAAGGATTTCATCCTTTATACCCTAGGTTGTGAGTCAAGCATTTCTACTATCTTGACTCAAAGAAATGATAAAGATGAAGAACAACCCATGGCCTTCTTTAGTGAAGGGCTTAAAGAGTATGAAGAAAAATACATCTATGTAGAGAAGCAAGCCCTTGCAATCATTAGAGCTTTAAAGAAATTTAGAAACCTCTTGTCTCATAACAAGATCCATTTGTTAGTACCACATGCTAGTGTGAAATATTTCCTCTTGAGAAAAGATATTAGTGAGAAGAGAGCTAGGTAGATTAGTAAAGTGATGGAATATGATGTTGACATCTAGATTACCAAGCTGGTAAGAGGAAAGGGGTTGTGTAAATAGATGATATCACCTTAGGAATTAGATGAGGAAGTTTCTATGATACTAACAGAACAACAAGAAGCAAGAAATGATGGCCCAAGGAATTGGATGGATGATATGAAGAACTTCTTATTAGGCAATGGATACCCTCAAGGATTTGATAGAACCAAAAGGAGATAGTATAGATTACAGTCAGTTCCTTATGTGATAGTTGATGGTATCCATTTTAGGAAATATTTTAATGGAGCCCTATTAAGATGCATCAACACAGACCAAGCTGAAAGAATGATCGAAGAGCTTCATGATGGCCCTGATGGTGGTCACTTCTCAACTAGGACAACTGCAATGAAGATCATAAGAGTCGGTTACTACTAGCTGTCCCTGTTCCATGATTGTCATAAGTATGTGTGGAAATGTGAAAAATGTGCTTTCTTTTCTAGTAAACAAAAGCTTCCAGCTCTTCCTCTTCATCCCATTCAGGTGGACCAACCTTTTGCTCAATGAGGATTGGATTTCATAGGCCCTATCAATCCTCCTTCTAGTTCTAGTCAGAGGTGGATTTTAGCTGCTACAAACTACTTCACTAGATGGACAGAGGTAGTTGTATTGAAGGATGCCACAAGATCTTTAGTTGTTAATTTCCTTAATGGAATTGTGACCATGTTTGGTGCCCCTTCAATGATTATTTTAGATAATTTAAAATCTTTTGTAGGAGCTCAAATTTGTGCATGGGCAGTTGACCATAATATCTACTTGAGCACATCCTCAAACTACTATCCTCAGAGTAATGGTTTGGTTGAGTCCTCCCAAAAAAAATTGATTAGGATTATGAAAAGAACTATAGTAGATAACCAGAGGTGTTGGAACCAAAAGTTAAGGACTGCATTGTGGGCTAATAGAATAACACCTAAGAGATCAATAGGGAATTCACCATTTATGTTGGTATACGGTAGTAAAGAAAGGCTTCCAATTTCTTTAGAATTCCCATCCCTAGAACTAGCTCATCAACTAGAGCTAATTGAAAATGATGCCATGATAGTGAGAATGGTAGAACTGATTGAGCTGAAAGAGAAAAGAGATCAGGCCATGCAGACCCTAGAGATACATTAGCAGCAGGTAAGAAGGAACTTTGATAAAAGGGCTAAGGTCAGAACCTTCAGAGAGGGTGACTTAGTTTTAAAGTGGGATGTAGAAAAGGAAAAACTAGGGAGGCACTCAAAATTTGATTCATTGTGGAGTGGTCCCTATCTGATTGTCAGTTGCAAGCAGGCCAATGCTTTTCAATTGAGTAGGCTTGGTGGTGAAGTTTTGCTTATCCTAGTCAATGGGATCCATCTCAAGCCATGTTTCTGATACGGCTTGAAGCTTCCTATACATATTACATTAGTTTCCTTTCTATTGTTTTCCAACTTTCCAAGAAGTGCATGAGCACATGTCTTTTGCAGAAGGTTTTCAGTCTCTGGTTTTAGTTACAGAGGGCAAGTTTTCTAGATTTTTAGTGTTTTGTTCCTACAGAGGTGGGTTAGGGTTTTACAATGCACTAATTCATGTTGTTTTGACTTTGTAGCCCAATGGATGTATGAGGTCACTGGTTATACACATAGCTGGCGTGTGTCCCCTTTGAGTCACCAAAAATGTTACCCATTTGCCCCTCCCCACAAAAAAATTAACTTTGAATGCTTAACCCCACCCAACGACTACTTCCATATTTAATATTATTTAATTGCCCAAGAAATAAAAAATAAAATGACAAAACCTATGGTATTTCCTAAATTTATTTCAACTTGCCCAAAACTTTTCATGTCTTTGGATCTTGCCCAGATCTATGGTGGGCACTTTCCCACATTATCAAGACAAGAACTCTTTAAACATTATGGGGAAGCCCCTTTACAATATGTGGATCAGTGGGTCTATGTTCTCTTGTGGGCCACAGGATGAACAAGGTGGCTGGTGGGCTGGCAATTCTATTGGTGCTTGCTTTCCCACATCTTGAGCTTTGTTAGACCTTCTAATACTGTGAGGAAGCACTTTGGTGATGCATGTCCAGATGACATCATGGTGGGTATTTACGAAGGTTCAAGGTACACATGTTACGAGCACCATAAAATCTCCCAAGATTAATGGCTGGCACATGCCCACAAGATAAAGTTGCAAGAAGATTAAGAAGTGAGGGCATGCCCCCTGGTGACACCTATCCCACAACCTCTCATGTCCCTAGTTCCACCTTGCATTATCCAATGCAATCAGATCAACGGTTGGTGCATGCCTGCAAGATAAAGATGTAGGGTAGTTAAGTAATGCGGGTATGCACCCTTGCAATACATGGTTGGTGTGACATCATAGGCCCACTTTTCTTAGAGGTAACAATGGTTGTCTTCTGTGGCATCTATCAAGTGAGTTAGAGTACAATGGGGACATTTCATTTGCCTATCTAGCTGACTAGGTATGTAGTCCTATAGAATTATGATCACTATAGATTCAAAGAGGATCAATGATCGATGCTTCCCCGTAATATAAAGATGCAAGGACTTTAAGTAATGAGGAAAATTTCTGAAAGGACATGTTTCCTTGCAAGCATGGCCAAGGTATTAACAATGAAGCCATCATAGTTAGGGCTGAAAATTAGTAGTTACATCATGGTCAGGGTTTGAGGAGGTGGCACAATTAGTTGAAAGAATATGGTCAACTGCGTGGAGACTCTACGGTGTAGCAAAATGAAATGAAGTGATTGGCCCACATGGCTCATTCTAGTTATAGTGTTGGGTTGACCTACTAATTTTGCTCATTGATGAGCTAGAAATGGAAGAAATCAAGTTTTCTCATGTGATCTGATCCCTGCGATGAATTCCAACCACCATTGAATGAATGCTAATCCCAGGAGAACACTCCACCATATTTGATCCAATCCATCTACCTTATTAGAACTATTTAATAGCATCATTTCTATCTTCTTAGGGCCCTATTCCAACAAAGATCAGATATCATTACATCTAGATCTATGCGCAGATCAAATTTTCTTTAGATCTCCATGATTATTCTCTGTAAGACTTAATGGAAATGGTTGTAGAGTAATTTTAGTTGAGAAATACCTCAGTTATGCTTGAGCTATAAAGATAAATCTTGTAGATTCTATTTAGGTCGACTATTTTATGACTTCTCTGATATTTCTCTACAATTTCATGTGTAAATTCCCTTTGCCTCTAAACTGTATGATATTTTTTCCTATCTTCTTTAGCCATTGATGTAAAGTGAAAGAACTATTTGCCTCTCATTGTTATTTTGTAGAGATTTGCAATCTGCATGACTGTATCTCTTCTAGCCTATGAATGATATATAAGTGAATCTTCTCTTTCCTTATGTCATTCATTTGGATTTTTTGATTTGCATGTGGTTGTTAGATTAAAGCAAGTCTGAATGTGTATATCTTCTAGTGTCATGATGGTTCAATAGTGCATGTATGGGTAGAGATTAGTTTGAACACTCTATTTTTGTGCATCACCCCCTTAGATTAGAATAGGTAGATTTTCTTTTCATGCATTCCTTCTCCCTTTTCCTCTCCAAGAGTAGTTAGCTGCACCTTGATATTAAAGGAAGCCAACCTTCTCTGGAGACTCCACCTCATAGTTCATGTCCCATAGCTTGGAGGTTGTTTCCATGTTTCAAAAGGGTGTCTTTAGGTAAAAACTTTGGACAAAGTTGCAAACCTTTGTGACAAATTTTTTTGGCATGCTCGATGGGACAATATTTAGAAAATTTCAAGTCTACTAGTGTCAATAGGATGATTCCAAGATTAATGCCGAGGGGATAGTATTGGATTCAGTGTTCAAGCCTTCAAGAGGTTCATTCTTCAAGTACTTGGTGACTCTAAGCTTCAAATACATTTGGTTCCAGACCAAAGTTGCAGTAATTCATGCCCAAAACTAAAACAAGGGCATCTTTTAGAGGTAAATTTTAGTACCAAGAGCTTTCATTTTCAAATCCTAGAAGAAGGAAGACTAGGGTATGTTTATCACCAGTTAGGAGTGCAATAGTAACAAATACACCTACAAGATCTATCTCTACTCCTCCTACTATTAAATCTCAACCTAGATTGCCATCATCACATATCAATAGATCACTTGTCTATATGGCATTGCCTAGAGCCCATACTTTTGCCTCCTTTAATGGTGGAAGTCCTCTTTTGTTGGTCCAAAGACATGACATACCAATAGCTGCACTCAAAAGTATACTTGAAAACCTGTCAATCTTCAAAGAATTGGCCAAGTCTACACTTTTTTTAGATTTTCATACGTCCATCTCTTCAGATTCCAATATAGCTCATATTTTGTCATTGAATAGACATTTTATGCTTTATAGAAGTAAGAAATGTGATCATGTGATTAGGACCTTTCCTCTTTGTACTTCGCAACTTCACAATAGTTTAGTAAGAAAGTTACATTAACCATGTGATGTTACACTCGCTATTTAATCTAGCTATTATTCCTTGATCATAGCATCATGACCAAAATTTTATCTACTACATACATCCCTATAAATATCTGATGCCTTATGACTTTAACCATTTGATCCTTCTTTCACTTGTCTATAACCTCAACCTACTATCTAAGGTTAGAACCTACAACAACATGATGAACAAAATTCTCTGCTTTGTAGCTTCTCCATGAGTTAAGCACTAGCTAGATAGTGATGGTGTACATGTATAAAGTTGACTACATGATGACCTTGATTTCTTCATCACAACTTGAAAACTCAACTATGTTTGGACCTTTTTTAACTAGTGATGAACATTTCTTTTGGTGACCATACATTCTTCATGACTTCATAGCTTGAAAAATGTCATCGACACTTAACCATGTGGTCATGCCATTATGTTAGATTCCTCTACCATGTGTCATAGACCAACCCATGTGTCTTCAATTTGGCCTTACCATTGAGTCTTACCTAGGTACATGTCTTCCCCACACTACTTTGCAACTTTAGAAAATGATAGCTAGATTTAACCTTTATATTAATGTCTTTCCTTTATTAACATGTGATTTAACCTATATATTAACTTCTTTCATTTATTCACAAGGTTTCCACTTTGAATTAACTAAAGTTAAGAAGACTCATGATCTTGTGCTTACACTCACTTTTCTCATTTTCAACATAGAAATGAAAGTCATGAGTGGTTACTATGAAGCCACATAATGTTGAAAAAACACCATTTCACTCCTTCGCTACCTTTTGAATGGTTAGTGAGCCAGTTGGTGTGATGTTGTGAAAAAGAAAATTTTGCAACATCACAACTTAATCACATAAAAGGCCATGACAAAAGAAGATCAAATTTCATCATAAAACCTAGGGTTACATGATATATCAAGGAATTGTGTTCATCCTTATGTTGTACCTTTCAAATTAATTTTTCAAAAAAAGGGGTTTCCTACTAATATCAAAGATGGAATACTTTGACCTAGGGTTTTATAAGGGTTAATCAAAAAATTACGAACCCTGAGCATGGTGATGGAAAATTCTTTCATGATTTTCTCCTATAACTTTCAAAATCTTTGGCAAGTGGAAAATCGAACCAACATGTGTATTTGATGTTAGTTATATAATTGGTCCATATAGTGTATATTGCATCAAGTATGGTCTCTTCTTGATTGAATCTTTGAATGTTACATCATGCATACCTATAAAGAAGGAAAACTTTCAGCTGATTGTCTAGCTAATTTGGGTACTGATGGGTTTATATTAACTCTTTAGTTTCCCTACTTAACCTCCTTAATTTCCTTAACTTAGTTAATATTATGATAAAATAATATGTTTAGCATATTTTGAGCCCTTCTTATATATTATTTAATAGTAAATCATGGATTCTCTATGATTTCATTTGTTTTTACTTTTATGGATCTCACTTGTTCTTTTGAGATATTGTATTTAGTTTAGGGTCTTGGATTGCACTTGCATTAGATGGCTTTCTAATATGACATTATCAATTGGAGTTTTGGATGAAGATCAACGATAAAAACTTTTATGACGGTTTTTAGCTTGGCTCTTGGTTTTGTCTCCGACACCAAATAATGAATTGTATTCATATGAGTTTTGGCCTCTTTGTAATCAAAATTTCTTAATTTTGGAGTCCCAAGGACAAGATTCATTAGTGTTCATAGATACTCTCTCTTGATGTAGTATTTCCTCTTCTACATCATTTTTGTATCAGGCAATGACCAAAGTTTTTCTTTTCTAGTTCATTTCTTTGGGAGCTATTTTGAACTAGTTATTATTATTATTATTATAAATATAATGTCTCACCAAAAAATTATTTAAAAAGTAACCAAAAAAAATTTCTTTAAATAATAATCTATTTTCAATTTTTAAACCCTACCCACAAATTACTTTTCTAAATTCAAGTTTTCTAATAAGGGCTTTTAATTTCATTTCTCTTATATAATTTTATAACAAAGAACAATCATATTTAAAACAAGGGTTTTCCAAAACTTCAACCAAACTTATGGAAATATTATCAATGCAAATTTTTCCAGAGATCTACCACCATAAATTCCCATTCTTGTAGGAATGAATAAGACAGATGTTTTTGAGAGATTTTCTAAAATGGGTTTTTAATAGATCCTACCTTAGTCTCATGCTAAAAACCTGGTGAATCTTTGTGCTCTCAAGAATCCCATCTCCAACAACCCATAGAGAAACTTTCATCCTTTAATTCTCAAGTTGCTCCTCCAAACCTGTGTGTGGAAAAATGAGCTGAAATTCCTTATTAAAGGACCCCAAACCCTAGTTAGGCTTTATGTTTTCCAAATGATCTCACCTTATGTATTTTTTTATTATTTTATTTTAGTTAAATATTTCATTCACACTTAGTGCCTTTTAATATTAAAATAATATTTTATTTTATAATCTCAACTTATTTTAATTTAACAAGATGCTTTTAGAGAATAATATTATCTTTTAATTTTAAATAATATTTAAATATGATTATTTAAAAAGTAACTTCTAACTTTAATATTTTTAAAATTAAATAATTATGATTATGCCAATTTTAACTTTAGCAAATTTTAATTGCTATTCATTCCAAGATTAAATTTTAGATTAAGTCTTTTACTGTTAGCTCTTTTATTTAATTAAATATATCATAATAACATTTCCCTTCCTCAAATTTTCTATTGATTTATTTATTTAAATTAATTTTCTTGGCTATCTAATTACAGTTGATGTCACAAAGTAGACCATATGCTCAAAAGAAACTTGACAACTAGACAAATCATTAAAATAATTAAACTAAAGGCTTAAGTTCTTGAATTCACGTCAGCTTGACAAATTTAGAATGATAGAAAAAATAGATCCTTGTCCTTTACCACAAGAAAAAATAGGCCAAGGTTTAGGATTTGGACTTAGAAACTATCTCCTCTCTTTTACAATTGAGATATTGTGATAGTGGACACTCATTTTAGCAATTTAGGGAAGTCGATGTCTGGTACCAACAATTTGCATAAAAGTTGAGCATGTACACATGCATATATAGAGCTAAACTAGACATGCAATGATGAGGAGTGATACATCATGTATACCATGACTAGTAGGTGACTACTACTCCCTCCCTCAATCACACCAAATGTGATAAACAAAAAACTAAAATAGACATGCACAACATAGACATACAAATATGGGGTACGTATCTTTAATTTGTATAAAATGTCATTATGAACCTAACTGTACTCATTATATAGAAGAATTTAAACATCATCATAGGAATAAATATGAATTATAATAATGTAAGGCCCTTACTTAATACCTTATTATAAATCATAATATCATGAATATGGTTAGATCTAGGAGGAATTACGAAGATATGATGTTGTGTTCTGTCTCTTGTGAATATTAGACTATTACCACATGTTTTATGATAGAACAATGGTAAGAAGGTCTTGGAATCTAAGTATGCCTTGATTTATAATGAACCTGAAATCTTACTAAAACTGATGTATATTGTAGTCATGGTTGTGCTAAGTATCTTATTCAAATTTCATTAGGTTGATAAGCTGAGACCTTATGGAATAAAGACTTATGGTGCCATAGCTTAGAAAACTACACCAATGGGTTCCTGATATTTGATGTCCTATTAGGATAATTAAATTAGATGACTAGTATGGAAAAATGAATCGAGACCCACTCTTGAGAATAATATTAATATTCATAAGATGAAAATTGTTGTCAAATTTGGATAAAGGTCTACACAGAAGAACTTGATATGATATGTACTATGAACCTAATATTGTGAGTGGAATGATTGAATACATATGGATGCACCTTTATGATAGGATAGAATTAGATTATTTTGTGATGCAAAATGTTAATTCAATTATGATGATTATGATTTAATGTGATATGGTAAATTTTAATTTGATTATGATGGTTTATGATTTAATGTGTCATGTAGATAAATGTTAATTTGATAATGATGATTTATGATTTAATGTGATATACTGATAAATGTTGATTTGATTATGATGGTTTAAGAAATGAAGATCTTGATATTTTAACATTTTGAATGATTTATTTGAAATGTTTAGGAGAGGAAATTTAATTGAATTATGTTAATATGATTAGGTAATATTTGAAATTATATGCATTTATGGTATATATTTTATATGACCTCCTTGGACTACTGACGTTTGAGTTGAATGTGCAGGAAGTGGAACGATGGAAATTTTGGGGGAAACAAGATCCAAACCTATGTGAACACAGTCTAACAAAGACAAACCTTTGGAAGATTCAAAAGCCTTGTTGTGAAATTATTTTGTTTTGTACATGTAAGTTTGCTAGTATGTGGAAATGTTTAATCATAAAAATTCATTTCATGGTGATGTGGAATGTGCTTTTATGTGTCACTTGATACTTGTGGATTTTGTGTGGAATGACATGTCATCTAGTATTTTGGTCATGGTGGCATTTTATCCTAAAACTAATTACCTTGCTAATGAGTAAGTAAACCCACTTGACAAGATGTAGGATGGGTCACAATAAAAACAAAATTCGAGTTCAGATTTGACTAGGGTTTTGAGGGGCCATTAGGTGGTCCCTAAGTGTCTTTTATGTGACAATCAGCTACCCATATGATAGTATAACATGTTAGGGACTTAATTTTGACCATGATAGTGCCTAGATAGCCCAATGGGCCCCTTTACCCATGCATTCTTTCATCAATTTGAAATTGGAGTTGTCACATGTGTTATCTCCCATGTTCCCACTAAGTTAAATATAGAAAACTTAGAGGGAGACAAATTTGTAAGAGGAATTGGCTTGGTGTTTTTGCTCTAAAAAGTTAGTGAGGAGGCCTTTTTATGGAGTTTTGGACAAACTAGTGAGGTGTTCACCCACTCTCTAAGTTTAGAGATAGTTAGAGTTTGGAGAGAAATTAAGGGAGCTCTACAAAAAATATCATTTCCTTTAGCCTAGACCAAGGTTGGTGCTCAAACCATGATCATTTTTCTTTTAGCATTGCATAATGAATCTGCAAGCATGGAGTGTTTTATGGGATCTTGTATTGTTATTGTGAATCTTGGCATTGAGTTGTGTTGGTGTGATTGTGCATTGTGTTTCATGAAATTTTTTAATTTTCTTTCTTGAATCTCCTTGTTTGAATTTGAATATCAAGTGTTGTTATGGGTGTGAGGGCTTCACTCACCCTTTGGGAAGGGAAGAGAAGTCTAGAGTGAAGGGCTTAGTTGGGCTTGAAATATAGTTGAGAACCTTGGTGCATGGGCTACATTGTATGCCATATATATTCATATCTTGCTTTGGAGATGATAAGGGAAATATGTTGTAGAAAGGAAGTTAATGGAATATGGGCTTCACAGAAACTATAGTTGCTGGTAGTATATTTGGAGGATATTTGTGGAAGCCTTGAAAGGGCATGGAATTTTGTTGATTTGTGAAAAGTCCCGAAAGGGCATGAGAAATTACTTATTGCAGGTAGGTCTGATATGGCAAGTCTCCTTTTTGAAAGCACATCTTCACCCTATATTTAAGGTTCCAATGGTGAATCAATGTGAAAGCCATGAGAGGGATTATTTTGTGTTATGTGATAGGTTTGATGCATTGAAAAGTGTTGTGTGTGTGTGTGTGTGTCCTATTTGGACTTGTTTCCCCTGCTCGATGGGTGGCTTCAAAGAAGCCTAGAATTGGAGGTGAGCCTCCATGGTTCCTACTTTTTATGTGGTTTTGTAGGTTTTTGAGGATGGAGTCCTTTAAGAGATTAGGGTTTTACCCTTGGAAATGTTGAGAAACCAAGTATTGTGGAGAGACTAATATTTCCCATGTCCCCTCATAATGTAGTGAGACATTATGATTCCATTGTTGCTTCATTGTTATGTGTAAGAGAGTTACCTTCCATTGTATATTATCGAAACATGAAGTTTAAGAATTTTGTATATAGTTGTCTCTACAAGGAATTTACTCATTTTAAGGGAAGGCATGTTAAAGTTAGAGGACCAAGTTTGTACATAAGGAAAATTTATGTATTCAATTTATAATTAATCCTTTTGGTAATTTCATATGAGAAAGATAGTGTTCATATTTAATATTCCAAGTAGGAGGAGTGACATTATTGCAAAGGTTTTTGTTAGGAAAATGGAGTATGAATAAAATAGTTCCAATATTGTAATTGTAAATAAGTATAATTAGAAAGAATTCATTTTCTCTATGAGTAATTGGTTTCATATGTGATTCTATTCATCTTGAAATAGGTTTCATATGTAATGTTTTTGATAAGAAAAATAGGTTTTGCAAGGATCTTGAAACCCAAGAGTTTAAATACATCATAAGGCTAAATAAGCAGTTAAAGTCTAGCCAGTAAAAGAAGGCCAACCAAAGGGCTAGTTCAATAGAAAGACAAAAATCCAAAGGCTAATAATAAGAAAATAAAGCCCAGCTAGAAAATGAAGGCCAACCTAAAGGCTAGTACAACAAACTAGCAAACCAACTAGACAAAAAACTACAACAATCTTACAGTCCAAAAGATTGGAAAAGAAAAACCATTATTATTCCTTTGTCATTCTTTCCATCTCCTGCATCATTTCTGCTACTTTTTAGGCTTTGTTAATCTCCTCATCGATCTATTCCTACTTCTTCTAACTATCCCACTCCATGTTGCTGAAGGTAATATCAGTACTCACTTCCTCTCCATCTTGGCTCTTTCTCTATCCTTTTCCTCATTTTCATCTAGAAGACCCCTTTTTTTCAACATTCCAATAAGGGATGAGATATTATCATTGATAGAGGTCAGAAGGTTAAACATCTAATTTGCTAGATTATGGTTGTAATTTTCCAAATTGTGGATTATCTTCTTAGCCAAACTAAGTTGATCCCCCTAATCATTGAAATTTCCACAATCTAGCATCTTCCTTTTGTGTTCCAACTAGCCTATTTTTTCTTTTAACTCCTACAACTCATGGTAAAGCCATTTGATTGACCTAAAATTGTTAATCATGCTATTCCTAGCATTATTCAAAAAATTCATGGCAGTCTCCCTTGCATTATACATTATGGCCACCATTGTTGGATCAATGAGATCCTCTAATTGGAGCTGACCCTATTTTTCTTCTAAAATTTGTGGGTTCATTGCCTCTCTTACTATAGCCATTTTGGAAGTTCTTACATTAAAGTTTCTCTAGGTCATGTGCCTATACTTAAGAACTACCTCTCCTCCCTCACCATTTGTCTTCTCCTTATCCTATTCTTGAGGATGAATAGGGGAAAGAGGAATGGTAGAAAGGTTTGGCCTAGAATCCACCATCCCCTCTACATCCTTCTCTTTTTACCTCCTTTGTTTCTTTGTCATCGGCTCCACTAACTTAGTTTCTGCCTCCTCTTCAACCTCTTCATCAATTTTCATATCACCCCCTTCCTCATTATATTCTTCATCTACCTAGCCTAATGATTTAGATCTATGTCCTTTAGGGATCTTCCTACTCGGGGTTTTTATTGACAAAGGTGACATCTTGTCTGAATCCTTGGCCTTTTTTATAGGTGTAATGTTCTGTTCACCCTTTGAATGAATACTTTGGATATATGAAGAATTATTAGTGTGATTGGGGTTATATATGTGTAGTTACATGTGTAATGGTAAAGTGTTAGAAAAAGGGGTTATAGGTAGCAAAGTCATGACTTAATTTGCTAATCCTAAATAATAATGATGATGTTTTATTTTGTTATTTTATTTTAGTGATGGGAAGAGGTAAGTAGGGTAGTGGGATAGATGTAGAGGTAGTTAGAAAAATATTAATTTAATATTAAGAATTAGAATTTTAATTCTTGTTGGGCCTATATAATCCTTTTATACACTTAATTTCATTAATTAAAAATGCTATGGTCTTGTCATGCCCCAATTTTACAAGACAAAATACAACCACGTTTTTTTTAAAAACAAATATAAGGAGCAATACATTGATATGGTGAATTGAATTGATATAACATTGAATATAGAGTGGTTTCATTTTGGAAGTCCATTACACCTAGTCGAGTTTTTGATTTTATTCTTACACCCACTAAACCAACTAAGCCCTAGGTGTTATCGATAAGTATAATTTAGGTCAAGATTCCTATAGAATGAGTTAGGATTACATAGGTATTTATAGTTATGTAGTATGGTCAGACTATAGATGCATCTAGGGTAGTGGAAGCCTTATGTGAGAAGTCACTCTCCAATTCTTGTTTTCATTAAGAGTTGAGGTAATGCATATCTATTAAATTCTATAGTGAAGTGTTTCCTATCACTCGAGTATATAGTAACATTGATCCCGTAGAAAAAATAAATTGAAGTGAATGTACATAGTCATTATGATGTCAATGCCCCATTCATATGACAAAAGACGAACATATAATATGCTGTGCTGAATGTATATGTTTGTAGGGTGTGGTTTTATATCATACTATGTATGTTATATGACAATAAGATGGTTTCTAAAAAAATTCATTTGGACGTCAAGCTCTATATTAATTATTACAATAGGTAAATACTAAGGGTGTATTCGATCATCACAAGATATAGAGTAAATATTATAAATTCAATAACTAAGCAAATTATTAATGTCGTTAAGGGACTTTCAATATATTCAACATGAAATGTGTATTACAAATTTTTTAAGAGGAATTAAATTATCTAAGTTTCCTATATGTTTATATGTTAGATGCATGGTCCATACATTTATTTTGTTTATTTTTAGTCAATTATATGTACCAAAAAATCTCCCTAAATTTATTTAACTTCATCCATGCATATAATAAGTTTGATATGAAATTTATAAGGAGAATCCATAAAGTAAAAATCTTATATATATTAATTATCAAACACATTAGTTTTACTAGTGCTGACTATTCACCCCCAACCTAACAATGACTTCACACTAACCTATAACTTAATTTTCTAGACCAATATATTTACTCTTTACATTACTATTATTTATAAAAAGAACATAAATACATATTTCATTAATAATACTTACCATTTACTAAACATTGAAATTTATTTCTGACTTGCTCACAAGATAACTTATAAATATACTAACTTCTAACCAAAGTGCTTGACCTAAGACAAACTTACACTAATACATATTTCTTAAACTACATAATTTTCCCTTTTTGTGCAAAGCCTCACTATCTACTAACACACAACCCTATGATCCTTATCATAAAATTATTTTCTAAACCCCTTATCTAATTTTGCTACAATGCACTAACCACACCTTACCTACTTTCATTTCCTAACATTTTACTTCTAACTTAATCATCTCATGCCCCAACCCACGTTATACTTAATGTCAAAATTTTGCTCCTTAAAATTTGAATTTTGTAGGATATGAGATCACGTGCCCACTAAATACACTTTCCATAAGAAAAATTTATTTCCTCCCCCTAATGCACCTAAAGACACCAAAAAGGTCTTTTCCATCATGATCCCAAGGTGGGAGTCTGACATGGACCACTTCCCCATGCCATACCACCCCTCCTCTCTTACAAATGCATGGTCCTTTCTAGGCATGGTGAGGAATAAAAGTCTTTTTTTTGTTATAAACTTGCATAAGTGTTCCATCGTGCTAGGTGCCTAGGAAGAAAATACACACTTGAATCATGCCAGAAAGGTACCATCATTACCCATTTCACATGCAACAAGGCAAGGTCACCTATTCGACAACCCCATCTCCATTTTGAATTATATTGGTCTTGCTACAAAAAGGTAATGTATGGGATCTAGGAAGGCTTTGAAATTTTTTTATAAACATTTTACATTTTGGGTTTGGGCATAAAGCTTTAAATTTTATATTTAATATTTTATACTTTTTGGGGGGGGTGGTGGGGGGGGGGGGGTTCTATTTAGTACTTTCTAGTTGTAATTGTAGGTGTCTAGACTTCTATGATCCTTGAATCTTACATAGACTAAAATTATACATACATACATACATATATATACATACATACATATATATATACATATATACATATATATATGATATATGCATATATACACACACACACACATACACATACACACACACACACACACACACACACACACACACACACACACATATATACATATATGTATATATGTGTGTGTGTGTGTGTGTGTGTGTGTGTGTGTGTGTGTGTGTGTGTGTGTGTGTGTGTGTGTATGTATATATATATATATATTTGTGTTGTACTCAAAAAAAGGTGACATAAGGGTCACATGATTTATATGGGTATATTCTATATATTATTTTAATGCTCTATATTTTGGGAGAGGCTTAATTTTTTTCTCATATATTTTCCAGAGAGGAAATGTATACCAACAACAAGACTTTCTCATAGATTTTGGATTATTCATTTTCTCTTCTCAAGAAATTTTTATTTTATTCTACCATGGGATTTTTTTGTAGTTATTTTGATGATGTGAGCATGTTATCTAGTCTAAGAGTTTGATTAAACTTGAATTCAAAAAAAATGGACCAATATACTAGCATGTAACATGAGCTAACAATTTTTATTTTTCATTGTATTATAAGAATAACGTATTTCATTGCAATCATCCACATTAATTCAACTATATAAGAAGAAATATTTCTTCACAACCAATATACAAAATATATATCAAATTAGTTATAGACCATTAAGGAAAGAAAACTTCATTTCATAACTTCTCTAGGGTACATCATATTATAAAATGTAAGACTCACAATGAAACTTTTTTTTACATAAGAGCTATATACAACTTCACAATCCTTCATTAAATATTCTTCAATAACATACATGGATAAGGAAGAAATTTCACTTGACATCACATTGAAAGGGGAAAAAAATGGAGCTTAAACTTTACAACAATTTTTATGGTAACATGGAGAGGTTGGTCTCTCTACACATTGGGACTTCAACATTTCCAAGGGTAAAACTCTAACATCTTCAAGGAATCCATCTTCACAAAACCTACACATGCACAGAAACTTGGAACCACAGAGGCTCACCTCCCATCCTAGACTTCTATGAAGCCACCCTCTAAGTAGGGGAGATAAGAACCTAATGAGTTACACACATACACCACTTTCCATTGCATGAGAAAAACACAAACATAAAACAACACCCTCCCATGGTTTACACTATGATTCACCATTAGAATCATCTCACATTGGGTGGAGGCAGGCTCTTCAAGGAGGAGATGCCATAACCAACATAGAACATCATTTTGCAATTTCATATGCCTCTCAAGACCATCATAAAATCTCCTTCCTCATACACATAAATCCCTTGTATCTCCCAAAAACAAAGGTATATGGCTTCAATGGAGCCCATACTCCATGAAAGGAAACAACTCCTCATCTGGAGTAAATCTTTTCAACTATAATGTTGAGCCCAAACAAGTGCTTCACCCAAGGCTTCTCTTCCCTCCCAAGATCAAGTGAAGCCTTCAAACCCATGAACACATTTAACACTCACATTCAAACAAGAAAATAAAGAAGAAAACAAAACCCAAAGAAAATCTTCAAGAACACATAGCACATTCACATTTCCACAATACAATGCCAAATCCACAAAGCAAGATTCACAATACAATGCATGCTCCATTTACAGTCCTCCATACTTGTAGATTTACTTTGCCATACTCAAGGAAAGAGAGAAAGAAAATGAAGCATAGTTTGAAAACACCAAACTTGGTCCAAGCTAGGGTAATGATAGTTGTAGTAGAGCTCCCTTAACCTCCCTCCAAAACCTAACTATCTCTAAACTTAGAGAGTGGGTGAACAACCCACTAATTTTTCATGACTCCACTAAAAGGACTCTCTACTAACCCTTTTTAGTAGGAACATCAAGCCTCCTCTTTCTTACATTTTTTCCTCTTCAAAATAAGAAAGTTGACCAAGTGTGATGGTGAGGGTAAACTCATGGGGAAACCCTAAATTTTGAATTGGTTAAAGAGCGCAATGTTTAAGGGGTCACCAAAGTTAGCTAATCACTAAAATGGTTGAATTTAAGCTCTTAACATGTTATACTACCATTAGGGTGGCTTATTTTCAATAAAATGACACTTTATAGTCCCATTTAGGCCCCCTAAAATCTCTAACAAGTTTGAATTCGAAAATCAACATTACGGTGACCCATCCTAACACTCTCTCCCAAGTGGGTGTACTTAAACATTAATTGGAAGAAAAGAAAAGGACTAAGATTAAGTGACCTTGTAACCAACACTCTAGGTGACATGTCATCAACACATAGACAAATACAAGTGTCAAGTGACACATTAAAATACATTACACTTCACCATGACATGTCCTTAATGCATTACATTAAAATAAATTATGATTAACCATTTTCTCATTCAAACCAATTTACATTATGAAACAAAATACTTTCATAATGAGGCTTTTGAATTTTCCAAAGATTTTCCTTGGTTAAACTATATTTGCATAGGTTTGGAACTTATTTCCCCCAAGAATTTCCATGGTTCCACTTCTTGCACATTAAACTCGAGCATCAATAGTCCACTAGTTCACATAAGCATATATAACAAAAATGTAGATAATAATATCCATATTAACATAATTCAAATTAATTTTCCTTTCCTAATCGTTTCAATTATTCCATTTGAAATGTTAAAATATCAAAATCTATATGTCATAAGTCATGATTATCAAATTAACATTTCACATCACATCAAAATCTAAAAGTATCATGTTATAGAATTGCATCCATATGTGTTCAATCATTTTATACACAATAATATGTTCTTAGTGCATATCATAATGTAAAATACTACTACAGTATCAAAATCAATAGATAAAACAATCCACTATCCTTCTAAGTCTAGAATAGCAATCAAAATATCAAAGTCTTGAATATCAAAATGTAATAAAAATTCTATGATATGACTAGTTGGGGTGAGGCCTCATAGGTCCTTAGTTAGGGTATAAGTTTAACAAAATTATCTTCATAGTAGAGATGATTCAACATAGATGTTAATCATCACTAAATAGTTGATAACTAGCAATAAGTTTTAGGAAAAATTGAAATTAAAATAAATGGTATATATGTATACACCTTCATTAGACAAAAAAATGGTAGAGATTATGGTCATAAGATTTAGGTGCTTAATGAGTTTTAGGAAGATAGTTAGGCATCTTATTATATGGGTAAGACATATAGAAAAGTCTGGTATTAATAACAATGAACTTATTGGGTTATCAATCCCACATAATTATTTAGATAATATTCATTGATTAGCTTATATTATACAATTTTATTTTCCCTATAATTTTTGGTAATATTTTTTCGTATATCAAATGCATTGACATTTGTTTATGATTTTTTTAAGAAGAATATCTTTTTAGATTACTAAATATAGAACTAATTCCTCTATAGGTTTATCAAAGGATAGGGTAATTTTTAGATATGTCATATTTAATTGCCATTAGTGTTGGAATTACATGTTATGATATAGGTTATCTAAAAATATAGGCCTACTAATCAATCACAATGTTCACCTAAGCAACTCATAGCTAGGATAACTTATATCATAACCTAGACTTAATAGTGAATGTTATGAATAGAGTATATAGTATATAAAAAATAGGTTAATATGCAGTGTTGGAACCCAAGCACAAATATGAACTTATTGATCTATACCCTTCTTGATTCAATCCAATTGTGAAACTATATTCAAAGGATCTGGCATGGGTGTAAGACCTAATGGGAATCATAGATGTACCATGATACTCTTAAGTGTATTATAGTATACTAAATCATCAATTACAAAGATCCCCTTCTATGAGTGAAAATGGTAGGAATCAATGAATGACATATTTTTACCAGTGTAACCATTAATCGAATACTTTGGGTAGATGCATCATGTTTCCCTAACTATTTGACAAACCTAGTAGCAAGATGCATATGAGATTGCCTTTTTTCTAAAAAAATTGTGATTGTCTTTTTTCCCTAAAATTTTGGGCATGAAAAATAACACATGAAATACCTCAAATAAAAATTAGATCATCAAATATATGATCTAAAAATGTAAATAGTATTAGCTAATTAGGTAACCAAGTATCACTGATCAAATAATAAGACATGAAAACTATCCTAAAAGTGTTCGAAAACATAACTAAAAGAAAAATGGGTACGCACTGCATCCCCTTCCCCAAAAAAGAGAAAAAAAGAAAATTAGGCTTACTCTTGAAAGCCTATAAACAAGAATAAAAACACAAGAACTTAATATCTAGGTCTCATTGGACACTTCCCCATTGTAGGAGGTTGAGATTCCACTATAAAAAAACTCTAAGATTACCCATATCTCCCAATGTAGGCTCTAAAACTATATGATTTTTTATTCAATAACTATGGTTCCTACTAAGGAAACTTTGTCAATTTATATCTCTATTAGTCACATGAAAAAAAAAATCCACCAAAACTTTCCAGCACTCTAGGTTTGTTGAACTACTTAAAGCTACCCCCACTTACAAAAGAACATGTACTCTAGCCTGAATAGATATACTAATTGTGCTTATTGTATTGAAATTTATGAGAATCCCTCAAATTTGAACCACCACCACCACCACTTTATGATGGAGTATATGATCCTCCCTACTATTGCTTCTATTTTCCTCTAGTTGAAGAAGGTCTCTTGTTATTTCCTACTCCCTAATTTTTTATGTTGTTGGACCATAATGGTGCTTTTCCACTAGTAGGTGTCGCTACAAAACCATCATGTCCCAATGTGATGTTTTTCTCCACAAGTATAGCATAATAAACCACATCTTTAAGAGTCTCAGGATGGAATTGTTGGAAATGTAGAATAGGCTAGGTGACTGAGAGGGGGGGGGGGGGGGTGAATAAAGAACCAATAATTTTTTTACTTCTTTTCATAAATTAATCCTCTTTAAGCTAAAATGATCTAATTTCATGCATGAGATATTAAAAGAAATAAAACATTAATAACATTTGACACAATAATTGGTAACCCAAAAACCTTCCAAATAGAAAGTAAAACTGGGGTGGGATGATACCCATGACCTTTAGTTTTGTAGTATAAAGTTGGCATGTTAAGGGTTATAAATCATCACTTCTGGTTATCTTCCCTATTAGGAGTAATAAGGACTATTAGGTCCATCTTGTAAAAGGATTTATATAATACAATGAATTATGTACTCAGTTAGGAGATTTTACATAAGACTATTAAGTCCACCTTGTTAGGGGATTTTACTAATGCACCTATCAAGATGAACCAATATTTGATCTCTTCTCTACATCTAAGTTTACTAAATGAGAATCATTTGATGTAAAATAATCACCCTGTTGTAATAAATGAGACTCTACTTTTTTGTATATTGCTTGTAGCCTTTACTCTTCAGTTCAAATTCATATTTGTTAATCATAATTTTGCTTGGATATGATAAGATTTCTTACATATACATATCTAAATAATTACCTTATAAGGTTGGTTACAATACCAATTTCAACAATCTTTCCCAATTCAACTCACTATTGATACTCAGATTTTGAAGAACACTCAAGTGATATACTGACACTCAGCAACACAATAAACCTAAAAACTCTATCATTCAGCTAGCACTAGTGCTCATTACACATTGATCACTCAGTAGTAGAAATGAACTTAGTTAATACTGATGGCTCAACAAACACTATAGGACTTGGTCGACACTATTGAGCTCAACTGACACCAAAGCTCTATCAACACTATATTTTCTCTACTTGGTTAATAGGGCTAGTGCAGCTCACACTACCTTTTTGTTTGACTTGGTTAAGAATTCCTTTATGCTTGGTTGATATTTCAATAGCTTGTTTAACATTGTGAGCATGGTTAACATTGCAATAGCTCAGTTAACACTATGAAGCTTGATAGCAATGTGACCAACCAAATGATCAAGCTTTTATTCACTAATTGGGCAAATAATTTGACCATAAGGTCAAAAATCCCCCCCTTTGGCATGAGTAACAGAAACACTTATCACACCAAAAATTCTAAATTCTTGAAAAGATAAGTCAAAACATCCCTTATCAATGTACTTGGGTTTTCTTGAGTTGTCATTATGCATGATGCTAAATGGTAAGAATTATAGTGAATTCCTCTCTTGAAAAGCTGATTTTATGAATCAACTCCAAGGTTTCGGGTTGATCTTGCAATCTACTAGAATTTGTTTAGTTGAAGATAAATGTGACTATTCACAAGGATGCATTTTCTGGTTTTTTAATTTTGAATGAGACAAAGAATCTGCATGCTGCTTCAAAATAAATAAAACACACAAGAAAACTAATGTTTTGTATTTTTATATTTTTTATGAATATAATATAACAATGCAACTAGCATGAATTCCTACTCTAACAAGGGGGTTAGAAAATAAAATAATAAAATTTTAAAGAAAATGATGTGAAATTGAAAATTCCTAACAGACATAAGTTATGGAAAACGACACATCTACAAAGTAAGCTTTCAAAGAGATTGGTAAATAACCAATGAAAGAAGGAGCAATGCTTCTCTGATTCCATTGATGAAATTTTCAATGATAAAATGTAATGAGTGTATGATGTTTCACCTTTCATCAAATTACAAGGCCATAGGAAGTGCGCTTCTGTGAGATGAAGAGTTATGTAGGAACAATTCAATGATTTCTTCTTAAGCTAGTTATGTAGTGGAATTTGTCAATACCATAACAAAAACCACAACTAATGAAATGCACAACTAGAAAAAAAGAAATAAACCCTTGGTTCAATCATAATTTCATTAAAATAAATCCACAAAAATATGACACATTTAGGCAAGAATTACTACACTCCAAATGCGAGCACCAAAAGCATAATTTTATTGCAAAATAATGGTGGCCCTAATTACATATTACAATGGGGTATTTATAAGAAATAATCTCTTCAATTTGTGTTGAGAGTGAGAGATATCTTTATGTAATAAAATGCTTTTAATTAACAAAATAAACTAATTATACCCAAAATATAATCTAATTGGTTCTATGTAGGACTCCATATATATTTTATTTATTAATTGGATGCATGAACCTTTTAAATGTATATATATATATATATATATATATATATATATATATATATATATATATATGAGAGAAGAAAGAATGAGAAAACTCTAAGTCAAAATGGAAGTGTTTGGAAGTGCCAAAATTGGAAGTTTATCCTTCAAAAGGCATTTGTCAGAGTTAAACTATCGTCAGAATGTGTTCCCGATGCATGGAAAGCTCTATTCTTGGAACTAATAGTTAATTGTTGGCAAAAATTAAAAAATGCACACTTGTAGAGCTACAGAGCTATGGACCAATGGAGATGTGTACTTGTAGACCTACAAAGCTACACCCATCAAAATGGTCCAAAATTACAAAATTTTACTGAGTGTCAAAATTGAAATTCTGGCATCTGGATTTTGTTCTTCTTCATCCCAAAGCTCTATTTAGATAATTTCCCCTGAATTTCTCTATAATCTTAGTAATTTTAGCCACATCTAGTAAATCCAAAGCCTCATATTTTTCCTTGAAATTTTTCCTATAATTGTCTACCTCAATTTGGGTGTTAGCAAAATCCAAAAGTTTGGTATCCAATTATAACAAAGCTTCTATAGTCTTGAAGGTTTTCTAGATATCTTCATCATCACCAGCTTCCACAAAAATAATCTCAAAATTCTCCACCACTATCTCTATAGGCAACAACTTCTCTCGGTCCTCATCATCAAAAATATCCAAGAAAGAATTGCTATAATGCTCTTCAACTTACAAAATTCTCTCTCAAGCTTGGTCCTTGTCCCAATGAATCTCCATGTGTAATGTTTCCATCACTTTATTACTATTAGCAACTTTCTCTATCCAATCATCAATCAAATATGATTCTTCAGTCGTATAGACATCTATCAAAATCCTATACCTCTATCCCTTTATTGTTAGCAAAGATTGTAAGTCCTTGCTCTAGGCCATTACTTTGTCAATGATGCTAAAGTCCTACTTCAAAATCACTACCATTTTATTCACATTCTCCTATGTAGCGTGTAGTAACTTTAGGTTCCCTTGAATAATCCAAATTCCTTTATCCTCAAAACTTTCCTACCATTGTTGATAGGCTTTCAAAAATGGGTCTGACTTTACACTCCCCTCTTCACTGAGAATGGTACTCAATGTCTCCTTGGGGTGCTTAGGATCTAGAGAACCCTACTTTGAATAAATATCCTTTTAGGATCTCATTCTACTGCTGAAGTTCTTGGAGTTCAACCTCTTCCTATTCCATGCTTCTAAAGATCTCCTTAATTCCCAAAGTCACCATCAATTAGGTTGTATTCCATGTAGGTCTTCCAAGCATGGTCTCTTTTAATTGATAATCTTGGGGACCAAGGCTTTCTACATTTGTGTCTTCAGGAGGGACAATCACTTGTGCAAACAATTCCCAGATTTGTGTATTAGTAACAAAGGCCAATGGTCTTTTCTCATTCAATGGAGACTTAGGCCTTTTTAAAATCTTAGAAATCTCAAAAATTTCCTCCTTAGTAGCTAAAAATTGATGTCTGGTACTCCTTATTACTTCTTTCTAGAGCCATCTTGGAATGTGCTTAGTGGAAGACTTGCCTCTTGAGAATGAAGAATTATGTTTTTCTATCTCCTTTCCCTTATCACTCCTCCTCGGAGTTTTTTCCCTATATCTTGGGAATGTGGTTGAGAGTATTCCCCCATTTTGTCCCTACTTTGACACTTCATCAGTCCCCATTCATTCTAGTTCCTCCCCTTATGATGTGTGTAGTAACTTTAGGTTCCCTTGAATAATCCAAATTCTTTTATCCTCAAAACTTTCCTACCATTGTTCCTCTCCTATGTAGCATGTAGTAACTTTAGGTTCCCTTGAATAATCCAAATTCCTTTATCCTCAAAACTTTCCTACCATTGTTGATAGGCTTTCAAAAATGGGTCTGACTATACACTCCCCTCTTCCCTAAGAATGGTGCTCAATGTCTCCTTGGGGTGCTTAGGATCTAGAGGACCCCACTTTGAATAAATATCCTTTTAGGATCTCATTCTACTGCTGAAGTTCTTGGAGTTCAACATCTTCCTATTCCATGCTTCTAAAGATCTCCTTAATTCCCAAAGTCACCATCAATGAGGTTGTATTCCATGTAGGTCTTCCAAGCATGGTCTCTTTTAATTGATAATCTTGGGGACCAAGGCTTTCTACATTTGTGTCTTCAAGAGGGACAATCACTTATGCAAATAATTCCCAGATTTGTGTATTAGTAACAAAAGCCAATGGTCTTGCCTCATGCAATGGAGACTTAGGCTTATTTAAAATCTTAGAAATCTCAAAAATTTCCTCCTTAGTAGATAAAAATTGATGTCTGGTACTCCTCATTACTTCTTTCTAGAGCCATCTTGGAATGTGCTTAGTGGAAGACTTGCCTCTTGAGAATGAAGAATTATGTTTTTCTATCTCCTTTCCCTTATCACTCCTCCTCGGAGTTGTTTCCCTATATATTGGGAAGGTGGTTGAGATTATTCCACCATTTTGTCCCTACTTTGACACTTCATCAGTCACCATTCATTCTAGTTCCTCCCCTTATGATGTGTGTAGTAACTTTAGGTTCCCTTGAATAATCCAAATTCCTTTATCCTCAAAACTTTCCTACCATTGTTCCTCTCCTATGTACCATGTAGTAACTTTAGGTTCCCTTAAATAATCCAAATTCCTTTATCCTCAAAACTTTCCTACCATTATTGATAGGCTTTCAAAAATGGGTCTGACTATACACTCCCCTCTTCCCTAATAATGGTGCTCAATGTCTCCTTGGGGTGCTTAGGATCTAGAGGACCCTACTTTGAATAAATATCCTTTTAGGATCTCATTCTACCGCTAAAGTTCTTGGAGTTCAACCTCTTCCTATTCCATGCTTCTAAAGATCTCCTTAATTCCCAAAGTCACCATCAATGAGGTTGTATTCCATGTAGGTCTTCCAAGCATGGTCTCTTTTAATTGATAATCTTGGGGACCAAGGCTTTCTACATTTGTGTCTTCAGGAGGGACAATCACTTGTGCAAATGATTCCCAGATTTGTGTACTAGTAATAAAGGCCAACGATCTTGCCTCATGCAATGGAGACTTAAGCTTATTTAAAATCTTAGAAATCTCAAAAATTTCCTCCTTAGTAGCTAAAAATTGATGTCTGGTACTCCTCATTACTTCTTTCTAGAGCCATCTTGGAATGTGCTTAGTAGAAGACTTGCCTCTTGAGAATGAAGAATTATGTTTTTCTATATCCTTTCCCTTATCACTCCTCCTCGGATTTGTTTCCCTATATCTTGGGAGGTGGTTGAGAGTATTCCACCATTTTGTCCCTACTTTGACACTTCATCGATCACCATTCATTCTAGTTCCCCCCCTTATGATGATTCCCAAACCTATTCCTCTTCTATACTTTGGGGTAGAGGAGTAACTGGGCCTTTATCTACCACCATGACTAGTGGTGGAGATGGGGGAGTAAGATCAGGATTGTGTGAATCTGGTAGCATCTACATCTAGTCTTCTTATTGAGGTTCACCTATAGGGGTATCCCTAATCTTATCCCCAACTAGCTCTATTCCCATAGGCATAAAATCAAAATCTAACATTTTGAAAATGTTATCACCCTCTTTAGTGTGCTCATCCACCCACTATTGTACTTCATCTTTTGAAGAAGAAACTTCTAGGGGTCCTACTAGGGTAGATGGTGATGTAATAGTGATACTTATTTTTCTTTCTCAGTGGCTTTGGCTAGCTAGGTTCTTCTCTGTAGGGGTAACTATTTTTCTTCATCCATCTCCTCTGCTTCCTCTTCTTCTCCTTCCAAAATGGTCTCAAGAATAGATGATAAAGGCACCATTCTTCTAGTCACCCTTTTTCTTTTCTTCTTTTAGATTTTGATCCTCTTTTGTTTTGTGGATGTAGAAGGGGATGGTGGCTCTTCTTGGGAAGGAAGAATGAAAACTTTTTGACTCTCTCTATCTTCTTATTAGCTAGGCACAAAGGGAGGTAATTGAGGTTCATCCTGGACTTGGGAAGCAATAGTATCCTTAGACCTTTCTAGACTCTCATCCTGTTCCTAGGGAAGTACTTGCGCTTCACCCTATTCTATTTGAATCCTTTGAGGGGAGGTCTTCTTCCTTTTGTTCATTCCCTTCCTCTCTAGAGGATGATAGTATCCAACCAAGTGATCAAGTTGTTTATTGTCTTTGGCATGATAGGAGACTGGGCAAAAAAGGTAGGAATTGTGACTTTTATCCCCCTACCTTTCTCAAGGCAGGCTTGAGCTTTAAAGACTATAGTTTTATGTTTTGGATCAAGCTAAAAGGACTTCTTGATCCAATCCTTGGTCATTCTAATTATGTTGCTTCCATGATGATTAATATCATTACCTTCCTCCCTGTCAACCTCACCATTCATGATGGGCCTCTCTCCTATTTTGTCTGAGTTGAATACTGTTGCCTTATTTTCTCTAGAATGTTCAGCTTGAGGGACTTCTCTGCTAGATACAAATTCATCCTACAATAGTCCCTTATGTGGACATCATAGTCATTTTTTGTATTCATCCAATGATCTTCAATAGCATCTTTATGCTGGAACTCCTTACTAGCCAAATTCTCCACTCTCTTGATATTAATAAAATAGAGCCTACAGGAATTGTATTCCTTGAGGGGATAATTCTCCCATTCCCAATCAAAGGATGCAATATCTTTCTTGAATTTGACTTGGTATGGTCCAATAACTAGGGGTCATTTTCAATAGAGTCTCCTCTATCTCTTCACCTTCTCATATGCAAATTCAATCTGCCATGCAATCTCCAATAACACTAGTTTATCACTTGGATATGTGGGGAGCTTCTTCTAGTTGATAGTGGCACCAACTACCCATAGATATATGAATTTCTTGAATTGGATGAAGTAGGCCTAGGGAGCTGTTATCTATGATTTTGCCTCATCAAATAACCTCTTTATGTAATCTCCCTCTATGAATTAGATGACTCTGAAAATGAATGCATCATTGATGATCCTATATTCCTTGCTCTTTGTTGAGAGCTTCTTCCTCACCAACTAATGGTAGACAATATGGGGTCAGGCATTAGGATCTTGCATATTGCCTCTCTTATACAAGCTAGGGTAGTTTTTCACCCTTGCTACAAGAAAATATATCATGTAAGAAGTCATATAGAACTTCTTCTTCTCCATAATTGCCCCCAATTGCTCACACAAGTTCTCACTTAGTGGCGGCCCAATCTAGTGGCATCCTTGCTATCCTAATTGTCTTAATGAATTTGACCATGAAAGTGCCGAGGTGGCCAGTTGCTGGAAAATCCATGATATTTCTCAAAAGGATAATGGAATATCCAATATCTTCTTTCATGTATCCCCTAGTCATGTCCACATTTCCTATGACTCTTCCCAAAGTAGTCTTCTCAATGAGATATTAGGACTAGATGATTCCTGATGCTTCTTAGGGGTGCTCCCTATACGATCTCTCTGCTACTTCATATGAGAGTCTAATGAATTGATCCAACCTCAAGAGGTGGAAGACCTTCTCAATGCTATTGGGTCAAAGGTCAAGGACCACTTCTATCATGCTCTTAACTACTCTCTCCGTAGGGATAAAGTGTTGTGCTAGTATCATAATCAACTTTGGTAATTGCATTGATAGTGGATGTGAAACTACACTCACCAACCTAGAATGAATCAATGAGGATACTAGTGCAGATTTTTCCATGGGTTTATTGCAAATTTTGAGTAGTTATCCCAAATCTATGTGTCCCAAGATAGTGTCTTTGATTTTTGCATGATCATCATAAAATCTTGACTTCGACGACACGCCTTGGAATTTGAACACAATGGGCTTGGTTTCCATTTTCTCTCCGAATGTGGACACCATTTAACTTGCATGACATAGGGATAATGTTTATTAGGTCAAAATAATGAAACCCTAAAATACAAAAAAACACTCAATTACTCTTTAATTGACTATTGACCGAAAATAGAAAATTTAAAAAAGGTGGGTCCTTTTATTTTTATTATTATCTTTTAATATTTTTTGATTTTTTGAATTTTTTGGTTTTAAAATATTTTGGAAAAGTGAAAACAAAATTGGATGTGCATGGCATAAAATTCATGTAATATGAGGGCACATAGAATGGTGTGGTGTGTGGGAGAGTGGCATGGTGTACACATGGGAGCATAGCATGGGTGCCAAAGTGAGAATTTTTTGTAGCATAGGGAAGAGCTATGCGAGTAATGTTTTGATGCATTTTGACACATGTTGCATGGAGTAGAGACACACAAGTAATTTTTTGGCACATGGCATGTGGAGTGAAGCTGCATAAGAAATAATTTGGTGCATAGTGGTTAGAGCAAAGCTGCATGAGTGTGAGGGCCACACGATGGGTATAGAGTGCATGTTGGGTGTGGCATGCATGTAGAGCATTTGTAGGGTTTATGCTAACCTTATTTGTAGTGCACAACACATAGAGAGAGGGGTAGAAGTTTGAGGGTGTGCCATTTAAAAATACAAAAACAAAATGTGAAGTGAAGTATCTTTGGGGGGGGGGGGGGGGGGGGCTGGGGTTTATAGAACCTTGCCCACTCACAAGGTGCACGACGCACCCCTAAAAAAGTACACAAGTGTGTGTCATGCACCACCATTGGTGGTGTGTGCCCTACACATCATATGTGGTGTCTAGGATTTTTTTTTTTAATATTTATTTTGTATATCCTTTTTCAATTTTTCAATTTTTTCTTCTTTTATGATTTTTATAGTTTTCAAACTTTTGTAATTTTTTGACTCTAACATTTTCCCAAATCCCAAATCATGAATTTGAGAACTCAAAAAAAAGTAGGGGGACCCCATTCCTAGTAGGGAATGGGGCATATGTTGTGGGACCACAAAAAATAGCCCCCAAAAAATGAAAAAATGACCAAGGCATTTCTTCATCAGTAAAAACCCTTTTAACATGTGTCCAACACCAACGAGACTTTGAACACTTCGAGCATATCTCAGATAACTTTGCAACCAAAATTTTCAAAGTTCAAAACCTTCAAGCTCAGTGTTTGATTAATATATTCATTCCCTTTGACATCTAAGGATGTAATCTATTGAAGATTTAAGACAACTTGGAAACAATCTTCCATTCGTCCTAGCCCATATATTTAGAATCTTAATGAAGGTTGTTTATCAATCACTATGTGACAAGATGAGAGAATCAGTTTGAGGGATCTTAGAGGAATGCCACCTTCTTTTATGCTTTTGAAAAATTTTGAATAATCATTCCATAGAGTTCACAATGTCGCTCTATGATAAAGAAATGTTTTGGATAAAAGATACTGTATTTTTATAAACATATCTTTTGCTATGTCATATCTTTTAGAATATGTTAGTCTTAACACCATTTTTTTTTAATATCTTCTATATCCTAACTACACTTAAACTATATAGATAGGAAATTGGTGTCATTTATTGGATTTGATCTTTAGTAAACATCCCTTGCATTCCTCTTTTAGAACTTTTATAAAGTCTCATGCCGAACAACGATCTTAGAAACCCTTCGAGGAGACCCCTCATGTTAGGACCAATTGGAGTTTGAATCATTCCTTTTTGCCTTTGTCCTTAATTTGACAACATCTATGATGGTAAATTCTTAAGTTTATAGAGTTTTGAGAGCTTGTTGGTTTAGAACCTTGAGTCTAGGACTGAAAGTCTCCCTACTTTTGCAAGTAGCATCCATTGTTTAGTTTGTATAAAACACACAATCATCCATATATTTTGACAAAGGAATACCTCTACTTGAAATCAAAACCAAAGTGTGGTGGGTGAAATATCTCAAATTAAGATCTCAAGTGCACCTTTCCCCTTAAGACTGACACAATTTTGAAAGAAAACTCACAACTAGAAGCAAACACACAACTAAAAGAAAACTCACATCTAAAAGCAAACAATCCTATAGAAAATAAACACACTTGCAAAAAATAAAACCTAACTAATTGTAGGAATAAAATCTAACTGATTGCAAAAATAGAACCTAACTAGTTTTGGTTTCTTCTAGGCTTCAAATTAATGTTTTAAAAATTGCCCATTTATGGACAAAGGAAGAAATTCCCCATGTAAGGAACTAAGCCTAAAAGTGTTTTCTTTGAGCATTTTTGCAATCTAATAAGGACCCTTCCACAAGCATTGAAACTTGGTATGACTTCTTGGCTTTTCTTTTGCCTTATCCCATAATAGAACAAGGTTAAAAATCTTGAATGATTTTATGGTGGCTCTCTTGTTGAATAATCTCTTCATGATAGATTGATGTTTAGCCATGCGATTAAGTGTAGCTATGCATTTTTTATCTATCTCTTAAAGATTCACCAATTTAATTTGTACTCTATCAATATCTTCAGCATATCCACTCATAAAATTCAAAATAGGAATTTTGAGGTTGAGTAGAAATACTAGCTCCTATCCATAGACAAGTAAATATGGAGAAGTCCCTAAGCCATTCTTGACCCTTATTCGATCCATCCATAAGGAATATTTCAATAGGGTATGGAAATCTCTAGGGTTCTTCTTCAATAATTGCTTTATTACTGTGATCAGGTTTTTGTTCGTAGATTCTATTACTCCATTTCCTTGTGGGTTGTAATTTGAAGAGAATTTGATGATGATGGAGACACAACCAAAGACCAAAATGAACACACAAGAAAAGAGAAATATTATTATTAATGAAAAATTCCCTATGGGCTTACAATAGTATTATTCTGGAGAAAAAAATCCTCCACCTAGTACCTTCTCTCTAACTCCACCAAGAACTGCTTTTACAATGCCAGAAATATTCTTAAATAGACCCTAACTCATTTAGGGTTAGGAATACATTCTATAATATGCTAGTTGGAATCCATGCCAAAATAGAATATTCCAAAAGTTAGTGTAAAACTAGAAGAATCTAGAAATGGTAGTCCAACTTTCAAGAGGAATAACTTTTTAACCAAGACTCTGATTGACAAACTGTTTGCATTTTTGGAAAGCTCTTGAAGCACTTCTACAACCCTATGGATGAGATTAACTAGTTCCCCATTTTTAGGCCCCATACAAGGCCATTTAGTGCCCCATATCTGACTTTGAAGCACTCTTAGGAGGTCTCCACAAAACTTAAAAGTGAAATAACTTTCTAATCATAAAGTATTTTGACCTAATTCTTTTTGTAAGAATTTTAAATTAAAATTCTAATCATCCCTCCAAATTACACCCTCTAACTCATCATAATTTTTTCTCTATTACAAAATAACCCATTTTCTGCATTTACATGTATCCCAAGGTGCTTAATAACTCTATCCGAGAAAACTAATAGTGGAATTGTGAGAGTTGGAACCTTTATTTGACCCAAATGGGTATCCAAAAATAAAAACACATTAAATAGAAACTATCTCTAAGCATATTTTTGGGTGATATAGAATTGCCCTTACAATGCTTCTGCATCAGACACCCAGGGTAGATTGAAAAGTGACACTGTCACTTTATAGTAGGAGAAAACCCAAATGGGAAAACTCCACTATTGATATCCAAGTTGAGTCCTCTATTGGTCCTCCTTTCCACTTCACTAGGTACTCTTCATACTGCCTATTTATGGTACTCCTACCCACATGACTATCCAGAATCTCTTCTATCTCCTCCTTCTTAGAAGTAAGAATTGGACATGGCTTCAACATTAACACCTCATCTACACCATCATCATGATATTATGTTAAGTCTACATTGTTGAAGATAGGAGAAATGTGAATTCCATCTAGCAACTCCCCCTCATATGCATTTCTTGAGTCATGTTTCTTCAAAATTTTATAGGGACCAAATTTCTTCATCTTTAGCTTGTTGTAAGTACCCATTGAAAATTGTTCCTTTCATAAGTGTACCACAACCATATCCTCTACTTGGAACTCCTTATGTCTCCTCTTTTGATATGCCCTAGCTTTATACTATTGATTCATCTTGGTGATGCTTGCATGAACCTCCTCATGTAGGCTCTTGATATGTTCAACAAATTCTTCAGCCTCAGCACTTATCCTCTCCCCTTGCTCCATTTTCCTTAATTCTAGTGTAGTCCTTGGGTTACTTCCATACACAATTTGGAATGGTGATCTTCCAGTACTCCTATTTATAAAATTATTGTAAGAAAATTCTACTTATGGTAGAATTAAATCCCATCCCTTGGGCTTATCTCCCACTAAAAACCTCAGCATGTTGCCCAAACTTCTATTTACCACTTCGGTCTACCTGTCAGACTCCTAATGATGTGTGGAACTAAACCTCAATTTTTTCCTCAACTTCTTCCATAAAGTCTTCTAAAGATACCCCACAAATTTAGTATCTCTGTCAGAAACAATACTCTTCAGAAGACCATGTAGTCTCACCACCTCTCTGAAAAACAAGTCTACAATATGTACGACATCATGAGTCTTGTGGCATGGGATGAAATGTGCCATCTTGGAGAACCTATCAACCACCACAAATACTGAGTCATTACCCATTTTTTGTCCTCAATAATCCAAGAACAAAATCCATACTTATGTCCTCCCAAGGCTTTGATGGAACATGCAATGGCTGATAAAGTCTAGTATTGTGACTAAATCCTTTGGCTGCTTGACATACTTGATAACTCTACACAAATTTCTTCACATCCTATGACATTTGAGGCAAAAAATAATGTTCTCTAAGAATGGCTATGGTCTTGTCTTGACCAAAGTGCCCTGCCATTCCCCCACTATGTTTCTCTTTGATCAAGTTTTCCCTCATGGAACTCCTTGGAATGCATAATTGACTTCCCTTGAACAACATACTATCCTTAATCAAATAATCTAGCCACCTAGTTCTATCTATAGTAATAGGTTCTTTACAAGCCTTCCATGTTTTAGTAAAATTAGGATCCTTTGGGTACAAATTCTTGAGTTCATCAAACCCAACCACTTCAACTTGCACTATCATAAGCAATAATTATCTCCTACTCAATGCATCTACAACCCTGTTAGAGCTTCCACTTCTATGTTTCAACACAAATGTATGGCTCTGCATCAACTCTACTCACTTCATATGTCTTTGGTTCAATTTACCTTTTCCATTTAGGTACTAAATGTCTGGTGATTAGTATATAAGAAAATTTCTTTTGGAAATAAATAAATCCTCCATTTCTTTAAGGCCTAAACAATTGCATAGAACTCCTAATCATAAAAAAATACTTCTTTGCATCATTGAATTTTTCACTAAAATATGCAATAGGCTTACCTTCTTGTCTCAATACAGCCTCAATAGCACTACCACTAGCATCAAAATCTACTTGGAACACTTTACTAAAATCAAGAAGTGCCAACATAGGTTGTTCTATCACCTTCTTCTTCAATAATTCAAAACTCCTTGGAGTTTTTGTAGTCCACTTGAACTCTTTGTTATCCCCTCTTATTGTTTCAGTCTGGGGTGCACATATTGCACTGAAATTCTTAATGAACTTCCTATAAAAACTAACTAGGCCATGAAATGATTTCACCTCAGTAGAAAACCTTAGAGTAGTCCATTCCAAGATGGCCTTTACCTTCTCTAGATCCATTTTGAGACCTTCAGATGATACAACAAGCCCCAAGTAGACTAATTTATTTTTTACAAAGCTACATTTTTTCAAATTAATCACCATTTTCTCTTCCCTCAATATTTCAAGGACACTAAAAATGTGCAATAAATGTTCATCCAAAGTCTTACTAAAAATTAAAATATCATCCAAATAAACAATAACAAATTTTCCCAAAAATTTCTTTAGTACCTCATTCATAAGCTGCATGAAGGTGCTTGGCATGTTGGTTAGTCCAAAGGGCTTGACTAACCACTCATATAGACCCTCCTTGGTCTTGAATGTCATCTTCCACTCATCTTTCTCTTGTATTCATATCTGGTGATAGCCACTCTTGAGATCTATCTTTGTGAAGTACTGAGATCCACTCAAACAGTCCATAAGATCATCCATTCTTGGCAAAGGAAACTGATACTTGATGATTATTCTATTTATAGCTCAAAATTCTATGCAAATTCTCCACTCTACATCCTTCTTTGGTGCTAGTACTATAGGTATTGCACATGGACTCAGGCTCTCTCAAATCAAACCTTTCCTTAATAGCTCCTAAACTTGTCTATTTAGATCCTTAGTTTTAGTAGGAGTCATCCTATGTGTAGCCTTGTTAGGAAAATAAGCTCCAGGAATTAAATTTATCTGATGACTAATCTGCATTACTTGTGGCAACCCTTTTAGAACATTATCAAAGATAACATCTCCATACTCACTTAATAGGCCTAAAAATTTAGGTGGAATTTCACTACTACCTTCCTTATCTCTTCTAGGAATCAAGGCATAACACATACATTGATTTTTCATACCATCCAAAAAAATTCTTCCATCAACAAGACATATCCTAGAACTACTACATACCTTTTCACCTTATTTTATCAAGGGATTCAATTTGTGGCAAACTCCATCATTTTTTAGAGAGTATGTATTTGCATTATCATTATGTACAACATGTCTATCAAATTGCAATGGTATTCCCAACAATAAATGACAAACATCCATTAGAATAATGTCACAGAGAACTTCATCATGGTAACTCCCAATCTTGAACTTCACCAAACACTATTCACTAACCAAGACCTTATGATCATCCTTCACCCAAGCAATCTGATAGGGTTGGGGGTGTTTCTCCCTCTTGATCTTTAGCTTAGAGACCATCTCCTTAGACACCAAGTTGTCAGTGCTACCACCATCAACAATCACATCACAACACTTATCCTTACACTTGCACCTGGTATGAAAGAAATTCCTCCTTTGTCTAGGTTTAGTCTCACCACTTAGTAAGACACTTTCATTTATGAGAACCTCTCCTCTTTTTGCATTCTTATAATGTGATGACTATGCATCGTTAGCCACATGAGCAACCCTTGCTTGACCATCAGCTCTCCTATTTGTCCTTCCTTGTCATTGAGGGAATTCAAATGCATGATGACCTTCTTCATTACAATGAAAAAAGGTACCATATAAGCCTCCTCTTCTTGAACCTTGTCTACATCCTCTACCTCTTCCTCTTTGATCTCCAAATTTTTGATCACGGGAGCAGTTGAAACCCTCATTCCTCTAGTTCCTACTAGTACCCCCATCTTCGTTTTTCTTTTGGGTCTCATTTTGGCCTCCAAATGACTACCACAACCTCTTCCTACTTGAAAATACCCTCTTTACTTTCCATCAAAAAATTTCTTTAGCTTCTCTTCAACTTGTAGGGAAAATTGGTATACCTATTCAATGCTAGTCATTCTAACCAGACTTAACTCTTCCTAAATGCTAGGTCATAAACCACTAAGGTAATGGGTAACCTTCTTATTATTAGCTTTTGCATGCCCTATGCTAATAAGAAGATGATTAAATTCCTCTGTATATTCCTGGACATATTTGCTTGCTTACTTTAACCCTTGCATTTTCTTGAACAAATTAAGCTCGTAATCAACTGGAATGAATTGCTTCTTTAGTTTGTCCACTGTGTGATCCCACCTTGTGATTTTCTCCTTTCCTCTTTGATTCCTTTCCAGATGAACCTCCTTCCACTAGATTTTGGCATGGCCTTTCATTTTGGCCTTCACAAATTTAACCCTCTTTGGGTCTCTGATATCCTTATACTCAAAATACTCCTCTAGTTCATTGATCCAATCGATCAACTCATCTAGGTTTAGGGTTCTCAAAAACATACCCACATCAATTTTAGGTATTTTTCCAAGCTTAGAAATGCCCCTAAAAAGCTTCTCTTTTGCCTGATTTAGGACATCCTCTTCACCTTCCCCTTCCTTTCCAATATTTTCTTCTTCTTCATTTTCTTCCTCACTTTCATTGCTTGTAGCAACATTAAGTCCTTTATTGATCTCCTCCTATAATGATTGAACTTATCTCTAGAGGGCTCTAACCTTAGGAGTAACAACTTTGGCCTTTCCACCACATTCCCTTTATGCAGGCATCTTCTTATCTCAAACCCACAACCACACAGTCCTGGTGCAAATTGCCTTATAGTTAGTGCTTTATCTACACACTTAGGAGAACTTGATGGAGACACAACCAAAGATTAAAATTAACACATACAAAAAGGGAAATATTAATATCAATAAAAAATTTCCTATGGGCTTATAGTAGTATGATTTTGGAGAAAGAAATCCTCCATATAGTACCTTCTCTCTAACTCCACTAAGAACTGCATTTACAATGCCAAAAATCTTCCTTAATAGACCCCAATTCATTTAGGGTTAGGAATACATTCTAGACTATGCCAGTTGGTATCCACCACCAAAATATAAGGTTCAAAAATTCATGTTAGAAGTTGGTGTAAAATTAGAATAATCCAGAAACTATAGTCCAACTTTTGGAAGGCATAACTTTTGAGCCAGGACTCGGATTGACAAACTATTTGTATTTCTAGAAAGCTCTCAAAGTGCTCTACAATCCTATGGACTAGATTCACTCAACCCCATTTTTCATCCTTGTACAAGGCCATTTAGTTCCCCACATTTGACTTTGAAGCACTCTTAGGAGGTCTCTAGGAAACTTAAAACTACAGTAACTTTCTAATTGTAAAGTCTTTTGGCCTGATTCTTTTTCTTGAGCATTTTAAATTACAAGTATAATCATCCCTCAAAATTACACCTTCTAACTCATCATAATTTTGGTTCTATTACAATAACCCATTTTCTTCATTTACACATATCCCAAGGTGCTTAAAGACTGTAACCCAAAAAACTAATAGTGGAATTGTGAGAGTTGGAACCTTTATTTGACCCAATATGTATCTAAAAATTAAAACACATTAAACAAAAACTATCTCAAAGCATATTTTTGGGTGATATAGGATTGCCCTTACACCATTGGATGCTCCTACATTAGATGTCAACTTTATTCTCAAATGCCCATTGAGTCCAAAATATTGATGCAAAAGTAGATCTGTGGTTACAAACAAGGGACAATGGCATTCCAAATTTGGTAACAATATGTTCCTTGAAGAAATCTGTCACCACCTTGGTAGTGCAATTCCTATAAGTTTGTACCTTTATCCATCCTGTCCAATAGTGGTTGGCTGTAAGAATGTAGGTGTGTTTGGTTGACAATGGTCAATTAACTAGACCAATGAAATCTAGCCCCCACTTTGGAAAAAGACATTTCTCATATATAGGCAGCAGTGGCATCACAGAGTGTCTTTCTTTGTTAGCACTTGTTTGATAGATATGAAAAGAGTGGACATGCTCAAAAGTGTCCTTAAACAATGTGGGCCAAAAAAATTCTAATCTTAAAATCATATGAGCTATCACTTCTACTGAACTATGCACTATACTATATTTGTTGTGAAACTATTCTAGGACTTCCTTCGCTTCTTCATGTCCTAGGAATTTTAAGTGGATCCCTTCATAGCTCCTTTTGTACAACTTGTTGTCTTGTAGCATATAAGACTCACATTTCATTTTAAGTCCTCTATGTTGTGAGCTATTCATCCAACTTTGGCATCAATACTAAAGGAGGTGATACACAATATCCTAGTACCAAACATCTGTCACCACACCTTGGCCAATATCAACCTGTGATACTATCATTTTCTTCTAGTCTTCATCATCTATTTCCTTCTCAAACTCAAATTTATTTTCATCACAAATCTAGTTATTAGCTATCATCCTTGATAATATTTTTCCTTTAACTAATTTCATAGGTTGAATATGAAGGTCAAACTCTTGAAGTATCACCATCTATTTACCCCGCCTTTCACCAAGTTTGTTTTGCATCAACAATGCCTTTAATGCTAGGTCAAGTACAATAGAATACACCTTACCTCTTAGTATGTAACAATAGAATATTTTACTAATTTAACCAATGAAAAAGACTATTTTTTGAGGTTAGAATAATTCAAGTTGGTATTCCTTAGTGGGAAACTCATAAAAGTAATAGGTCTTTCATCTTCCTTTTCCTTCTTTTGGAAACCCCTACACACAAATGCTCTGAAGCAAAGGAATATATCTTGAAGGGAAGGCTGTAATTAGGACTAACCAATACTACAGCTATGGAAATGGCTAGCTTAATATCCAAAATGATTTTTTAACTTCAGAGGCCCATTCCATTTTAGCTCCTTTCTTAAGAAAATTATTGAGAGGATGCATAATCTCTACAAATCCACTTATGAATTTTTGAATAGAATTTATCTTCCCAGAGAAAAACTTGAGTTCCTTTTGACTATTTGTGGGTGATAACTTTAAAATGGCTTCAACTCTATCAGGATCTATGGAGATGCTAGCTTTAGAAATGATATGTCCTAGGGTTTTCCCTTAGTGACCCCAAACGAACATTTTTTGGGATTGAGAGATATGCCATATTTATGACACCTATTGAACACTTGTCTTAGGTCAGCAATGTGAGTAGTTTGATATTTTGAAAAGATAGTCAAATCATCCATGTAAATAACTATACATCTATTGATCAATCCCTTAAATGCTTCATCCATGGCACACTGAAATTTAGCTCCTAGATTAATCAATCCTAATGGCATTCTCCTATAAGCAAAGGTTCCCTATTTGGTCGTAAAGGTGGTTTTTGTTTTTCCTTCCTCTTCAACCATTACCTAATTGTAACTAGAATATCCATTCAAAAAAGACATCATTTTTGAACTGTACACAATTTGTAATACTCCATCCAACGAGGGTAGTGGGTAATTGTCCTTTTGAGAGGCTGAGTTCAAATTGCAAAAATCTACAAATAGTTGAATCTCTTTGGTCTTCTTCTGCATAGGAACTAGATTAGCCACCCATGTAGAGTGATGCATAGGGAAGATAATCTTCACTTCCAACAATTTCTTGACTTCCTTCACTATTAGAGATTTGAGGATAGGACTAACAGGTCTCTTCCTTTGTCACAAAGGATTAGTGTCTAGTTTGAGGGGAATATCATGTGTAATGATCCAAGGATCATACATCTTTAGATCTTCATAGCTCCAAGAAATGGCATCATTGTATTCTATGAGTAATTTGAGCATGTCTTTCCTCTCCTATAAACTACATGCTTTCCCAATCTTTACCACCTTGGGATCATCTTCTATTCCTAAATAGTATTAATCATATTCATCAATCCCCTTTTCTTCAAGAGTTCTTTTGTTGAAAATTGTTCCACCATGATAAAAAATACATTCTAATTAAACCATTCCTTGTGTAATAGTATTAGTCTTCAGGTTCAAGATTCCATCTTTGTCTTGAATTTGAGTATCCTCTAGTTCATCATCTATTTCTTATCCCTGAAAGTGACCACTACACATGATAAACTACAATATGTGTTTGTCATCCTAAAAAAATTGAAAGTTTGTGATGTTATCCAAAATAGATGTAGTAGTAACCAATTCAACTAAAAATTGTTTCAACTTTGGTCCTTCAACAGGTTGCAATGTGCTAGCTAAAATATCAAGGGCATCGACTACCATGTTCTTTCTTCTTGGAATAGTCTTTATGTTCAAATCTTGGAAGTCATCTAACAAGTCACATACCCTTTTCCTATAGTTAATCAGTCTCTTATCATTGTAAGAGTAAAATTATTTTACTTATCAAATAACCAATTGAGAATTTCCTTCAATGATGAGAGCTTTAACTCCTTTCTCAATTGCAAATATAAGTCCTCAAATCAAGGCTTCATATTTGACAACATTGTTAATGCATCAGAATTGCAATTGGTATGCTACATAGAAAGATTTACCTTTTGTGGGAACTAGCTCAATACCTATACTAGCTCTTGATTTACACTTGGAACTATCAAAGTCAAAAGTCAAAATTGGGATTTTTGACCTTGTGCTTATTTGTCCTCAATGTTTCTTTTATTTGAGCTTTAAAGGATTGTTTCTTAGGAACCCATTATAATTTTCTAGGAGGCAGACTTAATGATTCTTTGTTGTGAATACCTAATAGAGGAGGTGTATGTTTCTCTTATTTTTCCTAAATTTCCCCTATCAGTTCTTGAATTTCTTCAACTTTTGGTAGAGGATGAATGACCACAGAAGTCCATCCCCAGCTTGTTATGCACCTTCTTCTTCTTTGTACTTTGATCATTCTGGCTAAAAGAGAAGAAAAACCTTCACCATCTGAAGAGGTATCACTATATTATGCATTCAAATATTTGGTTTCCCCTTTAATCTCTTCAACAAAATTAGATGCATTTGTAGGATTTTGATTTTGGGTAGGTTCCTTTTGTGGATCATCAACTTTGTTTACTTCAACCATTTGGGTCAACGCTCTAGCAATTGCTACTTGACATTATGAACATTTAAACTCAGAATGACTAACTTTATGCAATCAAAAAAAATCTTGAACAGAGGAGAATATTGGGATCAACATCTTCTCTTAGACACTGTAGGTTAGTCATCATCTAGTCTATGAATTGCATTATGAACTCATCTTTTGGGGCTAAAATCATGGAGTTGATATCTTGATCATTTGGTTTTTTAGTTGACATAGTGTAAAAAACCATGACTTTCTAGGAACCTAGATTTTTTTGCAAGAATACTACCTCATTAGGGGCATTGTAATCAGTCATCATCTTTTTTTAACTTTTTCTCCACATGTATCTTGATTTGATTTTTCAAACCTTTCCATGGCAACCAAATCTGGGTGAAATCTATGGAAAACCACCCCCTTATAGACTTTTTCCATTCTCTACTAAGGAGCAATCTATATGTTTCTAGAATATCAACCATATGTATATTGATGATGTTTTGAATATGGTAATCAACTATCAATTATATTCATACATCTTTCAATACACCAATGACTTTGACATCTATTTTGTCCAATTGTATCACTACCCAGTAGGTAGGTTGAGGGGTAACCCCTAGCTTTTGTACTATGGATAATGGTATAACATTTTAGGAAGCTCCTAAATCAATAAGTAAATTATGAAGATTTTTTTTTCATATATTCTGATACTGAGAAAAAATGGGGTACCTCCACCTTGTCTTTAAACATGGTGGGAAATGTCCCTATGGCATTAACTTGTTATGATGCTACATTTAGAGGGGTGGTATTAGAATTATGGGGAGTTTTTGTATGGTCTAGGGTCTTCATGAGCACCTCTTGTTGTTGCAGATAGTTTTGTAACATGTCAAAGATAGACATATTGTCTTTCTTTTGTTTGAAGTCTTCCAACGCACTATATGTTTTGGTAGACCAAGTAGGATTTTTCAATATTATTAGCACATTGGTTTGATTCTAATTTTGCTATCCTCCAAGTGGTGGTTTTACTGGTGCTAGGTTGTTACTCACCTTTGGGTTTGGAGGTGTTGGTTGTAGCAATGGAGGAATTCCATCTATCAGAGGTTCCTTTCTACTTCTCAAGTTGTACGTATTTCAATTGTTATTGAAAAAGGTAAACATTTCTTCATGCTAAAGGTTAGGTTCTTGGTTGAATGGAAATGACAATTCTTCACTGATCAATTGTTTGACTTGTAGCTTTTTCATGGTGTTGTAGGATTCAAAAAACATGGCATTGAATTGCATGGGAATAGGATTAGCACTTTCTTGAGATTTTTGATCCACCTCCTAATTCCCATTATAGTGCAAACCATCATTGCTAAGTGGATTATGACTGTCATCATATTGATTGATATCTGCATATTGAACACTATTGTTTTTGTTGTCAGTTGGAATACTTCCATTATTTAGATGTGTGTTTCACTATTAGTTCTATCACTAAAAGCCATTGTTGCAATCGAGAGGATTGAATTTGTTCCCCCCATTATTGTTTCGTGCATTATTGTTGTTTCTATTGAAGTTCCTATTGTAACTTTGGCCTATATTATTGTTGTAAGGACCAACTTTGTTTCTTTAAAAGTTGTTGTTTGGTCCTTGTGACAACCTAAGATGAGTCAATTCATTTTTCATTTGTGAGATTGTCCTTTTCATTTGATCAAATTCTAAAATGATGTTATTGTTTTCCTTCTTCTCAAAGAAAGTTGTCTTAGGAGGCTCATACCCTAGATAACTTAGTGTAAGATTTTGTGGACTAGGTGACTTCTATAGTGGAATTGGATTCACTAGTATGAATTGACTAGGCATAGTAGGTACTCTAATAGGGTATGTTGGAATTGTTGTGATAGCTTGAGGTGGGAGCATCAACCCTCCTCCATTAGGATTGGCTTTCTTGGTAAAAGTTATTGCTTATGTGAAAAACTTCTCTAATGTATCAATATCTATTGCAAGAAGCATCTTGAGAAAGATGGTAGTCATAGGGTCCATGGCATTCAGATAAATCTGAATAGTTACTTCAATAGGTATAGTATTTGGCACCTCTAGCTTGCAATATGCCATATGAAAGTGATGGTTGAAATGAAAAACTATCTTAGTTGGGTCCCTTTTGATTGATATGAATTGTTGATGTATCACAGCTGGGATGATCAATGTTTTGAATTCCTCTAAGAACAATTTTTTGAAAGTATTCCAATCTCTGATACATCTAGGTGGAAAATTGACATACCAATTGTAAGAAACTTCCCCAAAAGAGTAGGAGAATAAATGAAGGACCATATCCTCATTGAAAATCTACTTTTGATTGAAAATTTCTTTAAAAACTTCAATGTGGTCTTTAGTAGTTCATGTTTCTCCATAGATGAACCTTGGGAAAAACTTCTCAGGATTCTTAGGGAGGTCATGGAGTGCACCTCTCAAGTTTATTAGTGAGTTCATTGTTTTTGTAGAGAAGGGCATCAGAGGATTTGGTAGACCTAAAGGTGGCTGCTATGAAGGTGGAACTATGGGAGTATGTGGTGGTCCACTAGGTGGTTGGAGTAGAGGTGAAGTTGAACAAGATGATGAAAGTTCAAATGGAAGTGTTTGGATTCAGGGTACTCCCTTATCACCATATGGTTTACAAAAGTAAGCTCAAGAAACTCATGATTCCTTGATGAAGACCTTAATGCTCATTGAAATTAGGATTTTGGATCAGAACCCTCCAATTTGCATCAATTGTAGAAAAAGTACACCTCTACAGAAGTACAATTTCTCACAACACTAAATTTTGCACACCACAGAGTTCTGCATAGTTGTAGACCTGTAGATCTATGGACCTATAGATCTACGGACCTATGCTACTGCACACTTGAATTTCCCAAAAAACTTAGAAATTTTTTTTAACTCATGGTGGACATAGAATTTGGCAAAAAGTGTAGGATTTCAAAAATTTGACAAATTTTCCTTCCTTTTTCAAGAATTCAAAGTGCACCCCTCCCTCTAGTGCCACTTCTATCGAGTTGTCATTATTCACAATGCTAAATAGCAAGAATTCTTGCAAATTCCTCTCTTGAAAAGCTGATTTTGTGAATCAAATCCAAGGTTCCTAGTTGATCTTGCAATCTACCAGAATCTATTTAGTTGAAGATAAATGTTATTGTTGACAAGGAGGCCTTTGCTGGTTTGTTTTGATTTCAGATGAGATGAAGAATCTGCACACTACTTCAAAGTAAGACACGCAAGAAAACTATGTTTTTGTATTTTTTTATTTTTATGAATGTAATCTAACAATGCAACTAGTATGAATTCCTACTCTAATAAGTGGCTTAGCAAAGAAAATAACAAAACTTTAAAGCAAATGATGTGAAATTGAAAATTCCTAACCGACATAAGCTATGGAGAATGACACATCTGTGAAGTAAGCTTTCAAAGAGATAGGTAAATAACCAATGAAAGAAGGAACAAAACTTCCCTTATTTCACTGATGCGATTGTTAGTGAGAAAAATTAGTGAGCATATGATGTTTCACCCGTCATCAAAATGCAAGGCCACAGGAAGTGCACTCGTTTGAGACAAAGAGTTATGTAGGCACAATTCAATGATTTCTTCTTAAGCTAGTTATGTAGAAAAATTTTTCAATACCATAACAAACACTAGAACTAATAAAATGTACAACCAAAAACAAAGCAATAAACCCTTGGCTCAATCATAATCTCATGGAAATAAATCCACAAAAATATGACACATTCACGCAAGAATTACTACACTCCAAATGTGAGCACCAAAAGAACAATTCTATTGCAAAATAATAGCAGCCCCAATTACATATTACAATGGGGTATTTATAAGAAATCATCTCTCAATTTGTGTTGAGAGTGAGAGATATCTTTATGCAATAAAATGCTTTTTAATTTACAAAATAAACTAATTATACACAAAATACAATCTAATTGGTGCTAAGTAGGACTAAATCCATATTTTATTCATTAATTCTCAATGTTGTTGTGTAAAAGGTCAAGGACCACTTCTTCTATCACGCTCTCAACAACTCTCTCCTCAGGGAAAAAGTGTTGTGCTAGTATCATAATCAACTCAGTTGACTACACTGATACTAGATGTGAAGCTACACTCACCAACCTAGAATGAATCAATGCATATACTAGTGTAGATCTTTTTGTGGGTTTGTTGCAGATTTTGAGGAATACTCTTAGATCTATGTGTCCAAAGTTAGTGTCCTTGATTTCTACATGATCATCATAAAATCTCAACTTCGACAATATGCCTTGGAATTTGAATACAATGGGGTTAGGTACCATTTTCTCTCTAGATGTGGATGCCATTTAACTTGCATGACACAAGGATAGTGTTTATTAGCTCAAAATAATGAAACCCTAAAAAAAATGAAAGAAGCACTCAATTACTCTTTAATTGACTATTGATGGATAATAAAAAATTAAATAAAGGTGGGTCCTTTTATTTTTATTTTTTATTTTATTATATTTTTATATTTTTTGGTTTTTTTCTGGTTTTAAAAGGTTTTGGTGAAGTGAAGATGGAATTGGGCACATGCAACGTGAAATGCATCCACTACGAGGGTGTGTGGTGTAGTGTGGCACACAAGTGTATGAAATGGTGTACAAGTGGGAGCAAAGTGTGGCCGCCGATGTGGGAATTTTTTGTAGCATAATGTGAGTAATTTTTTGATGCATTTTAGCTCACGATGCATAGAGAAAAGCCATGCAAGTAATCTTTTTGTGCATGACACATGGAGTGGAGCTGTGCGAGTAATGTTTTGTTGTGTGGTGTGCAAAGTAGAGTTGCATGAGTATGAGGGCCACTTGATGGATGCAAAGTGTGTGTTGGGATTGGTGCATGCATAGAGCATCCGCATAGTTTATGCTCACCTTATTCGTAAAGCACAAAATATGAAGAGAGACGGTAGAATTTAGAGGGTGTGCCATTTGTGAATGAAAAAAATAAATGTGAAGCGAAGTGGCTTTGGGGGAGGGGGGGGGGTTGGGATTTGTATAACCTTGCCCACCCATAGGGTGCACAACATGCCCCTTCATGAGTACGCAAGTGCATGCTATACGCCACCATGGGTGGTGGATGCCCCACACATCATATGTAGTTTGCAGGGATTTTTTTTTCAAATATATATTTTTTATATCCTTTTTCAACATTTCAATTTTTCTTTCTTTTCTAATTTTCTAGTTTTCGACCTTTTCTAATTTTTTGACTCTAACTTTTTCCCAAATCACAAATCATGAATTTGAGAACTCAAAAAAACTAGGGGGTCCCATTCCTAGTAGGGAATGGTGTGTGTGTTGTGGGACCACAACAAATAGCCCCAAAAAAAGAAAGAAATGACAAGGTATTTATTCATCAGAAAACACCCTTTTAATGCATGTCCAACAACAACAAAACTTTGAACACTTTGAGCATATCTTAGATGACTTTGCAATCAAAATTTTGAGAGTTCAAAACCTTCAAGCTTAGTGTGTGATTAATGTATTCATTCCCTTTGACATCTCAGTATGCAATCTATCAAAGTTTTCAAACAACTCGAAAACAATCTTCCATTTGTCCTAGCCCATACATTTAGAATCTTCATGAAGATTGTTTATCAATCACTACTTGACCAAATGAGAGAATTAGTTTGATGACTCTTAGTGAGATGTCACCTTCTTTTACACTCTTGGAAAATTTTGAATAATTATTCTATATAGTTCACAATGTTTCACTTTGATGAAGCAATGTTTTGGATACAAGATACTTTATTTTTGAAAACATATCTTGATCTTTTATAACCCCTCAATCTTAACACCATTTAAAAAAAAAAAAAAATTCTTTTGTATCCTTAGTATGCTTAAACTATGTAGCTAGGACATTGGTTTCCCTTGTGTTACTCCTTTAGAACTTTTAGAAACTCTCATGCACAACAATGATCTTAGAAACCCTTCGAGAAGACCCCTCCTGTTATGACCAATTGAAGTTTTAATAATTACTTGCTACCTTCAACCTTAACTCAACAACACCTAAGATGGTTGATTCTTAATTTGGTAGAGTGTTGAGAGCTCATTGGTTCAGAATCTTGAACTTAGGATTGAAAGTCTCCCTACTTCTGCAAGCAACATCCATTATTCAGTTTGTATAAAACACACAACTGTCCAAATATTTTGACAATAGAATACTGTTATCCTATTTTTCCTCGGCCAAATTTGAATTCAAATATCTGGCCCAACCAACGGCTAGTTTTGAGATTTGATATTATTTAAATTCCTGAGAAATAGTAAAAAGTAAATGACCAAACCTTATATTATTTTATATTTCCTAAAGTCCATTGTTGCTAGCTTGTAACTTTCCTACCGTCAGATTCCCCCAAGATCTAGAAATATTGCTACATCACTATGTGGAGTTGCAGGGTAGTTACCTATGGTGACATAGTGAGCATTTGCCACATGGATCAGTGGGTCCATGTTCTCTTTTGGGCCACAGGGTGGACAAGGTGGCTAGTGAGCTGGCAATCCTATTGGTACCTGCTTTCTTGCATCCAGAGCTTTGTCAGACCTTCTAAAAGTGTGGGGAAGAACTTTGGTGACACATGTCTGGATGACATCATAGTGGGTCCTATTTCCATCAATGAGCCAAAAATATATGAGTTTTGATCAACTGTCGAATCTTTGAGATCGACGATCACCATATGCCCTCATTGTGGAGTTGTGGGGGTTTTAAAAAAGGTGGGCATGCCTCCTTGTGACATGCAAAGGGAATGACATCATGGGCCAACCTTGTTCAAATCATAATGCATGAGGAGCTTCCACTGTCAGATCTGCGAGGATCAAGGGCTGGTACCTTCCTGCTTGATCGAAGTGCAAGGGTATTAATTATTGCAGGCAAGCACCCTAGTGGTGCCTATCCCAAATGATGTCATGGGCCCACCCTTTCTCACAGGGAGATAGGTGATGAATTTTGATTGTCTTATGCATATAAATCCATGACCAAGGCTTCCCTGCATTATCAAGATGCAAGGACTTTAAAAAATGTAGGCAAGCACTTTTTCACCGCGTGTCTCTATGGGGTCTGTCTCTCCATGACTCATCAAGTGTTGAAAAGTGTGGTATAGGTTACTGAGGTTATGCCAGGTGTCATGGGCCTGGTATAGGAGCAAGCGTAGAATATAGAAGATCTTCTCGATCATTGATCTTACAAAGATCAACGATCAGGGCTTCCCAATTTTATGGAGTTGCGAGGAAGTTAAAAAATACAAGAAAGCATCAGAGAGTGACCTGGCTAGGGTATCAAGAGTGCTAATAGTTAATGTACCTACCATAGTCAAGGTTTTGGGGTTTTGGGGTGGCGTATTTAGTTTAAAAAAGGATGGTCAACTTTGGAAGACCCCTTTGAGGTGGCAAAAAAATAAAAGATTGTTGGTCCACATGGCCCATTCTTGTCACAATGTCCAGTTGACCTGTTGACCCTACTAATTCATGAGATAGAAAAAAAGGAAAACTAGGGTTATCTTGCATGATCTGATCCCTATGATCAATGCCAACCACGCTAAGATGATTTCTAAGCTCAAAAAATGTAGGAGAACACTCTACCACCCCTAATCTGATCTATCTACCTGATCAGAACTATTTAATGATGTTGTTTCTATTTTCTCAAGGCCTTGTTCCAACCAAGATCAGATATCATTGCATCTGAATTCATGCTTAGATTAGATTTTCTTCAGATCTCCATGATTATTCTTTGTAGGACATAATGGTAGTGGTTGTAGAGTAATTTTAGTGGAAAAATATCTCAATTATGCCTGAGCTACAAAGGCAATTTTTGTGGATTTTTTTCAGGTCAATCCTTCTTTGACTTCTCTGATGTTGCTCTACAATTTCATGTGTAAATTCCCTTTGCCTATAAATTGTATGGCATTCTGCTTATCTCCTTCAGCCATTGGTGTGAATGTGCAAGAATCTTTGCCTCTCATTAGTGTTTTGTAGAAATATATGATCTACATGACTGTGTCACTTTGACCTATAAATAATATATAAGTGGATCTCTCTTTCCTTATGTCATTCATTCTAGTTTTTTGATCTGCATGTGGTTGATAGGTTTAAAAAGGTTTGAAGGCGTATATCTTTGATGTCATAGTGGTTCAATAGTGCATATATGGGCATAAATTTGTTTGAACACTCTATTTTGGTGCATCACCTCCTTAGGTTAGATTAGGTAGATTTTCTTTCATGCTCTCCTTCTCCCTTTTTCTCTCCAAGAATAGTTAGGTGCACCCTGATAGTAAGAGGAAGTCAGCATTCTCTGGAGATTCAACCTCATAGTTCAAGTCCCATAGCTTGTAAGTTGTTTCCATGTTTCACAAGGTTTTCCTTAGGTAAGACTTCAGACAAGGGTGCAAACCTCTATGACAATAATTTTTCGCACGCCCGATGGGATATATATCAAAAGACTTCAAGTCTACTAGTGTCAAGGAGAAATATTTTGAGATTAGTACTGAGGAGATAGTTCTAACTTTAGTATTTAGGCCTTCAAAGGATTCATTTTTCAAGGAACTTGGTGACTCTAAACTTCAAATACATCTGGTTCTAGACCAAAGTTGCAAAAATTCATGCCCAAAGCTGAAACAAGGGCATCTTCTAGAGGTAATTTTCAATACCAAGAGCTTTCACTTTCAAATCCTAGAAGAAGGAGGACTAGAGTATCTTTATCACTAGTTAGGAGTGCAATAGTAACAAATACACCTACAAGATCTATTTCTACCCCTCTTGCTCTTAGATCTCAACCTAGATTTCTGTCAACACATATCAATAGATCACTTGTTTATATGGCACAGCCTAGAGCTCATGCTTGTGCCACATTTAATGGTTGAAGCCCTCTCTTTTTGGCCCAAAGACATGACATACCAATAGCCACACCAAAAATTATACCAGATTTTATTGGTGAAATCTCCATTTCTCTCTTAGAGTACATTCAATAGGTTGCAAATGTCTGTAGTATCCATGGTATTATAGAGGATGATGTTGTAGTTAGGCTTCTAGCCTCATCCTTGAAAGGAAAAGCATTACAATGGTATAGAGGTTTTGCTCATGGTTCTATAATAGATTGAGATGGATTAGGAGCAGGACTATGTAAACACTTTGAGGACAAAAGTGACCATTTGTCACTTTTAGAATAGTGGACTACTATAGAAAGATCCCCCCATTAATGTATTACTAATTTCAAGTATAGATTTCAAAAAACATGGGACAAAATACCTTCTTTAGTAAAACCTACCCCTGGTAATGCCTTCTTGCATTACCTCAAAGCTATGAACAGTGACATTGCCACTACGATCCAAACTATGGGAGGTGATACCTTGCCTAATTCTTATGACATAGCAATAAAGTCAAAAAAAATCCTGATACAAGGGGGTAAGCTAGCTCCAAGGCCTCCTATGCCCTTTTTCCATGATGTCCCAAACCATCAACCAACAATGGCTCCTCTTCCCACAACTTCCACAACACAATCCCTCACCCTAGGCCCTCAAGCTTCTACATCTTCAAATGGGATAGATGAAATTAAAGAGATGATACAATCTATGATGCAAAACCTAGATAAGAGATTGCAAGGCCAAGAAAAGAAGTTGGAGGATAGCTTCTCTATGATGCAAAAAATGAGCAACAAGGTGGTGACTTTAGAGAGATAGCAAGCTCAAGGTAGCAAGGCTCATCAATTACAACATCAAACTCTAAACAGTGGTAGGCCTCCAAATCATAATTATGGGAACAATTCTTTTGATCAGAATAGGCAAGGTAGTCATGCTTCAACCTCAAATGTAAACCAAAGTAGGGCCATAGTTCCTCAAAACAACATGGCCCAAGATTAGGATTTTTGTCCCTTCTATAACTGCTCCTATGCTCGTTGCATGTGTCAAAAGGTTGAATCTTATTTGGCTTTGACCATCCAAGAGCCTATAGCAGGACAATCATATAAGGAGGACCAATTTAAAGAGACCTGACATATCCAAGGACAAGGATATTGTTCCTTTATGAAGAGAATTTGATGATAAATTTAATATCAAATGTCCATTGAGTCAAAAATATTGATCCAAAACTAGATCCATTGTCACACACAAGGGCAAATGGCATTCCATCTGGTAACAATATGTTCCTCTAGGAAATCATTCACCACCTTGGTAGTGTAATTCCTATAAGTTTCTACCTCTATCCATCTTGTGCAATAGTCAATGGCTATAAGAATGTAGGTGTGTCTGGTTGATGATTGTGGGTTAAATGGACCAATGAAATCTAGCCCCCACTTTGCAAAAGGATGTATTTCATACACAAGCTATAGGGGCATTGTAGGGTGTCTTTTTTTGTTACTACTTGTTTGATAGATATGACTAGAGTGGACATGCTCATAAGTGCCCTTAAACAATGTAGGCCAAAAATATCCCAATCTTAAAATCATATGAGTTGTTGCTTCTACCAAACCATGCGTTATACCATATTTTTCATGAAACTATTCTAGAACTTCCTTTGCTTCTTCACATCCTAGGCATATTTAGTAGATCCCTTCATAGTTCCTTTGGTACAACTTGTTGTCTTGCAGCATATAAGACTCACATTTCATTTAATTCCTTTATGTTCTTAGCTATTCATTCAACTAGGGCATTGATTCTAAAGGAGGTAATACACAATATTTCAGTACCAAATGTCTTTCACCACACCTTGGCCAATATCGACTTGAGATACTATCATTTTATTTTGGTCTTCATCATCTATTTCCTTATCAAACTCAAATTTCTTTTCATCACCAATCTAGTTATCAGTTATCATCCTTGAGAATCCTTGTCCTCTAACAAATTTCATAGGTTGGATCTCAAGGTCAAACTCTTGAAGTATTTCCATCCACTTATGCCGCCTTTCACCAAGTTTGTTTTGCATCAACAATATCTTTACTACTTGGTCAAGTACAATAGCATACACCTTACTTCTCAGTATGTAATGGAAAAATTTCTTTATTGCTTTAACCAAAGAAAAAGACTATTTGTTGAGGTTAAAATAATTCAACTCGACATTCGTCAATGGGAAACTCATAAAAGAAATATGTCTTTCATCTTCCTTTTCCTTATTTTGGGTCAAAACCCCTACACATGAATGCTCTAAAGCAAAGAAATATATCTTGAAGGGAAGGCTATAATTAGGACTGACCAATACCAGAGCTGAGGAAATGGCTAGCTTAACATCCTTGAATGATTTCTTAAGTTTAGTGGCCCATTCCATTTTAGCTACCTTCTTAAGAAAATTATTGAGAGGACACACAATCTTTGAAAATCCATTTATGAATTTTTGAAAACAAATTATCTTTCCAAAGAAAGACTGGAGTTACTTTCAACTATTTATGGGTGATAACTTTAAAATGTCTTCAACTCTATTAGGATCTATGTAGATGCCAACTTCAAAAATTATATGTCATAGGAGTTTTCCCTTAGTGACCCCAAATGAAATTTTTTTGGGATTGAGAGATATCCCATATTTATGAAACATATTGAACACTTTTCTTAGGTCATCAATGTGAGTAGTTTGATCTTTTGAAAAGATAGTCAAATCATCCATGTAAATAACTATACATCTATTGATCAATCTCTTAAATGCTTCATCCATAGCATGTGGAAATGTAGCTCCTACATTAATCAATGTGAATGGCATTCTACTATAGGCAAAGGTTCCCCACTTGGTCATAAAGGAAGTCTTTACTCTATCTTCCTCCTTAACCATTACCTATTCATAACTAGAATATCCATCCAAAAAAGACATCATTTTTGAACCATTCACAATTTATAAGACTTCATCTAGCGAGGGTAATGGGTAATTATCCTTTTTGAGAGGCTAACTTCAAATTGAAAAAATCTACACAAAGTTGAATATCTCCATTCTTCATTCATACAAGAACTAGATTAGCCTCCCATGTGGAGTAATGCATAGGGAAGATAATCTTTGCATCCAATAATTTCTTGACTTTCTTTAGTATCAGAGGTTTGAGGATGGTATTAATGGATCTTTACCTTTGTCAGAAAGGTTTGGCATCTAGTTTGAGGGTAATATCATGTGTAATGATCCAAGGATCATATGTCTTTAGATCTTCATAGCTCCAAGCAATGGCATCCTTGTATTTTGTGAGTAATTTGAGCATGTCTTCCCTTTCCTATAAACTACATACTTTCCAAAGCTTTACCATCTTTGGATCATCTTCCATTCCTAAATTGTATGAATCACATTCATTGGTCCCCTTTCTTCATGAGTTATTTTGTTGAGTACCATTTGATCATGACCAAAAATATGTTCTAATTCAACCATCCCTTTTGGAATAGTATTACTCTTTAGGTTCAAGATTCCATCTTCATCTTGAATTTGAGTATCCTCCAATTTCTCATCTAGGCTATCATCTATTTCTTGTCCCTTAAAGTGACCATACACATGATAAACTCTAGTATGTGTTGGTCATCTTGAAAAAATTGCAAGTTTGTGATGTTGTCCAAAATAGATGGAGCAACAAACAGTTCAACTGAAAACCATTTCAACTTTGTTCCTTCAATGGGATGTAATGCATTAGCTAAAATAGGAAGGACATCAGCTACCATATCCTTTCTTCTTGGAATATACTTTATGTTCAAAGCTTGGAAGTCATCTAACATGTCCCATACCCTTTTCCTATAGGCAATCAATCTTTTATCATTGCAAGAGTACAATGATTTTACTTTTTGAATAACCAATTGAGAGTATCCTTCAAAAATGAGAGTTGTAACTACTTTCTCAAGTGCAAAGAGAAGTCCTCAAGCCATAGATTCATATTCCAAAATATTGTTAGTGCATTAGAATTGCAATCGATATGTTGCATAAAAATATTTACCTTTTGGAGGAACTAGCTCGATACCTGCACTGGCTCCTAATTTACACTTGGAACTATCAAAGTGAAGAGTCCAAATTGGGTTTTCTCTTGGTTCTCTAACCTTGTGGTTATTTGTTCTCAATTTTTATTTTATTTGAGCTTTAAAGTATTGTATCTTAAGAACCCATTATAATTTTCCAGACGACAGACTTGATGATTCTTTGTTATGAATACTAGGTAGAGGAGACATGTGTTTCTCTTACTTTTCCTAAATTTCCCCTATCAGATCTTGAATTTATTAACCCTTTAGTAGAGGACAAACAACCATAGAAGTCCATCCCTAGCCTATTATGTACCTTGTTCTTCTTTATAATTTGATCATTCTAGGCAGAAGAGAAGACAAACCTCCACCATCTAAAGAGGTATCACTATATGATGCATTCAAATCTTCAGTTACCCATTTAATATCTTCAATAGCATTAGAAAAATTTGTAGGAGTTTGGTTTTGGGTAGGTTCCTCTTGTGGATCATCAACTTTCTTTACTTTGACCAATTGGGTCAACACTCTAGCAACTACTTCTTGACATGATGAACATTTAAACTTAGAATGACTAACTTTATGCCATTGACAAAATCCTACAAGGAGGAGAATATTGGGATCAACCTCTTCTCCTAGAAATTGTAGGTTAGCCATCATTTGGTCTATGAATTGTGTTATGACCTCATCCTTTAGGGATGGAATTGTGGAGCCGATATCTTGATTATTTGGTTTTTCGGCTGACATAGTGTTAAAGTGTTGGTTTAAAGAATAATTTTGACAGCTGAGTGTCAATACACTTAACCATTTTTCACTATACATGTAGAGTAATATGAAGTTCTAAGCTATATTAAGTGCCGAGCTATAATAAGTGCCAAGTAACATAAGGTGTCGAGTGATATCAAGTGTCGAGTAACATAAGGTGCCGAGTGATATCAAGTGTCGAGTAATAACAAGTGTTGAGTAATAATAAGTGCCAAGTAACATAAGGTGCTAAGTGATACAGTTTTGTTTAGGTGCCAAGGTATCCAGGAAACAACATGTGCCAAGCATTAGTAATGCTTCAAGCTGAGTAACTCAGGATATTAGCATAAGAGTTTGTAATTGCACAAACTATGATGTAAACCATTTTTGTAGCCGACATAAGATAAATCTCAAAAGATATAAAGATAAGAACAAATATTTTACATTTTCTATGCAATCTGCACGTAGCTAATTGGAAAATTGGAAAGACATGCAACCAATCAGAAAAAGGAAAGTATTGAGCGAGAAATTAAGATTCAATGTGGATCGTAGATCCATATCTAACCCTAAGTCTTCGAAGTCTTTTTAAGGAAGATGAAAGTTTCACTGAATAGACAGATGAGAGAAGGAGAGTAGTGTTAAAGGAGAAACATAATGGAATTCAGTGAAAGGAGACATAGAAAGTAAGAGCAGCAATTCAATAATCAGTTGATTAGAACAAAGAAAAGTAGAAAAATAGAAATCAGATCTCAGAGGATCAAAATCAGAGAAAGAGCTAGAACAAGTACCTACATTCAGAAAACAAGGATTGCAAACTATCAGGTTTATAATACCTAATACTCTCTTACCATAGTATTAGAAAGGAAATCCTATGTAGATAGGTTGGCTTAAAAACTATCTATAGATCCTTATCAAAAGGTGAATAAATCCTTTAATAGGGTGACACTTCATGTGAAGTGTTTGAAATCCTTTAACCAGGTCACTATTGACATAGTGTAAAGCCTTTGACAGGGCATGCCTTTAATAGAGCAGACCATCAAAAGTGGTTGAACAATATTGCTATAATTATTTTTGTGGGTATCATCCCCACCCCAGTTTTACCTTCTTATTCCTGGAGGGTTTTCGGGTTACCAAATTCCAGTGTTATGTGTTGTTGATGCATTTCTTAGTTTCATGTTTTCTTGATGTATTCACATGCATGAAATTTACTTTCAGTTAAAAGTTTTATTAGTTAAAGTAAAATACTTCTGATTCACCCCCCACCCCTCTCATAAGTATTCTTTCCATATTTGAATATTCCAACAATTGGTATCAGAGCATATTAGGTTCTCACAAGAAAAATCCTAATAGCTTAGAGGAAAAGATCTAAAGATGGAAGTTTTCAAACTTGGAAAGATCATTGAAAATCAGGTGATAGATGTGCAACTTGCTCTACATAGCTTGGAGGAATCTAGAAATAAGTTGAGAAACTCATTGAAAAGAAGGAAGGATCTAGCCATAGCCAAAAATGAGATAAAATAAAAGGAGATTGATACCAAAAATATATTTTCCAATGGAGATACTAAAGAGTTTGATGCAGCAATTATAGAACTAATGGAGAAAAACAAAGTTCAAGCAGATGAGATAAGATCTCTTAAGATGGAACATGAATCACAGGCCATAATGTTATGTGAAATCACTGAACAAAAGAAAAGAGCAGTTGAAGACAAAGCCATGATGGAAAATGACAAAAGGAATCTTACAAACAGGCTTGAAGAAAAATGTACTGAATTGACAAGGATCTCAAACATGCAGATGGATACACTTGTCCAAATGATGAACCTTCATCATGAACTTAATGTGAAAGACATTGAGATCTCTACACTGAAAATACAGAATGAACAATTGTAGAATGACTTAAGAAGAGAGAAGGAAATTTTAGAAAGCTTCAATAAACCGAATGAAGTCATCAAGTATTTTGAGCAATTATTGAAATCCCCAAGATCAACCCATGATACATTAGGACTTGGATATAACAGCACTGAAGTTGGAGAATCATCAAAGAGTGCAGAAAAAAGAAGCAACAAAGGTAAAAATGTCAAACCTACATGTCATTTCTATGGAAAGAAAGGACATACATCTAATGTATGTAGAAGCAAGAATACCCATCAGCATGATAAATCTAAGAATGTAAGCCATTGTCATAAGTGCAAGAAGCAAGGTCATCAAGCATATGAATGTAGAACCAAGACTACTAAGACATCAAGATTTGAGGATCACTGTCACATTTGCAAGAAATATGAACATAGAGCTTTTGAATGCATATCAAAGCCTATGTGGACATCAAATCAACCAGCAAAGACATCAAACCATGAATTTTGGGATTACAACACTAGGTACAATTGTGACTATTGTCAAGAATATGGACATACACCCCAAAATTGCATAAGAACACATTTTAGGGGAAACTATAAAAGATGGTTGAGTCAAACTACATGTTTTAGTTGCTTAAAAACTAGTCATGTCAACAAGAATTGTCCAACAAGGAAAAAGGCACCAAGTTCTAAGTTCAACAATGAAAAGGAAAAGATAGATGTTGAACATATCAGAAGTGAGATGAATAAGAAATGGAAGAAGAAAGATGGGTGTAGCACATCAAGTGCAAAGATCACTTCACCTAATAGGTCAAGTGATCACACTTCATCAAATTAAGCAAGAATGTGTGTGTGGGATTGATAAACTAAGTTACATCATACATCAATCCCAAAAGATAGAAGAACTGCAAAGAAGAAATCAGCATAGGCAAAGATGCTAAGTCAAAATTAAGAGTCTTGCAAAATCTGCCAAAATTTTCTTTAGGCGCCAAGTTGCTAATAGCGATCGAGTTGATAGATGATGTCGAGCTGTGAAATATTAATGGGAGTCGAGCAAAGTGAAACACAATGGGTTCCGAGTCATGTCGAAATCCTTCAAGTGTTGAGTAGATAATTGTTAGTGCACTAAGCATTAATTACTCTATTTTGAAGGGTACATAGTTCGATTTTTTATCTCTTCGCACCATTCAAATGCAAAGCAAAGCTAAGAAGAGAAGAGAAGATCAAGGTCAACATAGAAGCCATTTGTGAAGATTTCAACAGTGATTCAGCACAAGTGTCATCGATTTGAGGTATTTTACTTAAGTGTCGAGCTACATAGAGTTTATAAACTTTTTTTAAACTGTAAACCCTAGTTTGGAAAACAATGGCATCTAGGTCTAGAACCACTAAGGGTAAAGAGAGTCATGAAATGCAGTTGGTTAGTAATGAAGTCAAGCAACCTAAATTCAAGCCCATTCTAGAAGTTGCATATAAGAATGATCTCATAGGTGCATTATCAGTTATTCCTGATAAAGTTGTTATGGTCCTAGATATTCACAGATGTTATAACTACAAAATAGGAGCCATAGGAGATTTAGAAATTTACAATGCTTATGACAAGCTATGTGAGAACAAGATACCGAAAGATGAATTCTCAATAGTAGAAAGAAAAGGATTAACCAAAACCCTAGAATTTTTTATTATTTTCAAAATTGAATGCGTACGCATAGTTTTGAGCAGAATACATGATGGAGCCTTTTGGTTAGAGTCAAGGCCAGTGAAGTTCACCAAGAGAACTGTTCATAGGGTTACTGGTATTCCAACCCTAGATCGGCCAAAGACCATGCGTAGTGACAAAAGGGAAGTAATAGAGAAAAACATGGGTGTTAAGTGGAATAATAGAGGAATGACTATTGATACAGTCATAGATCCCCTACTAGATTTTGTTGTGAGAATCATTTCACACAAATTCTATCAGTCAAGTAGATTAAATAGTGTGCCTTGTATAGCAGTTGATGTTGCATACAAGATAACTAAAAAGGATCATACTTATGATCTAGCAGAGCTCATGTTTCAACAAATTAATGAGAATCTGGGAGCTATAAGGAAGAACAAGGGAGCTCAGTGCAAATTTGGATCAGTTTTGGTGTGCATATTTTTCTATCTAATGAAAGAATTCCCTTCTATAGGTAAGGTGAGATGGAGTCTAGACAAAACAATTGTTGAACAAATTAATGGATATATTGAACAGATGGGTGAAAATTTTGATGCCCAAATGACTAGCTACTTTGAGGACTTTAAACAGTCCATGAAACAAAGAATGAGGATTCCAGTCTCATTGACTGAGAAATATGAAAAAGATATTTGTTTTCTTGTAGATATTGATTATACCTATATACAAGCAGTCATACCTAGAGTAAGATGTCTTAGGCCACTAGGCTATGAACTCGACATTGATCAAGCCTCTGCAGCAATAACAACCCTCCTTGCAGAAGAAGTTGATAAGAATGCAAAAGCTTTTGGAACCTATGATGTTTTTAAATCAAGGGTGATAACAGATTTGAAGACTGCCTCAACAGTAAAGAAGAAAGAAAAATTGGTGAGACAAATCAAGAGAAAATTTGGTGTTGAAGGAGAAGGAACAGTAGAAGAGGAAGAAGAATACATTGAAATTGAGGAAGATGAACCACAAGGTCTGAATCAAGCATTAGGAGAAGAAAATGTGGAAAGTGCTAAGGAAAAAGAAGCCGAGGAAGCACAAGTTGAAACCAAGGTCACAAAAAGAAAGGCCACAACTCCTCCTACTCCTCAACCCAAGGGAAAGAAAGTAGTTTCTCTTGCACCAAAGAGAACTACTATAAGGGCTGCAGCACAAAAAGCCCAAGAGGAGGCAAAAGAGAAGAGGAAAACTCTAAAGAAGACTACTGTCAAGCCTAAGAAGAAAATAAAATTTGTTGCCCAACCTCAAATAGATGAGGAAAAGACTGAGTAAGAGGACAACAACCAATTTCAAGTGGTAAGGCAAAAACCTGAGACTACTATTGATAAATTATGCTCAAAGATTAGGAATGATGATTTGAAAGGTTTAAAGAATCTAAATTTTTCTAAGCTCACCAAGAAGAGAAAAATAAATTAGAGGAATCTGTGTATGCTATGATGGCTGAATATAAGCACACACCTCTAGAATTAGATGAATCAATGCCTAAAGAATTGTACAAAATTGTAGAAGATAAATGGCATTTTTGTTTACAAATAGAAAGGGACATAAGGGAATCAACATTAGCACATTTTTTTCCTAATTTAACTAAGGATAAAATAACGAATGCAGTCAAAAGGCATAACAATAGATTCACTCCCAAACATAGAGCATTCAATATTTTACAGAACAAAATTGAAGAGGTAGTTACAAAATCCACAAGATTGTGGAAAATAGTTTACAAGAAAATAGAAGATGTGTATAATGAAGAATATAAGGCAGAGGAAAGTGCCAAAATAAAGGAGAAGAAGGTGTCAAGAATCAAAGAAAAAGAGAAGGAACAAGAGGAGAAGAAGGTTAAAGAAGAAAAGGAAGAAAAAGCACATACATAGGAGAAAGAGGAAGAGAAAGATACAACTGAGCCACAAAGTGTGCAAGACACATAGGTATCCCCTCCTAGTCCTCCTCATGCCACCATCACACCTACAAAGATTATCAAAATCAAGGATGTTATAGACACTTCAAGTCCAAACATCAATCCATTAACTACAGAGGATTTAGAAATCTTTGACCAATCATCACTAGTAACAAAATTATGTTCAAATCATGTATTGGTCAGTGTTGACGAATTGTAGAATCCAGTAGTCAAAACAAAAGTAGTCAAGGTGAAAACACAAGGACCACCTTTGACCACATAATCTATTGGTATTCTATTCCTTCCACCACCACTTCCACCAAGTGTAGTCATTGATACACTTCAGATGCTGAGTACAGTAGCAGGGGAAATTAAAGAAATGTCTAAATAGCCAACAAGTTCAACCACACCTAGTGATCATCAAAAGGATATACAAGCTGAAGAAAAAGATGAGAAAAAAAAGAAGGAGGAGTTTGCAATACAAACATTGGTTGCATTACCAAAATCTAGTACTCCAACACAAACTCTCCAGTAGTTGAGCACTGATAGGTTACAATTACAAATCAGGACACCAGGCTCAAGCTCATCAAAGGCAGTTAGGAAACTTCACTATGGAGTTCCTGAGTATTATGAAGAAATAAAGATTCCATATTATGAATCTAGCACTCTCACTGAAGAGAAGATCAATGAAATTTAGAGTGCATTAGATAGAAGAAGGATACAAGAAGCACTAAGAAGAGAACATAACCACAAGCTTACCTTGAATGAAATCAAAGACATATTCATAGAAGCTTTTTGCTTATAGTCTCTAGATGAGTCAAGGCCAATTATAGAACAACTATCTGATATAGTTGACCAGGTGACTAGTGAAGACTAGGAAACAAACACCAAATTACTAGAATGGTTAGATAGAAAATTCCAAGGCAAGGTAAACAAGAAAATATCTAATGATATAGCACTATCACAAGTGGAATTGGCTAAGAAAATTGAAACAGTTAAAACTGTACTTGGAAACATATTTTCCCTATACAACAAGTTGTGCGATTTTTCCACATTCACGCAGTACACTAGCTTGAAGATACTAAGCTTGGAGAAAATTTTGAAGATTTCTAGCATGCAACTCCCTACAAATCTAGCTCAGAGTGAGAATTATTTTGCCCAATCGATTCACACACAAAGGTAGTTAGCTATTTTAGTAGCAGAGGATGCAACCACCAAATCTAAATTGATGCAAATTCAATCCTTTATTACTCCTCATTTTGAATTACTTCACAAGGAGCAGATAAATGTAGAGACAGTCCTCAAGAAAGACACCAATCTTTCTACATCTGATGGACTTGTACACCTAGCAGCAGAGATTGCCATCCAGCATAAGTCATTGAATGTTGCACTAGCAAATTGGGATGCAACTCTGAAGGTACTCCTTGAAGTAAATAGTACATTTTTGGCCAAGTATGGCATTTCCCTATAGAATCCTTGACATAAGTGTCAAAAAGGGGGAGAATAAGTATGGAGGAGTGTTAAGAAGAGATTAAGTATGGGGGAGTCAAGTGTAGAATGAAATGATATGATGAAAGGGGGAGATAGAGAATTTTTGACAAATTTTGATATAACATATTGGTCAGAATGCAGAAATAGGACAAAAGTCACTAAGTGTACAAAAGCATAATAAGAAGTCATAAGGTATATTGTTATTTGTTCCTAAATTTTTTTTTTTAGCAAATAAGAAGATACATACATAATGTCAAAGATCACAGGATCTTAGTTAAGTGTTTTTATCACTCATGTCAAAGGGGGAGATTGTTGGTTTAAAGAATAATTTTGATAGCTGAGTGTCAATACACTTAACCATTTTTCACTATACATGCCGAGTAATATGAAGTGCCAAGCTATATCAAGTGCCGAGTAAATAATTTAATTATTTAATTATTTGATTGGCTATAAGGAAGCACAATCCATGTGCTCTCCTCTCATGCAATCTGAGCCCTCCATGAGCTTTTTCCCATCCTTGCATCTTAGCCCTCAATCCCTCAAGCCTCTTGCCTATAAATTGAATCCTCTCCCAAGCCATTTTAACATAATCCATGAAGTAAAGTCATAATGCCATTTTGAGAAGCCATTTTACATCAAAACCATACACTCACACCCAAATTCCAACTCCATTTGAAGCCCTTTTTGAAGAATAAGCTTGAGCATACATCCTATCTATTTAGACAAAGCTACTCAACAAGAGAGCTTCTCATTGAGAGAGCCCATTAATGGATCATATTCTCAATTGAGAGTTCATCTTAGTCTATCTTGAAGTTTATGAATTTTGTTTAGTTTGTAGAAGCTTTATTTAAATTTGGTTTCTATTAGCATACTAACATTGCTCATATACATTTTGGCACGCCCGGTGGGACCCCGCATGGGTCATCAAAATGTAGACACCTAAAAACCTTTAGAAAATAAAGTATTTTTATTTTCTGAAAAAATCTTTGATGACATCATCATTTATTAATTAATTAATTAATTAATTAATTAATTAATTTTTATGCCATTAAATCCCTTAATTAAAAATATTTAATTAAGGAATCCCTCCCTAAAATGTTTAAATCTTATTTAAACATTATTTCCTTATTTATTAATTATTTAATTAATAAATTGACCAAAAATCCTAAAATAAATTAAAAATTTATTTTTTGCACAAAACATGGCCAATTTCCTTAGGACCAATAACCTCTTCCAAAATCTTCTAATCCTTCTTTAATTTCAATTAAAGGCTAATCCGATCATTTCCTACCCCTAATCCCAACTCAAAATATTTAATTAAGATTAAATATTAATCCTCATGTTTATTAAAAAAGTTTTAATAAATATTGAAATGTCCCTTTACTGATTTTTATTGATATTTCCAGCCTCAAATCAGAACTTTAAAATCAAACAACCAATATTACAAAGATCTGCCAATTTTCCAATAAAACCCAAATCGGGTATGTCCAAATTAGTGCCAAAAATTTCACAACTTCACAAATTATTAATAAATCTGAAAATGGACATTTTTACAGAAATTTCAGCAGCATAACAGCCTACAAAATGACATTTCCAGATTTTTATAGCCTTTACACAACAACTCACAAATGTAGGGCAAAACTATGCTCAATCGGGCTCCCGAAATTAACACAAAAATGCCCGGAAACACCACAAAACACTCATAAACTATCTCAGAAGTTTAATCATGACCCAATACATATATTCAACTCTATTTTAACATCATAAAGTCTAAAATATAGCAGCAAACCAAACTGATATGAAACACTTAACTGAAAACCCAAACTCAAACCAAAAACAACCCCGAAAACACCCAAATCGGCACTATTCAGCACAAATGCAAACTCTGTATGAGCATGCACATGGAATGGCTTCAAACTCCCATCCTTAGCCTTCCTAGAAACCTAAAAACTCCTGTTCTTGGGTCTCCTTCTCCACAGGTTTGGCAGCCTCTGAAGAACAACAAGAAAATTAGCAAGAATCAAGATGTAGAATGAGCCCAAAATGCCTCCAAACCCCTTTTAAAGAGGGCATAACCCTAACTCACATCCAAGAGGGGTTAATAAAATATAATTTAATAATAACTTTTATTTATTAGTCCATTGGTTTCCAAAGATTAACCCCTTTTTCTGAAATTTCACCTTTTTGGAGCCTGCTTGCCTTAACAAAGTTTTTTTTTTTTTAATTATTTGAATAGGGGACATGACAAGTCCTCCCCTCCCAAATATTGCTTGTCCTCAAGAAATGAAGGTTGGAATTCTCAAGAATATGTTCTCCTTCACAAGTTGCATCCTCTAGTAGTAATCCTTTCCATTTGACCAAATGCTCTATGATGCTCCTATTTCTCAACCTTTTCTCTCTTGTATCCAAAATCTCTTCTCGTATCAAAACTAATTTCCCTTCATCATCAAGAGGTGGTAATCCTGTAGATACTATGGTTTGCTAGCCTAGAACCTTCTTTAAGCAAGATACATGAAAAATATTATGTATTTTGCTGTTTGGTGGGAGCTCCAATTCATAAGCTACCTCTCCTACCTTCTTGATGATTTTATAAGGCCCATAGAACCTTGGCTTGCGTTTCTCTGCCCCACTTCTCTTCAAGGTGCTTTGCTTATATGGCTGCAACCTAAAAAATACCAAATCTCCCACCTCAAAAGATCTTTCAATCCTTTTCCTATCAGCATATATCTTTTGTTGGTTTTGTGCATGTTGTAGAATATCCTTGAGGGAACTTATTATGTCTTGGCTTTGCTTGATGAAATCACTTGCTGCGGGTACTCTGCTATCAGAAAGTATTAGATCAACAAAGGAAAGGGCATCATAACCATAAAGAGCACAAAAAAGAGGCATACCAATAGACATGTGATGAGATGTATTGTAACAATACTCCCCTAGGTGTAACCATTTCACGCAAGCATGTTGTTGATTTGAAACATAGTTCCTCAAATATCCTTCTATGCATTTATTAACTATCTCTGTTTGTCCATCTGTTTGAGGGTGATAGCTAGTACTGGGAGTGAGTTCAGTTCCTACCAAATGAAAGAGCTCTTCCAAAAAGAGCTGAGGAATCTACTGTCCCGGTCACTAACAATGTTTCTAGGCAAACCATGTAATCTAAAAATTTCCTTGAAGAATAATTCGGCCACTTGTGATGCCTTGAAATCAGATGTGATAGGAAAGAAATGTGCATACTTAGTTAGTCTATCTACCACCACATATATGTAATCCTTACCTTGAACCTTGGGCAACCCAGTGATGAAATCCATGGAAATACTTTCCCATTTTTGTTCGGGAATAGGAAGTGGCTGCAACAACCCTGCATGAAAATTTTGCTCACTCTTGCTTTGTTGGCATACCATACATTCCTTAATGTGTTTAAGGACATCCTCCTTCATACCCTTCCATGAAAACTGCTCTCAAATTTTTTTGTATGTCTTGAAGTATCCCTAGGGACCAGCCAAAGGTGTGTCATGAAAGGCCCTCAATATCCTCTCCTTAGTTTTTGACCTTGGCACTAAGAAGATCCTATTCTTGTAATAAATCAATTCATCAACAACCTTGTACCTATTATCATCCACTAACTTATCCAAAATCTTGGTGGCAAATGAATCTTTAGCATACTCTAAAATTATGGAGACTTTCCAATCAGCAGAGATAGATGATAAGGAACACAAAGTGGGCTTTCTTGAGAGAGCATCAGCAACCACATTATTCTTTCCTTTCATGTATTCAATATCAAAATCATAAGCTTGCAATTTGCTTACCCATTTTTGTTGATGATCATTCAAATCCCTTTGGTTCAAGAAGAACCTGAGGCTATTATGGTCTATCTTTACAATGAATCTCCCACATACCAAATATTGTCTAAACTTATGAAGTGCATGCATGATTGCCAACATTTCCTTATCATAGATGGAGTACCCTTTCTCTAATTGATTTAATTTTCAACTCTCAAATTTTATTGGATGTCCCCTTTGAGTTAGGACAGCCCCTATACCTTCTCCCGAAGCATCACATTCAACAACAAAAGGTAAAGAGAAATCTGGAATTGCAAGCACAGGGCATGAACTCATTACCTTCTTAAGCTTATCAAATGTTTTTTGTGCCTCTTCTGTCCAAACAAAAGCTCCTTTCTTTGTCAAATCGGTCAAGGGGGCAGCAAGCTGAGAAAATCCCTTGGAAAATCTCCTATAGTAGCTACACAACCCAAAGAAACCTCTCAACTGTGTAAGATTAGTTGGTGGAGGCCAATCCAAAATTGCTTGGATTTTTTGTTGATCAACCTGTACTCCTTTAGAGCTTATAATATGTCCCAAATATAGGATCTCTGTCAAACCAAACTCACATTTAGATAGCTTAGCATAGAAGGATTGCTGCTCCAAGATTCCCAAAACAGTGTCTATGTGCTTTAGATGCTCTTCCCATGTTTTACTGTATATCAAGATATCATCAAAAAATACCAAAACAAATTTTTGAAGATGCTGACTGAATACCTTATTCATACAAGATTGAAATGTTGCAGGTGCATTAGTGAGTCCAAATGGCATAACAAGAAATTCAAAGTGCCCATAGTGACATCTGAAAGCAGTCTTTTCCACATCTTCACTCCTCATTCGGATTTGATGGTAGCCTTATCTTAAGTCAATTTTTGAGAAGTATACAACACCATGTAACTCATCAATGAGTTCATCTATGCATGGTATGGGATACCTATTTTTGATGGTCTTCTTGTTTAGAGCCCTGTAGTCTATACACATTCTCATTGTACTATCCTTTTTCTTGACAAGTACCACAGATGATGCAAATGAACTAGAGCTAGGCCTTATGAATCCCATGTCCAGGAGTTCTTTAATAGTTTTTTCAATTTCTTCCTTATAACCTCTTGGATGGTGGTATGGGGTTGTTATAACTGGTTTGGCACCCTGTTCTAACTCTATAACATGCTCAAAACCTCTATCTGGTGGTAATCCTGGAGGCAAATCATTGAAAACTATACTATGCTTATCAAGAATATTTTGAATTTCAAAATGGAAATTACCTTGATTCTTTAGAGAGCTTGTTGGTTGGATTATGACTCCTACTGCCCATGTTACTTGTCCTCTTCGAAGAGTCCTCTCCATCCTCTTTGCAGAGACCACCTTAGGTGCTCCATTCAATAACCCTCTCAATATGACTTCTTTCCCATTGGAATGAAATTTAAACTCCATAGTTTGATGGTTCATGTAATAGCCTCCGATAGAGTGCAACCATTGAACACCCAATACAAGATCTGTCTCCCCAATACCAACCACATAGAAGTCATCACATAACTCATAGTCTCTTAAGGTCATCTTGAGTTGTTTCACCACCCGTGTGCAAGGCATAGTGAATCCATCAGCTACAGTAACATTGAATCCCTCAAAATCTTCTGCTTTAAGCCCTCTTTTCATGACAAATCCCTCATCAATAAAATTGTGAGTTGCCCCACTATCAAGAAGAACAGTCAACCTTTGCCCTGCTAGTAGCCCTTAAATTCAGAAGGGATGGTATCTTGGGACTCCTGATAATGCTGCTAAAGTGCCATCCTTGTTGATTTCTTTTACTTTCTCTTCTTCTACCTCCTCCTTAGTATCATGAAATTCCTCATGCTCATCTGAATTAAATTCTGAAGCAACTTCAATATAGTGCACTTGACCTTTCCCCAAACATCTATGTCCTGGAACCCATGGTTCTCTACAAGTAAAACAAAGCTTTTTCCTTCGTAATTCACTCCTAGTCTCTTCATCTACCTTCTTTTTTGCCACATTTGTCACATCTTTTGGTGGTAGTGTTGGGAAAATCTTTTTCTGAAAATTTCCCTTATGTTGCCAAAGATTTGGGGGTTTTTGATTAGTGATTGATTTCATAGGCACGCAAGTTTCAAGTTGCAAGCTTCTTTTGATAGCTTCCTGTAAGGTTGAGGGTGAGAAAGCCTTAACCAAACCCTTAACAGAATCTTCTAAACCATCAAGAAAAGGATAAACGATCTCTTTTCACTCATATCAGGTACCATAACAGCCACCTTTTGAAATTCTTCTATATACTCATTAACCTATTTGGTTTGCTTCAACTTTGAAAATTCTTTAAAGTACTCTTCAGCATCCTTGAGGTCAAATCTATCTATCACCCTTTGACTGAAATCTTCAAATGTAGTTACCTGATCATGACCTTGAGTAGTCATTCCAGGATACCACCAATCATAGGTTGCATCTTCCAAGTGTAGACTTGCAAATTGAATAGCATCACTCTCTTTCATGGGGTTAAGTGTGAAGAAAGTTTATAATTTTTGTAGCCATGCTCTAGCTGAAATTTTATTTGTTCTATCAAAAGTAGGTGCTGTAAACTTTCTTATTTTATTTTTGAGCTCTCTTCCACTTGTGTCATGCTCCCTCTTGTTCTCTTTCTTGGGCATCAAAGCGTTCATCATATCCACATATTCTCTAAAAGGAACTGAACTACGAAAGTCATCATCTAAGCCATTGTAAGTAGCTCTTAATGTAATCAAATTACCTGTAACCTCTTCCACTAGATTAATGGCTAGATTTGGTACTGGTGGCTCATCTGCAGGCAAGAAAATAGATTTGGTTCATTTAGATGGTGTGGATCTCCCATTTCTCGGCTCCTCTGAAGTGCTCCCTTTCTCATTAATAGATGCAATTCCTTGTAATTTTTCTATCAATATTCGTAAAGCCTCTCTAATTTCCGCCAAACCATCCATTGTTTGCTTCTGAGTATTTTGGATGTCTTGGAAGAATTTCTTTGCCATCTCATCTGGATCAGCCATACTTTTTTCTTCCTTGGATTTTGTACTTTTGCTTTCAACTAGGGGTTTGATCAAAATTTCTTTATTCTTTTCTCGCTGCAAATATCTTTTTTCTCTTTCACTTAGTTGCATGCAATCATAAAATATGACATGCAAGATCTGGGTAGTTATCAAAACTTGACATGCAAGATCTGGGTAGTTGTTAAAACTGACATGCAAATTCTACAAACCCTCAAGCTGGCAAGATCATGGCTCTGATACCACTGAAATGTCCCTTTACTGATTTTTATTGATATTTCCAGCCTCAAATTAGAACTTTAAAATCAAACAACCAATATTACAAAGATCTGCCAATTTCCCAATAAAACCCAAATCGGGTATATCCAAATTAGTGCCAAAAACTTCACAACTTCACAAATTATTAATAAATCTGAAAATGGACATTTTTACAAAAATTTCAGCAGCATAAAAGCCTACAAAATGACATTTTCAGATTTTTATAGCCTTTACACAACAACTCACAAATGTAGGGCAAAACTATGCTCAATCGGGCTCCCGAAATTAACACAAAAATGCCCGAAAACACCACAAAACACTCATAAAATATCTCAGAAGTTTAATCATGACCCAATACATATATTCAGCTCTATTTTAACATCATAAAGTCTAAAATACAGCAAAAAACCAAACTGATATGAAACACTCAACTGAAAACCCAAACTCAAACCAAAAACAACCCCGAAAACACCCAAATCGGCACTATTCAGCACAAAGGCAAACTCTGTATGAGCATGCACATGGAATGGCTTCAAAATCCCATCTTTAGCCTTCCTAGAAACCTACAAACTCCCATTCTTGGGTCTCCTTCTCCACAGGTTTGGCAACCTCTGAAGAACAACAAGAAAATTAGCAAGAATCAAGATGTAGAATGAGCCCAAAATGCCTCCAAACCCCTTTTAAAGAGGGCATAACACTAACTCACATCCAAGAGTGGTTAATAAAATATAATTTAATAATAATTTTTATTTATTAGTCCATTGGTTTCCAAAGATTAACCCCTTTTTTTGAAATTTCACCTTTTTGGAGCCTGCCTGCCTTAACAAAGTTTATTTATTTTCAATTATTTGAATAGGGGACATGACAAATATCTCCTCAACCCAAAACCTTGAAATAAATAAAACTTTATTTATTTCTTAAAACTATAACTTATCCTCATCCTAAGAAGTTCTAGACTCTTCTAGAAAGTCTTCATCCTCATCCTAGGAAATTCTAGACTATTCTAGAACATCTTTATCCTCATCCAAAGTCTAGACTCTTCTAGAAGATGTCTTTAAACCTAATCCTAATCCCCTCCTAACCTTGTCACATTCCCTAAACATGGGTTAAGACTTACTAACCCAAGCCAAAGTTAACAAATATCTCCTCTTTCACCCACCCTCATTAAATGCCATCCACTTGCCTATCCCTAAGCTAATCCTAAACCATCCTAATCCATCCTCTAATCATTTGCACAAGCCTAAACAAGCTTAAAACCTTCCTAATCAAGTCCAAGTAAAAATTTCTCTCATCACCCTCGAAATATCTCAACCATAAAACTTTATGAAGTCCACTAGGTCATAAATGACTCTTACAAGCCCTTTTATTGCTCTTACAAGTCATTATGAGGGTCTTTATGAAGATTTTATCCTTTGAGCCTCCTTTGTTGACTCATCCTTCCCCTTTCCTCCATCCTCTCACCATGTGACATGTGTCACTCCTTGATTGGCTATAAGGAAGCACAATCCATGTGCTCTCCTCTCATGCAATCTGAGCCCTCCATAAGATTTTTCCCATCCTTGCATGTTAGCCCTCAATCCCTCAAGCCTCTTGCCTATAAATTGGATCCTTCCCCTTTGCAAAATAACACAATCCATGAAGTAAAGTTATAATGCTATTTTGAGATCCAAATCCATACTAAAGCCATCTATCCACACCAAAAATTCACAATCATCCATTGAAGCCTTTGGAAGCATATTGAGCATACATCCTATCCATTTAGATAAAGCCATTCAACAAGAGAGCTTCTCATTGAGAGAGCCCATTAATGGCTCATATTTTCAATTGAGATCTCATCTTAGTCTATCTTGAAGTTTATAAATTTTTTTTAGTTTGTAGAAGCTTTATCTAAATTTGGTTTCTATTAGCATACTAACATTGCTCATATACATTTTGGCACGCCCGGTGGGACCCCGCATGGGTCATCTTCATTAGCTTTCTTAGTCAAGTTTTGTATGTCATTTGCTTATTTTGGCTAATTTTACTTGTTTTTGTGATTGGTAGGATTGTATAAATTGGTTTTTTAGGTCCACATGAACATGAAGAAGACAAAGGAACTCATAATCTATCTCATAGTGTTTGCAGATTTTTCAAGCTTATAGGTGGACAAAGAACTTGAAATTCTTCTTTCTCTTCTTGTCTATATTCTTCTTATTCCATCTACTTCTTCTTCTTCTTCTTGTGGGAGATCTTGGCCATTTTTTTTTAAGGAAGCAAAATCATACACACTTCTTTTTAGTGCTTAAAATGAACCCCCAAATCATACTTAAATCCATTGAAAAATTAAAAATTTGCAAAAAAGAAAAAATCTTTTAACAAGTGAAACTAAACCAATATAATAATTTGCATCCTTGCAACATCAAGGTTTTAGATGCATTCATGCAAAATTAGGAACACTTCATTTTTGGGAATTTAAAAAGAACTTCAAGTTTTCATTTCAAAAGGTTCAAAATCAACACTAAGTGCACACTAAAGTTCTTTTAAAAAATCTCATTAAAACTAAGAGTCCTAAATGGTTGCCAAAAATTGTCCTAAAAGCTTTGTTATTTGTTTCAAACAAATTTCTTATTGCAAAATCTTGAATGTTTCTTAGGTTTTTCATGCATCAAAACAATCTAGGAATATCATTTTTGGGCTTAAAACATGCAAACTAGAACACAAAATCTTGAATGAAAACCAAAGTCCAAAGAGTCATTTTCACTTTTGAGTCCAAAACAATCTTGAATGATCTAAGGTTAAAACAAATCACTTCAAAGTTCTTAAAACAACACACAAAATCTCAATCTTGAATGCTCAAAAGAAAACACTTGAATGTTTAACCACTTGTCTTTGAATGCATGTTGCTAAAATCACTCTTGAATGCCATGGATTAAAATCAAATTTTCCTTGAATGCATGATTAAAACAACAAATCCAATCTTGAATTCTAAGGATCAATTAACCATTGCAATATCAAACACTTCATTTGGAGCTTCTAAAAATTGAACAAAACAAATCTCTTTTCCACATGCAATCTAGGTAAAGTTTGATTTTTGGACATTTAAGAAACCTTGTTAAGTTAAAATACAAATTTGCAAAAATCAATTTGAGTAGTTCCTTGGACTCACCTCTTTTCTAATCATCCATCAAATATTAACCATTGGTTGCAATCTCAGCACCATTTATGAGGATGGGTCTACTTGAAAAAGGTGTTAAATGTTCCACAATCTAACTCACTCACTTGGTCTTTGAATGTTTGCTTTAACTTTATCAAAATTCTTAAATGATCAAAATTATAGATTAAATCGATCACACTTCAAGTTTGGGCACTAAAATTGAACAACAACTGACGTGGAGAGCCTCCGGGCGTGCGCTTGAAATAGAATCTCACACACTTTTGTTTTGGGCTTAAAACAAACTCACACTCAATCTTGAATGCCTTAAAGAAAATTAATCGATACTTGACATGGAGGGCCTCTGGGCGCGCGAGTTTGCTTTTGTTGACCCTAACTCTTCTTATTGTTTGCATTCTTCGATCGATTTACTTTTTTTGGCACTTCAAGTTGGAATTGAACATTGTCTCTTAAACATGAGTGTTTGTAAAGTCTAGATTAGCACACATAAGAGTCAGTTGGTAAAAGAACAAGCATGTTTTTTAGCCCAAGGTCATCCAAGTTGTCTCTCCCCTTGTCGTCTTTTGAGGCCATCTTGGGTGCATAAGATTAGGATCCAAAACCTTGTTTCTTTTTAGGAGGCCTACTTGGGGATTTCATCACCCCTTGGACGACCTCAACTCCAGTGTTCTGGCAGAGTATAAGAATCGGGAGGTGAATCGAAAGACACCTCTCTTGGGATCAAGATTTTATCACTCGGGCTAAGCCTCAAGGAACTTTATACCCTTGAGAAGTGAAAGAGGAGAAGTGGGTTACCGCTCCTCTCGGCTATGTGACATATTTTTTGTCTCATCTACGGATTTGGGCCTCACGTACCTTGGGTATATCGAGGACTCCTTAGCTAAACCAACTGTCAGCCTTGTAGACAACCATCTAGGATGTTAATGTGTTTGAGGTGACTGATCAAAACATTTGTAGAACATACACACTCCTTGGTGCAAGTATCACTTTCTGAGAATCAAAAACTTCTATCTGGTTGTTTCTATCTATTTCTTGATCTTTTATTTGTTGAATTAATATTTGCCAAACTTGGTCAATCCTAGCTTAGGGCATACTTAGCATAGTCACTGCCTATTACAGAAGTTGAATGAGTTGAAGCAAAACAACCAAGATCTCTCAAAGCCAAGAAGATTTAGAAATTGATGTCAGAGCAACCCAAACCCAAACAAAAGTTCCACAAAGTTAAACTCAAACCATCTCTAGCATACCAAAAACTTTTAGCCAAGAGAAAAGAAATAACACCAAGCCCATGAATTACCAAACTCCACAAAGCAGAGGAAAAAGCTACCAATGAAGAACTTCAAGAGGCCTGGTTAGAGCGCACCATCAAATTTAGCCAACATCCAGGAGTTAATCCTGCTTATGCCTTACCAACTAGGCATGATTTCTATGATTAGACACCCTTGTTTCTCCACATATTCTTGGATAAGCTTCACTTTAGAGTCATATTTGTAGAAAAGCCAGCCATCTTAGATTATCCCCTTAAGTATTATTATCTCATCCATCTCATTTAGAATCAAACCATCTAGCCAACAATCAAAACCTCACATCCAAGCCTTCAAAATTGTTCACTTTTGCCAAAAGTTTGCCACTCCTAAAATCTTCCAAATCCATCAATCTCACCAAGGTTATCCCTTTGACAAAGCTTTGTCTAGGGTAATCCAACTTTTTCACTTGTTATCCCTCATCACCTTGAGCTAAAGGTTGGGATCCACAAGTGGTCAATCTCGTGTTCTTCCTAAAGGATCATCAGTCTATCCTTAAGTTGACACAATCACCACCAAGCTTGCACATAGGAAAGCAGAACTTTCGTGTTTTGACAACATATCTTTGAAGTTAGAATCTCCAACCCAATCCTCCTTAGGTTTTGTCATATAGCTTTGCCTTAACCTAGGAAATCATTTGCATAGAGAAGCCTTCCCCCTTTTGCATCCACTAGCATTATTGCATCTCATCCCTAGGAGTATTTTTCATGCCACCCATCACTCGCTTAGCCAAGAAGAAAGAAACAATGGAGCTCTATCATTTGGATCGAACAGCCTCACCCTCCTTGAGCACTCAGCCATCCTTCAGCCCAGAGAAAGCTATGCCATCATGTACTGACATTGAAGCTTTCATGAACCAACCAAGAAATGCAGTATTGGTAAATGCCATTATAGACAAAAACAAAGAGACAATCATGGCTAATTTTCGAAGGGAAAATGTAGGAACCTTTGACTTTGGAAGACCCCCTCCATTATCAGATCCATCTCACCCATTCTTTGGGCAAATACCACCACCCATAGGCTCTTATGATCCAAATTATCCTCAATATATGCCAAAAGAAGAGCCTCCAGCCAATCCATATGATCCAACAGACCCAAACATACCATCATCCACCCAAGTTGAAATCTCCATGCCACAAGCCAACCCAGCCACCACCACTCCATCCTTGGTTCATACCTCTCTGCTCCAAACCCCCTTTACTCAAAATAGCTCACCCTTCACCCCCTTCACTATTGTTGCTGCTGCTCCCCAACCCAACCTTCCAAATCCACCCATCTCCCAAATCAGTGCTAGCATCTTTGGCCAACCTCAACAATATACAATAGGGATTCCACCCATGGGGCCAAGTAATCAACCTTTCATCACCCCCAACTTGTTCATTGTAGCCCAAAGCACAATCCCATCATTTCCATTAGGTCTTGGGAGCTCAATACCATTAGCCACAAATCTACAAGCTACTACCCTCACTCCACAAAGCTATCAAATCCCACAAGCTACTACCAATTTTCTACCAAGCTCCCAAGTGAACCGAGCCCCTGCCACCACTCTACCAAGCTTCCAAATCCAACCACAAAGCTATCAAACCCCATCAGTTCCATTCCCAAGCTTTCAATTCCCACCACCTCCACCACCAACTAATCCATTACCTCCAATTACCAACTACTTTTCAATACCACTTCTAGGAGGTAATCCACCACCCCAGCCAACCACCAATTATTTGCAGATACCATCCCAAATGCGGGCACAACCCACATATATTGGTCAAACCCCACAAGCCCCCTAATCCTTTCCCCAAGCCTCTCAACCATCTTATACCTTACCTCCACAAAGCAATCCATTTATCCCACAGCCAACTTATGTTCCTCAATCCCAACCTTAAATCCCATATCAACAGCAAGCCTCGCAGCACATGCAGCAATATGCGCCACCTCCCCCTCAGCAACCTGTCATCCACCATGCAGCTGCCCAAACAATGTACAATCCCTATCAGGAAATCCCTCATAGCCATCCATATTCAATGGCCCCATCCAGCACATACCTACCTCAAGGCACTCCTACATTGGGGGCACCCCAGCCATCACCTATCAATTCAGAATGGGAGCAAATGAAGATAGCTCTGAAAGCCATCCAAGAAGGGAATGATCCGAAGACATTCAAGTTTGAGAATGTGTGTCCTTACCCATTTGATAGAGCCATTACCATGACACCATTTTCCAAACACTTTGAGGTACCCAAATTTGACAAATTCAAAGGAAAAGGAGACCCTGTCACACATATCAAAGAATTTTACATGCACTGCCAGGACGTAGCATACAATGATGTCTTCCTCTTGTGCCTTTTTCCCAAAAGCTTGGCTGGACCAGCTCTTGAATGGTTTTATAGAATCCCCTATGGCACAATTAAAAACTTTGCTGAATTATCTGAGGCATTTGTAGCCCAATATGCCCATCTTGTTGAAACAGAGCTATCAATAGTTGATCTTGTCCACACCAAGCAAAAAGGTGGAGAAAGCCTTGCTGAATACCTGCAAAGATGGCAAACCCTTACCACCCGCATATCCTGCACCTTGCTAGAACACCATGTGGTGAAAATGTTTATTGATAATGCCCATCCTAGCTTGGCTCACCACATGACCATGAACTGTTTGCAGACCTACAAAGATATCAAAGAGAAAGGAATGATCCTTGAGCAAGGACTCATTAAAGATGGTGTGGTCAAGATTTACAAGGAAGCCAATCAAAACCAATCACATTCCAATGACAAGTCTAGGTATTGGAACAAAAACAAGCATGTTGCAACAGATGGCGTCACTAACACCAGACATGTGAATATTGTTGGTCCTTCTCACAACTAGTCCAACCCACCATATCAACCAAACAATCAACAAGCTATCAACTACCAACAGCAGAATAACCAAAGCTATCAAAACCACAATCCAAGACCCAACTTCCAAGGGTCTATCAATCAAGCTAATGCCATCAATGTAGCTGCAGGACAAAAGCCTAGATTCCAACCTACACCTAGAAACTATACACCCCTTGGTGAGCCATTGGATGTCATTTTTGAGAAATTAGTCAAAGAAAACCTTATCAAATTTCCTCCTACCCAGCAAATTGACCCAAGCCAATCCAAAGCTGCAAGGTACAAAGATAATGAGTACTGCAAATTTCATAGGGTAAAAGGTCACACTACCCTCAGATGCATGAAACTGAAAGACTATGTGCAGGGCCTCATTGATCGGAAGGAAATCACTGTTGGTGCCCAAACCTCTCCCAATGCAGGCTTACAGATCTATCAAAATGCTTTTCCTCCACACCACAACCAAAATCCTAGAAAAGCACCTATCCAAACCAACAACAACAACACCAATAACCGTCAGCCAAACCAACAGCAATGGAAGAACAATGACCACACTTCATCCTATATAGACTATGGTAGCCTTATAGGTTGTATATCTGAGAAAGAGCCTTTCGTAAATGTTATCAATATCCAAGGACCAAACAATGAGTGTGTAGTCACCACTCGAAGAGTGCGATTTAACATCCCAGGCCCACCTGTTACACCAACATCATCAGCTCCATCAAAAAGCCAGTACAATATCTTGGAACACCTTGGGAACATGCCATCCCAAATCTCCATTTTATACCTTCTTCACACTAGTCCTGTGTACAAGAACATCCTTGACAGTGCTCTCATAGAATCTCGTGTCCCTTCTAATATCAATGCTACTAATTTTCATAATCTTTTTGGACACCTCTCATCCTCATGTGCCCTATCGTTCAAACCCACTGACATACCCGTGGTCGAGCCAAATCACACCCTTCTACTTCGCATAGCCATCATGGTATCCAACTTTGCTGTAAAAAGAGTAATGATAGATAATGGATCAGCCTTGAATATTTGCACCCTAAAATTCATAAAACAAGCTGGGTATACTGAGGCAGATATCATCAGTGAGGTTATCACCATCAAAACTTATGACAACTTGGAAAGAACCACAGAAGGAACTATTTTGCTACCAATCAAGGTTGGGCCAGTCATCCAAGAGACACTCTTCCATGTTATTAATCTAAACCTACCATTTAACATCCTCCTCGGTCGCCCATGGATTCATGCCATGAAAGCCATTCCATCCACTTACCATCAGTGCATCAAATTTCTGCATCAAGGCACTGAGGTAACCATCCATGCCGATCCAGAACCCTTTGCTTACTGCAATGCGATTGAAGCTTCATATACAAACCATTGCCCTAGAATTGATATCGGCACATCCATCGCCAGCTCATCCCACACTTATAATGACCTAGAAACCATCCTCGCCTCTACCCTGTCTACCGTGAAGATCAATAACAAAGGTTGTGGAGAGTATAGTCTGTCAGATGCATTTGTTGTCGGGGCACTCCCACTTGATCCACATGCCCATGGATGACCGACATATCACAAAGCTAAGGAGGTTCCACCTCCTCGATACAAACAGTTTGGTCCAACAACCTTTGTATCCTCAAAAATCCCTCTTCATGAGGAGCTCACTCCAGATATCAACAAATGGTTACATAAGGATGCACCTCAAAGAAATCAAGCATGCCTTGATCACTTTAGCCAAAAGTATCCCCAAGAACATAAGCTTATCACTGACAAATGGAACTATCAAGGTGGTGGTCTAGGACTAGAAGAAAGAGGCATGCAGTGCCCCATCGACGCACACAAGTGGGAATCAAAGTCAGGTCTTGGCTTTGGCATACCCACAACTAGGGGCACCAATGAGAACGGTCATGCTTTTTTAAACATTCACCACAACCTTGTCAAAATTGAAGACATTCCTGAGGAAGTTGAAAAGAGATCCTACGACGATATCCTAGACCAAATCTCCCTCGGAGACTCTGTTCTCCAAGAACTATCCATCCACCTCATTGACCTACCACTCGCCCATCCACAACTCATAGATTGGGACCAACCAAGTGTCATACACATCGATGAGTTCACATCAGAGGATGCACTTCTAAGATTCATGCGAGCTGAAACTCCTCACAAGAAAACAAAGCCAGATTCTACCTATATCTACAAGCTAGATCCCAAGGGGTATTTTGGAGAAAATCCCCAACCTAGTTCCAATACACCCAAAACTAGAACTAAGGTGAATCTGAGACTAGCTAAGGCAACGAAGAGAACCCCTTAGCAAGAAAATCCAGAGCCACAAGAAGAACATGAGGATTTAGCATTGCCTCCTCAAGATAATCGACTAGAGGTGTCTTCTATTCTAATTGAGGATGCTCGAGAAGTCAACATTGGTTCTTCAGAGATCCCCAGACTTGTTCACATTGCTGCATCCCTATCACAAGACCAAGCTAACCTCCTCTTTGAGGTCTTAAGAGAGAACATTGGCCAATTTGCATGGTCATATCAGGACATGCCAGGACTTGATCCAAAGCTTGTAGTTCATCATCTTGCAGTTGATCCAAAGATCAAGCCCGTTAGACAAAAGCTTAGAAAAATGCACCCCAAGGTAGCATTATTGGTCAAAGCTGAATTAGAAAGAATGTTAGCTGCTAAGGTTATCCGACCTATCGACTACTCAGAGTGGATCTCCAACATGGTCCCTGTCACTAAACCTTCTGGTGACATCATAATCTGCACTGATTTTAGAGATCTTAACAAAGCTTGTCCAAAAGATGATTTTCCCTTGCCCAACATAGATATGATTGTAGATCTTATAGCTAGACATGAAATTTTGTCCCTCATGGATGGATTTTCTGGGTATAATCAAATCAAGATTGCAGAAGAGGATCAACATAAGACAACATTCACTACCCCTTGGGGAACCTTTTGCTACAACATGATGCCTTTTGGCCTAAAGAATGCTGGGGCTACCTATCAAAGAGCTATGACAACCATTTTTCATGATCTCATCCATAGCATTTTGGAGGATTATGTGGATGATATCTTGGTCAAGTCTCATACCTTCATGGATCATCTTGCTGACCTGGAGAAAGTCTTTGATAGGTTAGCCAAATATCATCTCATGCTGAATCCCAAGAAATGTGTCTTTGGGGTCACATCTGGCAAGCTTCTAGGCTTCATAGTTTCTAAATGAGGTATAGAGATTGACCCCAAGAAGTTTAAGGCTATCTTAGACATGCCTCCTCCCCAGACACTATGACAGCTTCGCTCTCTTCAAGGAAAGCTCCAATCTGTTCGATGCTTCATCTCCCAGCTTGCAGATAAGTGTACACCATTTTCACATTTACTAAAGAAGGATGAGAACTTCAAGTGGGATCCTTTATGTCAACGCAACTTCGACCATCTCAAGCAGTATCTCATCAATCCCCCTATCTTGGTTCCACTAGTTCCTGGTCGTCCCCTAATTTTGTACATATCAGCAACACCTACTGCTTTAGGGGCACTTCTAGCATAGCTTGATGACTACAATAGAGAAAGAGCCATCTACTACATCAGTAGAACCCTAGTTGGTTATGAACTCAATTACACTCCTATGGAAAAAGCTTGTTTGGCAGTTGTTTTCTCAACTCAAAAGCTTCGCCATTACATGCTAAGTCATACCATCCAACTAGTCTCCAAGATTGACCCTCTCAAGTATATGCTCTCTAGAACAACACTTATAGGCCGTTTGGCCAAATGGGTTATGCTCCTTAGTGAATTTGACATCCAGTATGTGGATAGAAAGGAAATCAAAGGGCAAGCTATAGCAGATCACCTAGCTAATGCACCTCTAATAGATGCTTATCCATTGATCACAGAATTTCCAGATGAGCATATCTCTCTAATTGAAGAACAACCCCCCTAGAAAATTTATATTGATGGCTCATACACATCTCATGGATCAGGGGCAGGAATATTGTTGGTCACACCTCAAGGAGATTACATTCCAAAAGCCTTCAAGCTACAATTCCCTAGCACCAACAATACAGCTAAATATGAGGCCCTCATAACAGGATTAAAGATAGCTACAAAATGGAACATTGTTGAGCTACAAATCTTTGGCGATTCTCAGCTCATCATCAAGCAAGCCCTAAATGAATATCAAACCAAAGATGAAAAGCTATTACCTTACAAAGAGCTAGTTGATCAGCTAACCCAACATTTTACAAAGCTTCAGTTTACACAAGTGCCTCGAATACAGAACAAAGCAGTGGATGCTATGGCTACTATAGGCTCGCCCTTGGAAATTCCCCAAGCAGCTACACAGTATGAGTTTTTAGTAGAGCAGCTCCTCACACCCGCCTATGCGAATGAGGATTCAAACTGTGTTTGTATCTTGGTTGGTCCCCAATCCCCTTGGTACCATGAGATTCACACTTACCTTAACGATGGTATCATATCCCCTCACCTCACACATACCCAACACTAGAAACTCATCCGAAAATCATCTCGCTATGTTATCATAGCCAATACCCTATATCGTTGGGGTTATCATGATACTGTCTCTCGATGTTTAGACCAAAATGAGGCCACGATGGTGTTAAAGGAAGTACACTCTGGACTTTGCGGTGCACACACAAGTGGTATTGTCCTAGCATGACAAATCCTTAGAGCAGGCTACTATTGGCCTACCATTGAAGAAGATTCCTGTAACTTTGTCAGAAAGTGTCTCCCATGTCAGCAGCATGCAAATCTTGTGCATGCTCTAGCACAGGATCTACAGCCTATTGCACCACCTTGGCCTTTCGCTTGTTGGGGCCTTGATCTAGTTGGAACTATCACACCCCTCTCATCTGATGGACATAAATGGATAATAACAGCTATAGACTATTTCACTAAATGGGTGGAAGCAGTCCCCCTAGTATCAGCTACAGGAGTTCAGGTCTCCAAGTTCATCTTGTACCACATTGTTTGCCGCTTCGGCATCCCATCCACCATCTTCACTGACCACAGAGGTAACTTTGAAAATCTCAACATGGAAGAATTATGCACTTCCCTCTGCATCCATCACCGCTTTTCTAGCCCATATTTCCCACAAGGTAACAGCCAGGCCGAGGCAACTAACAAAACCCTTCTCAAAATTCTAAAGAAAGTTGTCAATGATTCCAACCGTGATTGGCACCTTCAAATAAATCCAGCCCTATGGGCCTATCGAACTTCCTTTTGTACATCCACAGGCACAACTCCATACTCCCTAGTCTATGGTGCTGAAGTGGTACTACCTATAGAGGTTGAACTTCCCTCCTTGTGCATATCTTTGCAAGGGAAAATATCAGATGAAGAATATAGAGTAGGTTGACTCACCCAGCTAGATCTCTTAGACGAGAAGCGACAACAAGCCTATGATCATCTCACAGTCTATCAAACTTGTCTCAAAAGGAATTTCAACAAGAAGGTGCTTCCACAACACTTTCAGCTAGGTGACATGGTCCTCAAAGAGAACATGAAAGTCCAAGTAGATCGAGAAAAGAAAGGCAAGTTTGAACCTACATGGCTTGGTCCTTATGTTTTCACTGCTTCCTTTGGCTCTGGAGCTTATCAGCTATCTACACCAGAAGGAGAACTCTTGAATGATCCTACTAACATCATTCATCTCAAGAAGTTCTATGCTTGAAGATCCTTGGTATACCCAGCTTTTGAAAAATACAAAAGAAAAAATAGTAAAGAGAAATAAGCATCCAATGGTGAAAACTTGGGAATTCAAGCACCTTGGGTAGGTACCTTGGTGAAAACCTGGTAATTCAGGCACCTTGTGTACTAAAGACTAATCCATTATCTATCACTATCCTATCCCTCATCCATTCACCCACCATCCCATAAGACACACTTGCTTGTTCCCTTGGTGTTCCAACCAAATATCCAAAATCTGATGAAGCTTGTAAATACCTCTTGTACAGCTTGTAAATCTTGTACCAAAGCTTGTATTATACCTTGTAAATATTGTACCATACCTTGTCTATCCGAATCTTGTCCAAGGTTTGTACCATATTCTAGTATATAAATAATCTTGTATCCTAGCTTGTATACTATCACGTGCACACACAAAACCCCATTTTCACTTAATCTTTTCGCAAACCATCTACCTATCCACCTATCACCTATTATAGACATCCCATCCTTCACAAACATTTCCATCTCACAAAAACCAAAACATGAAAAAACTTGTACATTTGTAACATATCTTGGTCCATCAGCTTGTACATCCTCTTTAGCTTAGTACCATTGTATCTTTCCAGCGTTCGTGTGAGTTCGTCCTTGATCAGCATCTTGCACCCATCACACATCTTGGTTAGCTATTCCAACGCATCCTTTAGCTAGATTTCCTATCACCAAAGTGTTATCTTTCTTAGTTCAGCTTGCTAGGTGCATCTCTCATCCAAATCCACCATCTTTGGTGCTCTCCGATAGGCCCTTGCAGGATATAGCTTTCCTCATGTCTGATCTTGGTCCGTTAGTACCTTGTCCTACCCATCTCGTTGGCAAATGGCTCTCTTTTGGATTTTCACTTTCTTTTGATTTGGGATCTTCCCTTTTGGGTCTTGAAGTATCTTTTCCAAGCAATCTCCTTGTTCCCTCCTCAAGGTTGCCACGATCTTCCATATCATGGTATGCTGCGAATGGGGCAATTAGAGCATAAGGTCTTGATTAGGTCTTTCATTTTTTTTTCTTTTCTGCTTGTGGGTTCTTCATTGTCATTTCCATGCTGCTTCCTCTAGGATTCATGTGTGATGCTGAGGCAATCCTTGCGTGTTTGTTTTGAGTTAGTTTGTTAGTCCTCTGGACGGTTGGTGAAAAGGCCTTGATGTTCTTGGTAACCTTGGCAATTAACCAATAGTCCTATAGCAAATCTAGTGCTCAACTACATGGTGGTACTTCTCTTTGAAGTATCCCCCCGCTCAAAAAGCTTCAATGGTTTTCCTTCATCTCCATTATCCCCCATCCATATCCAACATCCGTCTCTCCTACCCCAGCTGATGCATCAGTATCTCTTTGAATCACTCATCACTCTTAGCTTTAGGGATCCACAATCCTAGTCTTAGGGATCCACCAATCCAAATCAATCCACCAAGCCTCATCTTTCGAGATCCACAATCCTAGTCCTAGGGATCTCTGAAACCCATCTTCCACCAATCTGACTCTTTGAAATCCTGTTGCATCAGCTTTTTAATCCCCTCATCCATCTCCCTATCCTGGACTCCTTTTTATAGCGCTCCGCTCCTTCATCCTCCACCTTCCCTAAAGTCTTAAGCTTGCTTCCTCTTGTGCATCTGATTCTCCTTTATCATTCTCCCATAGTGAGAGTTTGAGCTAATTCAGCCCCTTCTCTTTGCCAATCTGAGTTTCCTTGCTCATCCGAGATTCTTGTACTTTTCAAGAAGCCATCGAGCCTCACTTTCTCTCCTCACTACCTTGTTGAGGGGGCATCTCACAGTCCATTTTCTCCTCTTCTGCTCTAGCCTTGGGCATCTTATTTTCTTATCTTTGATGCCATGCCACTTGCGGCATTACATCAAAGAGGGGAAAAATCCCATCATTTCCTACCCCTAATCCCAACTCAAAATATTTAATTAAGATTAAATATTAATCCTCATGTTTAATAAAAAAGTTTTAATAAATATCTCCTCAACCCAAACCCTCTAAATAAATAAAACTTTATTTATTTCTTAAAAATCTAACTTATCCTCATCCTAAGAAGTTCTAGACTCTTCTAGAAAGTCTTCATCCTCATCGTAGGAAATTCTAGACTATTCTAGAAAGTCTTTATCCTCATCCAAAGTCTAGACTCTTCTAGAAGATGTCTTTAAACCTAATCCTAATCCCCTCCTAACCTTGTCACATTCCCTAAACATGGGTTAAGACTTACTAACCCAAGCCAAAGTTAACAAATATCTCCTCTTTCACCCACCCTCATTAAATGCCATCCACTTGCCTATCCCTAAGCTAATCCTAAACCATCCTAATCCATCCTCTAATCATTTGCACAAGCCTAAACAAGCTTAAAACCTTCCTAATCAAGTCCAAGTCGAAATTACTCTCATCACCCTCAAAATATCTCAACCATAAAACTTTATGAAGTCCACTAGGTCATAAATGACTCTTACAAGCCCTTTTATTGCTCTTACAAGTCATTATGAGGGTCTTTATGAAGATTTTATCCTTTGAGACATGTGACTCATCCTTCCCCTTTCCTCCATCCTCTCACCATGTGACATGTGTCACTCCTTGATTGGCTATAAGGAAGCACAATCCATGTGCTCTCCTCTCATGCAATCTTAGCCCTCCATAAGCTTTTTCCCATCCTTGCATCTTAGCCCTCAATCCCTCAAGCCTCTTGCCTATAAATTGGATCCTTCCCCCTTGCAAAATAACACAATCCATGAAGTAAAGTTATAATACTATTTTGAGAGCCAAATCCATACTAAAGCCATCTATCCACACCAAAAATCCACAATCATCCATTGAAGCCTTTGGAATCATATTGAGCATACATCCTATCCATTTAGATAAAGCCACTCAACAAGAGAGCTTCTCATTGAGAGAGCCCATTAATGGCTCATATTTTCAATTGAGATCTCATCTTAGTCTATCTTGAAGTTTATGAATTTTGTTTAGTTTGTAGAAGCTTTATCTAAATTTGGTTTCTATTAGCATACTAACATTGCTCATATACAATAACAAGTGCCGAGTAATATAAGGTGTTGAGTGATATCAAGTGTCGAGTAACATAAGGTGCCGAGTGATATCAAGTGCCGAGTAATAACAAGTGCCAAGTAACATAAGGTGCTGAGTGATATAGTTTTGTTTAGGTGCCGAGCTATCCAGGAAATAGCATGTGCCAAGCATCAGTAATGCTTTAGGAGCTGAGTAACTTAGGATATCTGCATAAGAGTTTGTAATTGCACAAAATATGATGTAAACTATTTTTATAGCCGACATAAGATAAATCTTGAAAAATATAGAGATAAGAATGAATCTTTTACATTTTCTATGCAATCTGCATGCAACCAATTGGAAAATTGAAAAAGCATGCAACCAATCAGCAAAAGGAAAGTATTGAGAAAAAAATTAAGATTCAATGTGGATCATAGATCCATATCTAACCCTAAGTCTTTGAAGTATTTTTAAGGAAGATGAAAGTTTCATTGAATAGAGAGATGAGAGAAGGAGAGTAGTGTTAAATGAGAAACATAATGGAATTTAGTGAAAGGAGACATAGAAAGTAAGAGCAACAATTCAATAATTAGTTGATCAGAACAAAGCAAAGTAGAAAAATAAAAATTAGATCTCAGAGGATTGAAATCAGAGAAAGAGCCAAAACAAGTACCTGCATTCAGAAAACAAGGATTGCAAACTATCAGGTTTATAATACCTAATACTCTCTTACCATAGTATTGGAAAGGAAATCCTATGTAGATAGGTTGGCTTAACAGCTATCTATAGATCCTTATCAAAATGTGAATAAATCCTTTAATTGGGTGACACTTCATGTTAAGTGTTTAAAATCCTTTAACCAGGTCACTATTGACACAATGTAAAGCCTTTAACAGGGCAGACCATCAAAAGTGGTTGAACAATATTGCTACAGTAATTTTTGTGGATATCATCCCCACCCCAGTTTTACCTTCTTATTCCTGGAGGGTTTCTGGGGTACCAAATTCTAGTGTTATGTGTTGTTGATGCATATCTCAGTTTCATGTTTTCTTGATGTATTCACATGCATGCAATTTACTTTTAGTTAAAAGTTTTATTGGTTAAAGTAAAATACTTCTAATTCACCCCCCCCCCGCCTCTCATAAGTATTCTTTCCATATTTGAATATTCCAACTTAAAGACCATGACCTTCTAGGAGCCTAGATCAATTTGTAGGAATGGCACCTCATTAGGGCCATTGTAATCAGTGATCATTGTTTTAAAACTTGGGTTCCACATCTATCTTGATTTGATTGTTCCAACCTTTCCATGGCAACCAAAGCTAGGTGAAATATGTTGAAAATAACCCCCTTAGACACTTGGTCCATTCTCTGCTAAGGAGAAATCTATATGTTTCTAAAATATCAACCACTTGTATATCAATGATGTCTTAAAGATGAAGGTCAACTATTAATTGTATTAGTACATATTTCAATACAACTATGACTGTATCACTACCTAGTTGGTAGGTTGAGGGGTAACCCCTAGCTTTTGTGCTATGGATAACGACATAACATTGCATGAATATCCTAAATCAATAAGGAAATTATGAAGATTTTTTTTTGTATATTTTGATACTAAGCAAAAATGGGGGCATCTCCACCTTGTCTTTAAACATGGTGGGCAATGCCTTGATGGCATTAACTTGTTGTGATGCTACATTTAGAGGGTTGGTATTAGCATTATGGGGAGTTTTTGTATGGTCCAAGTTCTTCATGAGCACCTCTTATTGTTGCAAATAGTTTTGCAACATGTCAAACATAGATATATTGGCTTTTGTTTGTTTCAATTCTTCCACCTTACTATATCTTTTGGTAGACCAAGCAAGACTTTTCAATATTATTGACACATTGGCTTGATTTTGATTTTGTTATCCTCTAAGTGGTTGGTTTATCAATGTTGTGTTGTTACTAACTCTTGGGTCTAGAGGTGTTGGTTGTAGTGCTAAAGGAATTCCATCTATTAGAGGTTCCTTTCTACTTCTCAAGTTATACATATTTTGATTATCACTGTGAAATAAAAACATTACTTCATGCTAAAGGTCAAGTTCTTGGCTAAATGGAAATGAGAACTCTTCACTAACCGATTGTTCTACTTGCGGCTTTTGTGTGGGGTTATAGGATTCCAACATCATGGCATTGAATTGCAATGGGAGTAGAATTATCACTTTCTTGAGAGATTTGAGCCACTCCCAATTCCCATTATAGTGTGAACCATCATTGCTAAGTGCATTCTAATTGTCATCATATTGATTGATATCTGCATGCTTAACATTGTTGTTGTTGTTGTCGGTAGGAATACTTCCATTTTTTGGACATGTGTTCCACTGTTAGTTCTATCTTTGAAAGCCATTATTGTGATTAGGAGGATTGAAGTTGTTTCCCCCATTATTATTATTTATATTGAAGTTTCTATTGTAACTTTTGCCATTATTATTGTTGTAAGGACTGACATTGTTTCTTTAAAAGTTGTTATTCGATCCTTGTGACAACCTAAGATGACTCAATTCATTGTTCATTTGTGATATAGTCCTTTTCATCTTATCAAATTTTGAAATTAAGTTATGATCTATTTCTATAGAAACCATTGCCTTCTTCTTGAAGAAAGTTGTCTTAGGAGGCTCATACCCAAGATAAGTCAATGTAAAGTTCTATGGAGTGAGTGCTTGCTATAGTGGAACTAAATTCACTAGCATGAATTGACTAGGCATAGTAGCTAGTATGATAGGGTATGTTGGCATTTTCATGAGAGCTTAAGATGGGAGCATCAACCCTCCTCTATTAGGATTGTCTTGCTTGGTAATAGTTATTACTTCTATGCAAACCTTCTCTATTGTATCGATATCTTCTATAGGAAGCCTCCTAAGAAAGATGGCCCTAAGAGGGCCCATGGCTTTCAGATATATCTGAACAGCTGCTTCAAAAGTTATAGTGTATGGCACCTCTAGCTAGCACTATACCATATGGAAGTGATGGTTTAAATGGGAAACTATCTCAGCTGGGCCCCTTTTGATTGATATGAATTATTGATGTATCACAACTAGGTTGATGAATGTTTTGAATTGCTCTAAGAACAATTTTTTGAAAGTATTCCAATCTTTGATACATCCAAGTTGCAAATTGACATACCAATTGTAAGAAAATTCCCCCAAAGAGTAGGGGAATAAATTAAGGACCACATCCTCATTGGCAATCTTCTTTCAATTGTAAATTTCTTTAAATACTTTAATGTGGTCTTTAGTAGTTCATGTTTCTCCATAGATGAACCTTTGGAAAAACTTGTTAGGATTCTTAGGGGGTTCATGGAGTGCACCTCTCAAGTTTATTGGTGAGTCTACTATGTTTGTGAAGAAGGCCATCAGAGGATTTAGCAGACCTAAATGTGGCTATTATCGAGGTGGAACTATTGGAGTATGTGTTGATCCATTGGGTGGTTGGAGTAGAGGTGAAGTTGAAGAAGATGATGAAAGTTTGAATAGAAGTGGTTGAATTTGGGGTACTCCCTTATCACTGTGCAGTTTATAGAAGTGAGTAACCTCAAGAAACTCATTAGCTCTTGGTGAAGACCTTAATGCCAGCTAAAATGGGGATTCTCAATTAGAACCCTTTAGTTTGCATCAATTTCTGAAAAGGCACACCTCTGTAGAAGTACACTTTCTCACACCACTAAATTTTTTACATCACAAAGTTCTACATAGCTATGCACCTGCATAGCTACAGACCTATGCACCTATGCACTTGAACACCTAAATTTCCCAAAAAAATGAAAAGAAAAAAATTGAATTCATGCTAGATGTAGAATTTGGAAAAAAGTACAGAATTTCAAAACTTTGGAAAATTTTCCTTCCTTTTTCAAGAATTCAAAGTGTGCCCCTCCCTCTAGCACCACTTCTATTGAGTTGTCATTATGCACAATGCTAAATAGCAAGAATTCTTGCGAATTCCTCTCTTGAAATGATAATTTTGTGAATCAACTCCAAGGTTCTGGGTTGATCTTGTAATCTACTAGAATCCATTTAGTTGAAGATAAATGTGATTTTTCACAAGGAGCCCTTTGCTGGTTCATTTTGATTTTGGATAAGACAAAGAATATGCATGCTAATTCAAAATAAAACACAAAAGAAAAATATTTTTTTGTATTATTATGTTGTTATGAATGTAATCTAACAATGCAACTAGTATGAATTCCTACTCTAAGAAGGGGGTTAGCAAATAAAATAGCAAAACTTTAAAGAAAATGGCATGAAATTGAAAATTCCTAATGGACATAAGTTATGGAGGACACATCTACGAAGTAAGCTTTCAAAGAGATCTTTAAATGACCAATGAAAGAAGGAGAAGTGCTTCCCTGATTCCATCAATGCAATCACTAGTGAAAAAAATTAATGAGCATATGATGTTTCACCCTTCATGAAATCAGAAGGCCACAGGATGTGTGCTCGTGCGAGATGAAAAGTTATGCAAGCACAATTTGATGATTTCTTCTCAAGCTAGTTGCATAATGGAATTTCTCAATACCATAACAAACACCAAAACTAATAAAATGCACAACCAAAAAAAAAAAAAAAAACCCTTAGGTCAATCATAATTTCACAAAAATAAATCCACAAAAATATGACACATTTAGGCAAGAATTTCTACACTCAAATGTGAGCACCAAAAGAATAATTTTTTTGCAAAATAATGGCGACCCCAGTCACATATTACAATGGGGGTATTTATAAGAAATCATCTCCTTAATTTGTGTTGAGAGTGAGAGATATATTCATGCAATAAAATGGTTTTAATTAACAAAATAAAGTAATTATAGACAAACTATTATCTAATTGATCCTAAGTAGGACTCCATCCATATGTTATTCATTAATTGGATGCATGAGCTTTTTTTATGATTAAAAATAAATAAATATGAGAGAAGAAAGAATGAGAAAACTCTAAGTTGAAGTTGAAGTGTCTAGAAGTGCCAAAATTGGAAGCTAATCCTTTACAGGGTATTGTCAGAGTTAAACTACCATGAAAATGTGTTCCTTGTGCATGGAAAGCTCTATTCTTGGAATTGATAGTTAACTGTTGATAGAACTTTCAAAATTGTGCACTTATAGATCTGTGGACCTATAGATCTACTTATGTGTAGACCTACAGTGCTCCACACCTTAAAATGGTCCAAAATCACAAAATTTTACTTAGTGTCAAAATTGAAATTTTGGCATCTAGGTTTTGTTATTTGTCTTCCCAAAGCTATGTTTGGATATTTTCCCTTGAAGTTCTCTATAATTTTAGTTATTTTAGCCGCATCTAGTAAATCCAAAGCATCATACTTTTCCTTGACCTTTTTCCTATAATTTTCTACCTCAATTTGGGTGTTACTAAAATCCCCAAGTTTGGTATGTAATTTTAACAAAGCTTCTTCAATCTTGAAGGCTTGCCAAAAATCTTCTTAAAATTATCCACCACTATCTCTATAGGAAACAACTTTTGTCATTCCTCATCCTCAAAAATATCCAAGCAAGCATTGCTATAATGCTTTTCAACTTCCAAAATTCGCTCTTGAGCTTGGTCCTTGAGCCAATGAATCTTCACATGTAATGTTTCCATCACTTTATTACTATCAAAAATTTTATCTATCCAATCATCAATCAAATATTATTCTTCATTTGTATAGACATCTACCAAAATCCTATAGCTCTATCCCTTTATTGTCTACAAAATGTGTAAATCCTTGCTCCAAGCCCTTACTTCATCCATGATGCTAAACTCCTACTTCAAATCACTACAATTTTATTTACATTCTCCTATGTAGTGTGTAGTAACTTTAGGTTCCCCTGAATAATCAAAATTCCTTTATCCTCAAAAATTTCCTGCCATTGTTGATAGGGTTTCAAAAATGGGTCAAATTGTACATGTCCTCCTTCCTTGAGAATGGTTTTCAATGTCTCCTTAGGGAACTTAGGATCTAGAGGATCTACTACTTCAGTTAAATATCCTTTTAGGATCTCATTCTACCTTCGAAGTGTTTGGAGTTCAACCTCTTTGCATTCCATTCTTCTAAAGATATCCTTAATTCCCAAAGTCACCATCAATCATGTTGTATCCCATGTAGGTCTCCCAAGCATCGTCTCTTTCAATTAATAATCTTTGGGACCAAGGCTCAACCTCTTTGTATTCCATTCTTTTGAAGATCTCCTTAATTCCCAAAGTCACCAACAATTGTGTTGTATCCCATGTAGGTCTCCCAAGCATCATCTCTTTTAATTAATAATCTTGGGGACCAAGGCTTTCCACATCTGTGTCTTCAGGAGGGATACCCACTTGCACAAATAATTCCTAGTTTTGTGTATTGATAACAAAGGCCAATGGTCTTACCTCATGCAATGGAGACGTAGGTTTATTTAAAATCTCTACAATCTCAAAAATTTCCTCCTTGGTATCTCAAAATTGAGGTCTAGTACTCCTCATTACTTTCTTCTAGAGCCATCTTGGAATGTACTCAGTGGAAGACTTGCCTCTTGAGGATGAAGGAGTATGTTCTGCTACCTCCTTTCCCTTATCACTCCTCCTCAGATTTGTTTCCCTATGTGAGGGCTATTCTTCTATGACCTCTATTTCAATGGACCCTATAGCTTGCACCTTAGGATCTTGGAAAGGTGGTTGAGAATATTCTACCATTTGTCCCTCCTTTGACACTTCATCAATCACCATTTGTTCCAGTTCCTCCCCTTATGATGATTCTTGAACTTATTCCTCTTCCAAACTCTATGGAAGAGGAGTAAATGAGCCTTTATCTACCTCCATGACTTGTCATGGAGATGAGGGAGTAAGATAAGGACCCTATGAGTCTGGCAGCATCTATGTCTAGTCTTCTTGTTGAGGTTCACTTGTAGGGGTATCCTTAATCTTATCCCCAACTAGCTCTCTTCCCATGGGCATAAAATCAAAATTTGACATTTTGAAAATGTCATCACCTTCTTGAATTTGCACATCCACCCATTTTTGTACTTCATCTTTTGAAGAAGAAACTTCTAGCGCTCTTGTTGGGGTGAATGGTAATGTACCCATGATACTTCTTCTCCTTTCTTGCTCAGTGGCTCTAGCAAGCTGGGTTCTTCTCTATAGGGGTAACTATTCTTCTTCATCTATCTGCTCTTCTTCCTCTTCTTCTCCTTCTAGAATGGTCTCAGGAACAAATGGAAAAAGCACCATTGTTCTAGTCACCCTTTACCTTTTCTTCATTTAGATTTTGATCCTCTCTTTTTTTTTGAGGTAGAAGGGGGTGGTGGCTCTTCTTGCAAAGGAGGAATGGAAACTTGCTGACTCTCTCCCTCTTCCAATTGGCTAGGCACAAATGGAGGTAATTGAGGGTCATCCTAGACTTGGGAAGCGCCAGTATCCTCAAACCCTTGTACACTCTCATCTTATTGTTGGGGAAGCACTTTTGCTTCACCCTCTTCTATTTGAATCCTCTGAGGGGAGGTCATCCTCCTTTTTCTCTTTCCCTTCCTCTCTAGAGGATCATAGCATGCAACTAGGTAGTCAAGTTGGTATACTATCTCTAGCTTGATAGGAGACTGGGCCACAAAGGTAGGAATTGTGACTTTCTTCCCTCTACCTTTCTTAGGGTAGGCTTGAGTGTAAAATACTAGAGTGTTATGTATCAGATCAAGCTAAAAAGGCTTCTTGATCCAATCCTTAGTCATTCTAATTACATGCCTTACCTGATGATCAATATGATCAGCCTTCTCCCTATCAACCTTGACATTCATGATGGGCCTCTCTGCTATATTTTTTGAGTTGAATAGGGGGTCCAACATCTCTCATGAATCCTATTGCCTTATTTCCTCTAGAATTTTCAACTTGAGCACCTTCTTTGCTAGATACAAAGTCATCCTACTATAGTCCCTTATGTGGACATCGTAGTCATTTTGTTACATTCATTCAATGATCATCAATAGCATCTTCATGGTTGAACTCCTTACCAACCAAACTCTCCACTCTCCCCATATTATCAAAATAGAGCCTAGGGGAATTGTATTCCTTGAGGGGATAACAACAGTTTGTCACTTCTATATCTGGAGAGCTTCTTTGGGTTGATAGTGGCACTTGCTACCTATAGATATGTGAATGTCTTGAATTGGATTAAGTAGGCCTAGAGAGCTTTATCTATGCTTTAGCCTCATCGAATAACCTCTTTGCATAACCTCCCTCTATGAATTGGATGACCACAAAAATGAATGCATCATTCATGATTTTGTACTCCTTTCTTTTTATTGCAAGCTTCTTCCTCACCAGCTGAGGGTAGACAACATAGGGTCAAGTATTAGGATCCTGCATACTACCTCTCTTATACAAACTAGTGTAGTTTTTTGCCCTTGCTACAAGTAGATATATCATGTAAGAAGTTATATAGAACTTATTCTACATAACTACCCCCAATTGCTCACACAAGTTCTCACTTAGTGTGGTGGCCTAGTGTAGTGGTATCCTCACTATCTTGGTTGTCTTGATGAAGTTGACCATTAAAGCATTGAGGTGGCTAGCTCTTGATAAACCCATGACTCTACTCAAAAGGATAATGTAATAGTTAGTATCATCTTTCATGTAGCCCCTAGTTATGTCCACATTTCCTGTGACCCTACCCTAAGGAGTCTTGTCAATGAGAGATGAGGACTAGATGATTTTTTATTCTTCTTTGAGGTGCTCCCTATACCATCTCTCTACTACTTCATATGAGAGCCTAACAAATAGGTTTTCCCTCAAGAGGTGGAAGACCTTCTCAATGTTGTTGGGTCAGAGGTTAAGGACCACTTCTCATGTCATGCTCTTAACCACTGTCTCCTCAGGGAAAAAGTGTTGTACTAGTATCATAATCAACTCAGCTAACTACAATGATACTAGATGTGAAGCTATGTTCACCAACCCAAAATGAATGAATGAGGATACTAGTGCAGATCTTTCTATGGGTTTGTTGTAGATTCTGAGGAATTCTCCCAAATCTGTATGTCCCAAGTTAGTGTCTTTGATTTTTGCATGATTGTCCTTAAATCTCAACTTTGACAACACACCTTGGAATTTGAACACAACAGAGTTGGGTGCCATTTTCTCTCTAGATGTGTACACCATTTAACCTACATGACACAAGGACATTGTTATATAGCTCAAAATGATGAAATGCCAAAAAAAATGAAAACAACACTCAATTACTTTTTAATTGACTATTGATGGAAAATTAAAAATTTTAAAAAGGTGGGTCCATTTATTTTTACTATTTTAAAAATATTTTTATATTTTTAGATCTTTTATATTTTTTTTTGGTTTTAAAAGATTTTGGCGAAGTGAAGATGAAATTGGGCACACACGGTGTGGTGTGACACATGGGTGCATAGTGTGGTGTACATGCGGGAGTGTAGCGTGGGTGCCAAAGTGGGAATTTTTTGTAGCATAGCATGGAGTTGAGCGAGTAATGTTTTTGATGCTTGACACATGGTGTATGGAGTAGAGCCACGTGAATAATTTTTTGGCATGAAACACATGGGGAGGAGCTACACAAGTAATGTTTTGGTGTGTTGCATGTAGATCAGAGCAACACGAGCATGAGGGTTGCACGATTAGTGCGAACTGCACACTAGGTGTGATGTGTGGATAGAGTGTTCACAGTTTTTATGGTCACCTTATTTGTAGTCCACAATAGAGAGAGAGAGAGAGAGAGAGAGAGAGAGAGAGAGGTTGAAGTTGGAGGGCACACCATTTGAAAATGAAAAAATAAAATATGGAGTGAAGTGTCTTTGGGGGGGCAGGGGTTTATATAACCCTTCCCACCCATGGGGTGTGTGATGCACCCTTGTTTGAGTATGTAGGTGTGTGCCATGCACCACCATGGGTGGTGGGCACCCTGCACATCATATGTGGTCCCTAGATTTTTTTTTTTTAATATATTTTTTATATCCTTTTTCAATTTTTCAAATTTTTCTTCTTTTTTTATTTTCCAATTTTTGACCTTTTCTAATTTTTTTACTCTAACATTTTCCCAAATTGTGAATCATGAATTTGAGAACTCAAAAAAAATTATGGAGCACCTATTCCTAGTAGGGAATTTGGTGTGTGTTGTGGGACCACAACAGGTTTGTAACTTAGTTTTTGTTATTGTGTTGATACTTGATTAACACTGACTCTATTTTTTTTATCTTTCAAAATTGTTTTTGTAGATTTGGTGAACATAAATTCCTTCCATTTAACTATATTTCCTCCTTTTTACATATTTTCCCCTATTTTATATTATGTGTTATATTTTCCCCTTTTTTTGACACAAATGCCAAAAATGCTTAATTAGAAGGTAACACCAAAATGTAAGAGGAATCACTATGTACCTTCAAAACTAGAGACATGGTTTTGTCCTAAGTTTCTTGAAAAGCTTGTGAAGTATGAAAAGCTATCTAAACTATGACTAATAAATACATCATATAATCACAAATAGAAATTTATTTGTCATGGATTAATGTCTTTACACGAACAATGTGTTTTGGCATTATATCCATGATTTGAAAAATCATGCTCTAAATTTTTGCCAAAGTAGCCTTGATTCTTACTTATTCCCTTAGTAACTCTACCTACAAGTCTTCCAATTACTTAACCTTTGTAAAATGTGTTGAGGTGGGGCTAGGGTCAAGAGACAAGTTTAAACTTAACTTCATATCAGTATCAATCTTTGACAACTTGTGCTTGATTTCCTTGGTGAACTTTGTAGTATCATTTAATTTTACAAATAAGGTAACAAAATTATTTATAATACTATCAAAATTAAAAAGAATAGTGAATACTTCCACTTAATTTATGGAAATTTTCTATGCCACCTTTCTCAAAACCTTCTTATCAAATTTTCTCTCTAGCTTATATAGTAGTTTCTCTTGTCTATTCAAATCTTGATTAAACTTGTGAACTATGTCAACAAGTTGATCCAAAGTAGGCTTCTTATCATCAATTTAAATACCAATTGCATCAATAAATATAATTTTAATACCCTCCAACACTTGATTTATTTTCTTCTTCTCTACTCTCAGCTTTTGCTATTTTTCCCTTTTCTTCCAAAGTTCTCCAAGAGTATCCATCTGATCAGGAGTGTGATTGAAAAGTCCCAATCTAGAATTACTATATCCTCTTCTAGATCAATTTCCTCATGAGAAACTTCTACCACTTTACCTTTTGCCTTTAGAATAGGTGAAGGAATGATTTCCTCATCTTTGTTCAAATTCTTACTACTCGGTTGAGCCTTAGCTTCAACTCTCATTATAGTTACTATGGAATCAATTATTATAGAAAGAACATTACTGATTTGAGAAACAACAACAACAATAGGAGTACTTAAAATACCTTACTGTGACTGAATCTCACTTGTAGCTATGAAGAGTGGAGCTTGTTGCTCGGTAGACGTAGTGATAATCATAATCATCACTATACTCGGTAAGACCACTCAAACATCTAATTGAGTTCTAGGTTGGACAATGTTTAGGTCAATTGTTTGTGACTCAGTTACAACCTTCTTTGAGCTAGATATCACCAAGGCTTTTCTTAGAGAGTTAGGGAGGGAGGCCACTACCTCTACTATAATATTTTTAGGATCTAAATCTTCAATATTCTAAATGTCAAGTAGATCCTCATCAATTATTTGATCATCATGTTCCTCTTCATCATCATCAACTTGCACAACCTCCTCAATGGGTTTTGGAACATTCAATCCATAAATGTTCTTCCATGCATTTGTATTGGATTGCACAATAGACTCAATGTCATTTTCCAAAAGTAGGAGTGCATTGAACTTAGGGGATAATGCTTCTCCATTCCTTTTTAATGCCTCCTTCAGTTCTATATCTAACATGTCTGGCATTACCATTTTCAAGGTTTGATCACGGATGTCTCTAGCAAAATTTGCTACATTTTCCCAATGATGTGATACTACCTTAAGTAGAATGTCAGGAACTTGACTACCCAATTCACTTAGAGAGTATTTCCATTTTTCCATCTTCTCCACCAAGGCTTCTTCTATTTTCTAATGTTCCTCTTTATTTCAAGTTTCATAGTTAAGAAATTGTAAATATGCCACACCTCCTCCTTCTTTGACTTGTTGTAGTTCATCTTCAAAGGTTAGGGTAGGCCTTATGAATCATGTATGTTTCTCTTTATCTTCATCTTCATCTTCATCTTGAACTTAGAGCTTATTCCTTGACTTGGTAGGTCTTTAGGTGAAAAATGTAGGAAAGAACCTAGTATCTCTTTTTGTTATAGTTACTTTCCCCTTTTTCTTTGTAGGTTCCTCTTCTATTTCTTCATCGTTTCTTCTTCATGTTCCTCTACTACTACTACTTCTTCTTCAATTTCATATCCCATACCTTCCATGAGTAGGAGAGGGAAACCATATTTCACATTCTCCTTCTAAATATTTTCTACCTTCTTCCTTCCTCTCTTTAGAATCTCAAAAATCTTTATTTCAAGGGAAATCCTAGTTTTTGCCTTAGCATATCTTCCAAAATATGGCGTTTTAGGTTCCAAGGGGTCACCAAAAAGATTCTCAATGATGTCTCTAGTATCATCAATGTTTACAAGATAGCCAAGAGGTTTTACCCATGACACTCTAGGTCTAACTACCTATATGTGTACCTTGTCATAGTCCAAAAGGAAACATATGTTTTGTTCATAATCATCCACTAGTTTCTTAGTGCTAGGATTAAAACATAGATAGAAATAAAAATTATATGCAAATATAAACAATGTCAAGAAACAATAAATCACATAAAAAAGAACACAAGATTCCTAGATTTAACATAGTTCACCAAATCTCTAGGCTACATCCACAAACAAGTCCAATATTATTAAAATCCAGTGATTACAACCTTATTACAATCTATAATCCTTTACAACTCAAAACTACTATAAGAAGAATTTTTTATATTAAATCTTATGAAAAATACTAATCCTAAGCTCTTTTTATACAAGTATTTTTGTCACTTAATGGTTATAATTAATTACAACATGTCAGCCCAATTATTTTTCAGTACATAGTATGTATAATATAAAGTATGCACAGTACTTCCCTGATAAATCACAACAAACTAACAATCTCCCACTTCGGGACTGATCAAGCTCCACACTAAACAACAATCTCCCACTTGGAGATTAGTCATGTAGCAATATCACTACCACATGGGGCTCCCACTAGATCAAACCACCTTGAACTCTATTGTTCTTTTATTCTATTTAGTCTAGAAGACCAACTAAAGTTGAAGATGAGTTCAGCTTCTCCCTTGTCACAACCTTTGTAAACATATCATTTGGATTGTCATCTATATGTATCTTGTCCATAGTTAACTATCCATCATCCAAAACTAACCAAATGAAATGGTACCACAATTTTATATGCTTTTTCCTTGAATGCAAAGCATAATTCTTTGCAAGGTGAATGGCACTCTAACTATTTATAAACACATAATTATCTCTCTAAGGGTGTTCTAATTCTTTTAGGAAGAACTGAAGTCATATCATCTCCTTGTTTCCTTTAGGTTTATCTCTTTTATTGTTATTTTGAGTCCAAAAATATTTCTTCTTATGACCTAGTTCACCATAGTACTAGCAATCTCTTGGTACTCTAGATTGAGACCTCTTTCCCTTTGACTTTCCTCTTGATTTCCCATGATTTCCATAATTGTTTCCTCTCAAAGTCATTCTACCTCTTCTTTGTGCATTTAAAGCACTTCCTAATGTAGATCCACTTGAGGTTTTCCTATGAGTTTCCTCACTCAAAATAACACGAATCACATCATCACATTTTAGGATATTAGATCTAGAAACATAATTACTCATAGCCATTACCAAGTCATTCCAACTTTCAAGCAAAGAACACAAAATCAAGAGAGCCCTAATTTCTTCATTAAAAAAATTACCCATAGAAGATAACTGACTTATAGTAGCATTAAAATCATTTAAATGATCCATAATAGATCCACCTTTTTCCATCTTCATATTAAATAAATGCTTCATGAGAAATACCTTATTTGAAGTAGAGAGCTCTTCTTACAATTTACCTAGGGTTTTCATTAGCTCTTCCATCATCTTTTCTTTTGTAATGTTAAATTTCACTGATGGTGCTAGGCATAACCAAATGCTTTCAAGTACCATTCTATCTAAAATCTCCTAGTTTTGATCTATCATAGTTTCTTATTTCTTTATTTTCCTTCCAATTGATTCCATAAGTCCTTTTAATAAAGATATCCCCAATTTGCATTTTCCATAACTGAAAGTTCTTCCCATTAAACTTCTTCACCTTCATCTTACCCTCATCATCCATTGTGTTGGCGCTCAAAATTGCAGCCCTGATTTTGAGCACTGTTGAGAATTTAAGCCCTATGAAAGCTTTTTGATGCCTATGTATCTGACTGCCAATCTGAAGCCTAAATGGTGTTTAATGTTTCTAACACCCTAATTTTAGCCTGTCCATGTGTTCCATGAAGTTAGATCAACATTCTGAGCTATTCGGCGAAGTCCTATTTTCAGAAATTGTCAATCTTGCATTTTCACCTAAGTGTCAAACGGCAACAGGAGGCTGTGTTTGCCAATGAATATCTTGCACCTAGAAATGTTTCATGACTCACCACTTTGAGAGTATCTAATATCCATACCTAAGAACCTATGTTTCATATTTTGAGTCATTTCGAGTCCATTTGAATAGGTTTTGAATCCCTCAAAGTTGGTCAGTTACTATTTTCATGCCTTTGCACTTTGCACACATTTCCGAGAAGCCCTGTTTGACGTGCTATAACTTTGACCTAGTTCACTAAATTGCTAAATTTCCTTTTGCGTTGAATGGTAGATGTTAGATACTTCCTATGTTTCAATTTTTAAGTCTTGACAAATTTTTTTGATTAGTTTTCAAATGCGATTCCAAACGCAATTTATGACTTTTTACTGGTGTTAGCACTTGCAGATTTATCAGTACCCCTGTTCATGATGTTATAACTTGAAATCTATGATTGGCAAGATCAAACGGTTTGTTCCCCTATATTGTCCACCAAAAATACTACAAGTGTGCTAGTTTTTAGAACTTGATGACTCTGTCTTCACACTTTTCTAGGGTCATTCCATTTGTTAAAAATGATATTTTACTAGTGTTCATTGTCCTACAACTCCAGGTAGCCTACTTTGAACGTCTGCCATTTGTGCCCAGTTATTCATCATGAGTCAAAATTGTGGAATCATACTTTCCTCATGGCAAAGTATTAGCCTCCCTGTTTTTAGAACCTCAAGTGTCCGTTTGCCCAGTTTTTTCGAGCCAGATCCAAACCCAGTTTGTTGCTTTCTGACATGTTTATTTGCAGGTGATTTTAACTTGGTAACTTTGATGGAAAATATCTTTTGATTGAGAATTCATCATAAGACAAGATCTAACAGGTTTGAAGAATGTAGAACAAAGATTTAGTGTGCCAGTTTTCAGAGCTTGATCAGAGGTTTGGGTCAGTTTTCAAAGGCAATCAACAGACCTCCTGGCACTAGATTAACAGTTTACAAATCAGTGGTAAAGCGATTTTTAATGATCAATCTGTGGTCAAAATTGTTTCCAATCAGTCTGAGAAGGTCAGTGGATCAATTTGAGGATGTAGTTTTTTGGGAATGAAATTTTTTTTTAGCCAGACCCACTTTGGGGCCCAGCTAACTTCATCAAATGAAGGACAAGATATTTATGAAGACAATATGCTTTTAAAGCCAGGTCAAATGCCTATGGATAAGGCACTACTGAATCTTATGTGAAGTGATATTGCAAGATTGTTTCTAATGTGATAATGAAGTAGGTGCATCTCACTGATTTGAGTTTTAAGATGTGGCCTATTAAAACAACATACGTCGACATTGAAAGGCACCATTGAAGAAAACTCATATTTGTAGATTGAAAGTTAATATGGGTGCATTTTATTTTTGAGGAAGATAATCAAAAACATAAATGAATTAGTTTAGTATAGATATAATTGTTTACTAAGAGGCACCCTCCTTTGCAAATGGTTCAAGTTAAAAGCAGTTGGCCTGCATCCCCTTGGTCAGAGAACTCCTAGAACTATGTCAAGTGGAGGCTTGTATTAATGCAAGCTACATTTTAGTTTCATTGGCACATTAGATAATGTGAGGAACAACAGATATAGAAGAGGAGAGTCAAATTCAGAGGCCGCTGTCTAATAAAAATTGCAGCTAGAACTTGGAGGAAATCAGCCCTGTAATAAGAACATGAAAGTATTAAAAGAAGATGCTTGCATCAATGAAAGCCCATATCAGATTTAAAGAAGGCACTCAAAAGATCATACAGGAAAGCCACGCCATTTAAAGTAGAGATTCACTTCACGCTGAGAAATTAAAAGAACTCTATAAACAAGGCTTAGCCCATGCATAAGAGGGCTACGTCACAAGTGAAGAAATGCTCACGTGGTATCCCTGAAAGAGCAGAGTAGCAGCCTCTGCCCAGATAGAGGTATCTAAGAAATATTACACCCAATAAAATGGATGACCTTGCACATTGACAGAGGTTGGTGCAGCAAAAAGAGGATAGCCACCAGTGTTGAAGGATGAGAGGAATCCAATGCAGCCAAAGCTCCAAACCGTTGATTAAATGAAGGATAAACTCGCAGTCGTCAAAGTCAATAACCTACCAATGATCATCAAGAAAAAATGAAAATGCCAGAACAGTTAAAAGGAGCCGAATCAATGCATTGAAGGAGCAGCGGTCTGCATTACATAAAAACAACAAAGCCATAGGGATGATTAACCAGACCAACCATTGAATAGAATCCTAGTCAAAGTCGCTATCAAAAAGAATGCCTCAGCAAACCACAGAGAAAATAGAGCTCCACACTAAAGGAGATGTCTATAAATAGCATGATGAAAAGATTCAACATTAAAGAAGAGGTTTTCTTTGAAGAAAAAGCCATGGATAAACTATTGAAAGAAGAAAGGAGCGATCCGCAGGCTGTTGCGTACAGGGCATGGTTTTTTTTAAAACTAGTTATCCCACATTCAAGACATAGGGGACTTCCAAAATATTTAAATATAACTCATTGCATAAGCAAAGTGCCTTAAAAGACACAGCCTTTTAAAAGGCCGCAAGCTATGAGGTGGGACTCGACTAGGCTGCTATGCGAGGATGATGTCATTTGAAGGCAAATAACACAAAATTTTAATCAAACTTGCACGCGAGCTGATGTGGTGCCCGAAACTCAGATCGCGGAAGATTTTTCCACGTGGCCGCATCTGATGATGTGCGCATCCCCACAATATGAAGATGTAGGAAGATAAGTAATGCGAGAATGTGGGCTTTCGCCATGTGGCAACAGGACCCGCTCAGCGATGACAAGGCATGTGATGGGGCATACTTCATAAGCGGGTGATGTGGCATAGGCTGGCCAATCAGGGGCTGCCACATGGCAATCCAGGTGGCACCTAGTGGGCCCAGAGATGAGGGAGAAATTTTGGAAAATATAAAATAATGATTTTAAATTATTTCTCCAAAAATGATTTCCACGTCCAAAAATTTAAAATTCAAAGGGCTTCTATTATAAGTTTGGACATTAGATTTTTTTTTAATTTTTGAAATAATTTAAAAAAATCAAATGTGAAGACCATGTTTTTTATACCAGAGGGGTCATTTTTAAAATGATTTTCAGGAGATTTTCGAGAGTCCAGATAGGCGATGTTATAGATCATCAAAATTGGGAGAAGACAAAATTTTTGATTCTGGAGTCAGTTTTTGTACAGGTATTAGTCTGTTTGAGCTACATGAGGTTTTCTATCAGGTGCCTAAATTGCAACCATTTTTAGACTAGGAAGTTCAGTTGTGATTTTTGGCAAGTTGATAGCTTGAAAATGCGTAAAAGACAAGGATAATTCAGCTGGGGGCATCTCTAAGTCAGTTAAAGCAAGTTTTATCAGCATTTTGATGCAAATCAAATTTTTAGCAAATCAGGGATTTCATCATTCAGCTGGGGATATTTTGCAAATCAGTTGCAATGTAATGATGAAACAAGAAAATCAAATCAGATGGAAGAAAGAGGTTAGAGAGAGTCTTTATAGTTACAAGAGATGGATTTCTATGTCGACAGATGGCAGTCGTAGGTTCAACTCAATATTTCATCTTCATCCTATATTATTCTTTCTTTCTTCCATTTGAAGGGTTCCAATTTTTTGAGAAAAACCAGTCACTACTGAGATACCGAATTTTGGGTCTAGTTTTGATATGTTCCCATACTGTGATACCAAATATTTCTTTAGCAATTTCTCTCATGTGAACAGTAGTAGGAAGATAAATATAGATAGTTCAGACCTGTTAGGTTGTTTCATGTCTTTCATTTCATGCATATGATTGTATATTTTCAAGGAAATAATGCAAAGAGCAGCAGATAATTAAGTTTTAGTTGAATCTTGTCTCCATTCTCATTGAATTTCAATGTTTTATGATCTCTGAACAAGGAGTTTAGGTTGTAGTTGCAGTCCCCTAGGACCATATGTTGTTTCATTGTTGCTGATAATTCAAGGAATTGTGTAAATGCTTCATAGAAATCAACAGGGTTGAAAATTTATTGAGGAGGATATCATGTAAGAACGAGATTTTAAACTGAACATAGATGTCTATTTACAAGTTAAATAGATAGATCTATATTTGAAGATACACACATGTCTCAGATATTCATATGTATGTTTGTGATCCATGAATTTGCCCAATGGACTAGGCACTGATCAGCTACAGGGTCATTACTTTCTCACTGCTGCATATCTGAGGGTTGTTGAAGTCAACATCAAAAATCAAATGCTTTTTCCCTTTCATGTTGAAGAGTTATCATAGAATTCCCTCACTCGGCTTATGAGATTCATAGATTTGCATCTAGCTAGCGTAGGTTTGTGTTATTTCATGAGTTCTTAGTAGAAATAAGGGTTTTATTTGCTTTGAATAGATAAAATCATTGGAATATGAGGAAAGGGGTATACGGATACAATCATTGGAAAAAAAATGTCTCAAATAGAGAGGATACTAGGGAAAAGAAAAATGGGAGAATCCAGTGCACCTACAATTGCATACCCTTCATAGCCATTGGTTGGATCTAGATCAACCCCTATTATTGAAATAGCTGACACCCCTAAAAGGTCCCAATTCTATACTGTAGAGGAATTTGAAGAAGAAAAAATAAAATTGCATGAGTTGCAGATAGAATTGAGAAATCAATATGAAGAAAAATCAAATCAGGGTGTAATATATCTAAGGGATAAAATTCAATGGTCAACTTTTTTTGATCAGTTGACAAGAATTGCAGCCCTCATGGATGAGTTGAACAGGGATAAGGATAAACTGACTCTTCTTGCATAGAAATGGAGGGACAGAAATAATGATATTACAATCACATGTATATCTGTAGTCCAAATGCCTTATCATCAAGTTGAGAAGATTTTTGATTTATTAAATAAGCTAGAGAATTTTGATGATGAAAGAGATTCTTCACAGAGAAGATTAACATTGTTTTTCCCAATACATTGCTGAAAACTTCACCCTATTTCCTTGTGCTTTAGAATCTGTTGATACAATAAAAGAAAAAGAAAAGTGGAAAAGGGAGATGGATGAGTTATTAAATGAAAGAATAATAAACATCATAAGTGAAACTAGCCACTGGTTCTGGGCAAAGACAAATGAAGAGCTAGTAAAAATATAGTTGTTTTATACTGCTATGAGGAAAGAATTTGATGTTTTAGAAGAAAATACAAATTCTTTAATAATGATACAAAGAGAAGCTCTGAGCTTTGATTGGCCAAATGATGATGCTTTTAATAAATGGAAAAATTAGTTTCTAGAAAAAATGTCAGAAGATGATCAGGAGAAAAATGTAAAAGTAAAAGTCACCCACGAAGTTAATAATGAGGACATGGAAAATCCCCAAGTTGAAGTAAATTTATAGGTAACTGAAGATGATACATCACTTTCAAACCTCATGGCTACTTACTTTGAGGATGAAGAATAATTGGAGAATCAGATCCTATCTTCTTGTTAAAACAAATGAGAAGTATACCAGAAAGGACCCACCCAGGATGGTTTGATGTGTTAGCTTTTCTATTATTTGTTTTTGTCTTTTACTATAGACATTCGTCAGTATCTTTTAAGGGGACACATGTCACTCTCTTTAGCCTAAAGCTTGTTGCATCTCACATTATTTAAGTGAGATTCCAAGGCTAAAGAAGGGTCAAAATTCTATTTCTTCTAAGTATTGTGCTTGGTCTAGTTTTTGGTCAAAATTTTGAAAGCAAGTTTGTAATGTATTTTGCTATCAAATTCTCTGAGAATACATGAATATAGAATGACCTATGTTTCTTTCTGAAGGCCATTCCGAGTCTACTGTAAAGGATATACCATTTTCAAAGGAAATGAATACAAATTATGAACTATCCCCATATCAATTCTTTCTAAATTTTGTCTCCTTTTAAATACTTAGCTACCTTGATGTTGTATGAGTAAAAGCTTGTGCAATTGAATGCAATCAAATTAGGTTGTATATCCATTTATCATTGTTGGTAATTCAATGGATTAAATGAAGGCTTTGATGAATGTGATAAGATTCCTTAAGTATTGAAAAGAATTTTTGAATGATAAGTTCTAATAAGAATTGCTGATAGAATTTTTTGTAAGGAAACAAATGAGATCTAAGAATTTGCTATAGACTCTGAACCCCAATGGATTAGGCACTGATCAAGTTATTTCAGCTAAAGGAGAAATATCTTACAAATGTTTTTTCAAATGCATCATCAAATCAAATTTTACTTTTATTCATTGTAGATCTTCAAAGTTGGCCAACACTTGTCTGCATGGAATGTTTTAGCTTCAATTAGCCATTGTTGTTGAAAACATTTGCAGATCTATAGAAGAATTCTTGGCCATATCTGTTTATGGGATGTGTTTTATCAAGTTAGTAAGAATTATGTATATGTTCAAGGATCTTGAAATGGGAATCAGAATGAAACTAAGAACAATCCTCATACATTTGTTTCAATTTTGAACCATCCCTGGGTACACCCACCCTAGTTTTGTAGAACCAAAAGAGTAGAAAACCATTTGTGGTTTTGTTGAAGTTGGGTCCAAATACCTTACATATGCAATTGTTAATAAGAATAGGCTAGTCTTTAGATTGTGTATGTACTGTCATTTTGGTATGAAGCATTTTGTCGCTTAGTAGTTTTAGCACTTCTTAAAACACCAACAAAATGGCGACTCTGCTGGGGAGTTGCATTCAGAAAGAACCAAAATCTCTGCCATGAAACAGATTGGATATAGCAAATCTATAGCAAGAGGCATCTCTTATTTTCCTTGCTGAAATTTCATGTTCCCCAGTTAAGCTTTATTTATTATCAGTAGTATATTGAAACTAGATGAAAATTGTGGTGTATGACTGTCATAGGTCTATCTTCAATCAGTCCAGTTTGTAAATACTGTTGAGAAAGTTTCAGAGTCAAGAATTCATTTATAAAGTGTAAATTCTTTTCAAGATAATAATGATCTACAAGTTTCCTACATTGAAGGTCTAGTTTAGATTTGTCAAGTGACAAATTATGTTTTATTTCTCACATGAGTGAGTGGTGACTCTCAAATCTCTATACCAGTTCTTCCTAGTTGATTTCATTGTAAAAATTTTGAAGGATTTTCAGTTGTGTGGGCAGATCTGAAACTGTTGGTAGTTTCTTGGAAAGGAATTATAAATTCTTGATAAGTTTTATAATGCTGTTTGCAATCTGCTGTTATAAAGAAATTGAAATGTAAAAAGTAGATCATAGCAGTGATCTCTTTATCCTCTTGAAAAGAGGTGGCGGCTCTACAAAGTTTTGACCAGTGGTGTAAAGAATTTTCAATCTTGCACCTATGCCAGATCAGCAGATCAAAGTTTTCCATCAGCACTTGAGGTATTTTGGTTTTCATGTTTTCTTTTCATGAAAGTCAAATGTTAGAATCAGTGCCTCTATTCAGTGATTTTTAGCACTAAGTAAGAAGAGGTAGAAATTTTGTTGTAAGATGGAGTCAGATCTCAGATCTGAGATTAGTCTGCCAAATTCTGAGAGTTTAGAAACTGTGAGTAATAACATTACTATGTTGAATACAATGGTTTACAAAAGGATTGTAAATCTTATAAGAATTGAGGTAGGGAGTACTCAAGGTTTAAGTGTCGAACAATATTATTTAAGGCTTAAGTCAGTAATCAGTAAGATGCCTTTTCATTGTAGACCTAAGGAATCTTCCCTGCCAAATATTTTCCTTGATGTTCTAGTACCCGATTCAGTCGATTGGCTAGCACCTATAAGATTACAAATAATTTTGCAAACTAAAAAATTCATTGAGGAGATGGAAAGTGGTGATTATAGATTTCATGTTATGTCTCTTGATGATAGTGAGTGTGATGAAAGTCAGGGTAGTAATGAATACAATGAGTTCGTAGAGCAAGATAATATGTCTTCCGAATGTGAAAAGTTGGATTCAAATGTTAATGAATCAGGTAACAACAATCAGCATGAAAAAGATGGCTATAAAAGAGAAGATAAATTTTGTTACAGTGCATATGAAGTTGGAGAAAGTTGTAACAATAGTAGATCCAGCGATTGCTATGATAAGAAAGAATGTTGTAATAATTCTGATTTTCTAGATTGTTACACTAATGATCTTCCTGTTGTAAGTTCTTCATGTTGTCTAGATGATAACCACAGCCGAGAGAAGATTTGTGAGGCAATCTTCTTGAGCTCCGATGAAATCTCAGAATTGTTGGCTCGTGATTTTGAAAAGTACATAAGTATCTCTAAGGATCTTCATATTTTCTCTCATAATACTTTCTCATTCAGTCAAATCAATTCCCCAAAGTTTGACATGGAAAAAGAGGTAGATTCTAAATAATCTTTGTTAGACTTTGGAGGTGTAGATGACAGTACCTCAAATGTCTTTTCACATGATGATTTGTTGGATATAGGGAATGTTAATGAAGGGAAGGTTAATGATGTTTCAGATTCTTTTTATGTTGATCTTGCTGAACATTGTTTTGATGTTTCATGTAGTGAAGTGGAAAATAGTGAGTATTGTCAATCTGATTATAAATTTTCTTCATGTGTTGATAAGTCGTGTAAAGATAAGTTCAAGGTATATTCTGACATTCAGTCTGATGAAGAAAGTGATAATGATCAGCATAGTTTAGATAAGCACTTTTAGAACGAATTTTCATGTATGGTGAATAATCAATGTTTTGAGTGTGAAGAGGTTTCAGCAAAGGATAAATCTGATTCAAAGAGTTACATGGTTGCAAGCAGGCAACGGTCAGATTTCACATACTCTTCATTTATGGAAGCACAAGGTGAGTTACAATCTACTCCATATAACTCATTGACTGAAGTTGAATATGAGCATTTTGTGTTTCTAGTTGAAAGAATCCATATTTCAATTAGTAGTGATCAGTTTTAGTTTGATATCAGTTGTTGTGGTCATGCTGGGCAAGATGATGAAAGTATGTCTGATTTTTATATGCACTATGAAGATGATGATAGTTTTGTTTTGCCTATTGAGCTAATTGCAAATGTTGATATGTTGGGTGAAACAAATGATAATGAGAATTTTAGTTTACCTTAGAAGGATGTAAATGAGAATCAAGTTTTTGACAATAAGGAGTTCTGAAACTTTTCGATGGCTCGGGTCATCGTGTGTACATAATAGTGTAGTTTCCCTGCTTTCAATAAAGCTGTTCGAGAAAGTTTTGATATTCAGATGTGTGGTCTACTTATTCCAGAGATCTTGCCATGCCCGCAAGGGGCATGCATCCCTAGACAGAGCCACTATTGGCGCTCAAAATTGCAGCCCTAATTTTGAGCACTGTTGAGAATTTAAGCCCTATGAAAGCTTTTTGATGCCTATGTATCTGACTACCAATCTGAAGCCTAAATGGTGTTTAATGTTTCTAACACCCTAATTTTATCCTATCCATGTGTTCCATGAAGTTAGATCATCATTCTGAGCTATTTGGCGAAGTCCTATTTTCAGAAATTGTCAATCTTGCATTTTCACCTAAGTGGCTATGTTTGCCAATGAATATCTCGCACCCAGAAATGTTTCATGACTCACCACTTTGAGAGTATCTCATATCCATACCTGAGAACCTATGTTTCAGATTTTGAGTCATTTTGAGTCTGTTTGAATAGGTTTTGAATCCCTCAAAGTTGGTCAGTTACTGTTTTCATGGCTTTGCACTTTGCACACATTTTTGAGAAGCCCTATTTGACGTGCTATAACTTTGACCTAGTCGAATAAAATGCTAAATTTCCTTTTGCATTGCATGATAGATGTTAGAGACTTCTTATGTTTTAATTTTTAAGTCTTGACGAATCTGTTTGATTAGTTTTCAAACGCGATTCCAAACGCAATTTATGACTTTTTACTGGTGTCAGCACTTGCAAATTTATCAGTACCCCTGTTCATGATGTTATAACTTGAAATCTTTGATTGGCAAGATCAAATGGTTTGTTCCCCTATATTGTCCACCGAAAATACTACAAGTGTGCCAATTTTTAGAACTTGATGACTCTGTCTTCACACTTTTCTAGGGTCATTCCATTTGTTAAAAATGATATTTTATTGGTGTTCATTGTCCTACAACTCCAGGTAGCCTACTTTGAACGTCCGCCATTTTCGCCCAGTTATTCATCATAAGTCAAAAATGTGGAATCATACTATCCTCATGGCAAAGTATTAGTCTCCCTATTTTTAGAACCTCAAATGTCCGTTTGCCCAATTTTTTCGAGCCAGATCCAAACCCAGTTTGTTGCTTTTTGACGTGTTTATCTGCAAGTGATTTTAACTTGGTAACTTTGACAGCAAATATCTTTTGACTGGGAATTTTTCATAAGATGAGATTTAACGAGGTTGAAGAATGTAGAACAAAGATTTAGTGTGCCAATTTTCAGAGCTTGATCATAGGTTTGGGTTAGTTTTCAAAGGCAATCAAAAGACCTCCTGGCACCAGATTAACAGTTTACAAATCAGTGGTAAAGAAATTTTTAACGATCAATCTGTGGTCAAAATTATTTCCAATCAGTCTGAGAAGGTTAGTGGATCAGTTTGAGGATGTAGTTGTCTGGGAATGAATTTTTTTTTTATCCGGACCCACTTTGGGGCCCGGCTAACTTCATCAACTGAAGGACAAGACATTTATGAAGACAATATGCTTTTAAAGCCAGGTCAAATGCCTATGGATAATGCACTACTAAATCTTATGTGAAGTGATATTCGAAGATTGTTTCTAATGTGACAATGAAGTAGGTGCATCTCATTGATTTGAGTTTTAAGATGTGGCCTATTGAAACAACATACGTCCACATTGAAAGGCACCATCGAAGAAAACTCATATTTGTAGATTGAAAGTTAATATGGGTGCATTTGATTTTTGAGGAAGATAATGAAAAATAGAAACGAATTAGTTCAGTATAGATATAATTGTTTACTAAGAGGCACCCTCCTTTGCAAATCATTCAAGTTAAAAGCAGTTGGCCCGCATCCCCTTGGTAAGAGAAATCCTAGAACTATGTCAAGTGGAGGCTTGTATTAATGCAAGCTACATTTTAGTTTCATTGGCACATTAGATAAAGTGAGGAACAATAGATATAGAAGAGGAGAGTCAAATTCAGAGGCCGTTGTCTATTAAAAACCGCAGCTAGAACTTGGAGGAAGTCAGCCCTGTAATAAGAACATGAAAGTATTAAAAGAAGATGCTTGCATCAATGAAAGCCCATAACAGATTTAAAGAAGGCACTTAGTGGATCATACAGGAAAGCCACACCATTTAGAGCACAGATTCACTTAACGCTGAGAAATTAAAAGAGCTCTATAAACAAGGCTTAGCCCATGCATAAGAGGGCCAGGTCACAGGTGAAGAAATGCTCACGTGGCATCCCTGAAAGAGTAGAGTAGCAGCCTCTGCCCAGCCAGAGGTATTTAAGAAAGATTGGGCCCAAGAAAATGGATAACCCTGCACATTGACAGAGGTTGGTGCAGCAAAAAGAGGATAGCCACCAGCGTTGAAGGATGAGAGGAATCCGATGTAGCCAAAGCTCCAAACATTGATCAAATGAAGGATAAACCTGTAGTCATCAAAGTCAATAACCTATCAATGATCATCAAGAAAAAATGAAAATGCTAGAATAGTTAAAAGGAGCCAAATCAATGCATTGAAGGAGCAGTGGTCTGCATTACATAAAAACAACAAAGCTGCAGGGATGATTAAGTAGCCCAAGCATTCAATAGAATCCTAGTCAAAGTCGCTCTCAAAAAGAATGCCTCAGCAAACCACAGAGAAAACAGAGCTCCACACTAAATGAGGCGTCTATAAATAGCATGATGAAAAGATTTGACATTAAATAAGAGGTTTTCTTTGAAGAAAAAGCCACGGATAAACTGTTGAAAGAAGAAAGGAACGATCCGTAGGCCATTGCATACAGGGCGTGGTTTTTTTTAAAACCAGTTATCCCACATTCAAGACATAGGGGACTTCCACAATCTTTAAATATAACTCATTGCATAAGCAAAGTGCCTTAAAAGACACAGCCTTTTAAAAGGTTGCAAGCTATGAGGTGGGACCTGACTAGGCTGCTACGCGAGGATGATGTCCGTTGAAGGCAAATAACACAAAATTTTAATCAAACTTGCACACGAGCTGATGTGGCACCTAAAACTCAGATCGCGACAGATTGTGCCACGTGGCCGCATCCGACGGTGTGCGCATCCCCACAATATGAAGATGTAGGAAGATAAGTAATACGGGAATGTGAGCTTGCACCACATGGCAACAAGACCCGCTCACCAATGACAAGGCATGTGATGGGGCGTGCTTCATAAGTGGGTGATGTGGCATAGGCTGGCCAATCAGGGGCTGCCACGTGGCAGTCCAGGTGGCACCTAGTGGGCCTAGAGATGAGGGAGAAAATTTGGAAAATATAAAATAATGATTTTAAATTTTTTCTCCAAAAATGATTTCCACGTCCAAAAATTTAAAATTCAAAGGGCTTCTATTATAAGTTTGGACATTAGATTTTTATTAAAGTTTTGAAATAATTTTAAAAAATCAAATGTGAAGACCATGTTTTTTATACCAGAGGGATCATTTTTAAAATGATTTTTAGGAGGTTTCCAAGAGTCCAGATAGGCGATGTTATCTATCGCTAGAATCAGAAGAAGATAGAATTTTTGATTTTGGAGTCAGTTTTTGCACAGGTATTAGTCTGTTTGAGCTACACAAGGTTTTCTATCAAGTACCTGAATTGCAACTGTTTTCAGACCAGGAAGTTCAGTTGTGATTTTTGGCAAGTTGATAGCTTGAAAATGCATAAAAGACAAGGAGAATTCAGCTGGGGGCATCTCTGAGTCAGTTAAAGCAAGTTTTTTCAGCATTTTGATGCAAATCAGATTTTTAGCAAATCAGGGATTTCATCATTCAGCTGGGGATATTTTGCAAATCAGTTGCAATGTAATGATTAAACAAGAAAATCAAATCAGATGGAAGAAAGAGGTTAGAGAGAGTCTTTACAGTTGCAGGAGATGGATTTCTAAGTCAACAAATGGCAATCGTAGGTTCAATTTGGGATTTCATCTTCATCCTATAGTATTCTTTCTTTCTTCCATTTGAAGGGTTCCAATTTTTGGAGAAAAAACAGTCACTACTGAGTTACCAGATTTTGGGTCCAGTTTTGATATGTTCCCATACTATGATACCACATATTTCTTCAGCAATTTCTCTCATGTGAACATCAGTAGGAAGATAAATACAGATAGTTCAGACCTAGTAGGTTGTTTCATGTCTTTCATTTCATGCATATGATTGTATATTTTCAAGGAAATAATGCAAAAAGCAGCAGATAATTAAGTTTCAGTTGAATCTTGTCTCCATTCTCATTGAATTTCAATGCTTTATGATCTCTGAACAAAGAGTTTAGGTTTTAGTTGCAATCCCCTAAGACTATATGTTGTTTCATTGTTGCTGATAATTCAAGGAATTGTGTAAATGCTTCATAGAAATCAACAGGGTTGTAGATTTATTGAGGAGGATATCATGTAAGAACAAGATTTTAAACTGAACATAGATGTCTATTTACATGTTAAATAGATAGATCTATATTTGAAGATACACACATGTCTCAGATATTCATATGGATTTTTTTGATCCATGAATTTTCCCAATGGACTAGGCACTGATCAGCTACAGGGTCATTACTTTCTCACTGCTGCATATTTGAGGGTTGTTGAAATCAACATCAAAAATCAAATGCTTTTTCCCTTTCGTGTCGAAGAGTTATCATAGAATGCCCTCACTCAGCTTATGAGATTCATAGATTTGCATCTAGCTATCGTAGGTTTGTGTTATTTCATGAGTTCTTAGGAGAAATAAGGGTTTTATCTACTTTAAATAGATTCAGTGTATGCTTTGACAACTGGTACCATATAAGGAATCTATAGGTTCATCCACCTATGTTTTGCAGAGCCTGAAGAAGAAGAAGGGTCTAGCCTTATAGTTGGCCTGGTGTCTGAATGGATGTGTTGATAATGGAAGTTAGATGCCCCTTAGATTTGTTTTGTTCTCATCAGGGTAATTGGAAATGGGTAACATTTTCAAACACCAACACATTGCTCCCACTTAATCATGAGACTTTCCTATAGAGGGTAACTGAAAAAACAACCTCACTCTAATTCCACTTGCTAGGATTGAACCCCAGACAAAAATAATAATTACATGTAAATATAAAAAATATTAGGAAATAATAATCGCATAGAAAAGAAAACAAGACACCGAAATTTAATGTGGTTCACCCAATCCCTAGGCTACGTTTGCCAAACAACAATTTCAATAATATAATGATCTAGTAATTACAACCTAATTACAATATGTCATCCCTTATAGCTCAATACTAGTACAAGAAGAAAGTTTTGCATCACACCTTATGAAAAAACCTAACCCTAAGCTCTTTATATACAAGTATTTTTTACACTTGAGGGTTACAATTAATTACAATATGTTGGCCCAAAATCCCTAATAAAATAGGGACCAATTTTTTTTTTAATATGAAGTATATATAGTATGAAGTATGTGTAATACTTTCTTGATCAATCACCACAAACTAACACTTAGGTATTCTAAACCTACTCTGCATCCTTTCTATGAAAGTCTCAAAATATGCATCCATGATGCCCTCAAAATTGTCTCCCATTTTTGATATAAACTAATTGATCTGATATAAAATATGTTTGTCTTTTTTCCATACTAAATTTCCCTTGGAAGGAAAACTTTCTAAATAGAAAAGAATAAACATGCCAGAAGTGAGCCAAACTTACATAGGTTTTTCTTGGATGCTTGGATGCTTTCCATGTTCTTACTTAACTAGCTCAGCTACAACTCAATGAGGTCAAAGAATAGACTATTCTTGACCACCTTGGAGACTAAGTCCACAGCTTCACATGGGACACTCTTGAGTTAACTAGAACTACATATCTTTCAAGCAATCACATGAATTCCAAACTTCATATTCATTTCTATAACACCATTTAGCTTCATTCCTCTGCCATCCCACTTGGATACATTATTCTTCCCTAACTCAACCTAACCTAGGATTTTTATTGTTTTAGGTCTGTCAAGCATGGGGAAAATAGTAACCCTATGAATCATTTTCTTTATTATTTGAATGGTTTGGTTGAGCCAGACTTGCATGTCGTTAACATGATTTAGGATAAACCTAACCCACTTGATTTGGAAATCCCTTGGCATATGTAGAATGTGGGTAAAACACTTTTCTCCCAAGAGTTTATTGTAGGGTTTTAGGTTTCTATCCACACACAATGCTTCATACATTTGATTCATATCCAAACTTCACAAGTATTGAATCAAACAATCATTAAAGGATATAATGTCATGTATCAAAAGTACCTTGGGTGGAATTTGTGAATATGCAACAACTGGGTCCAATTCTTCCATGATTGCCATACAAAGTTTGAATGTCAAGACTCCTTGCTCATCATTTCTTACTAGCATCTCAAAACCCTTCTTAACCTTACTATTGGATGACGATACCATATCACTCAATGATGGAAGAGTAAACTCTAAAAATATTTCTCTAAATTTCTAAGGGGCTCTGAAATGCTCTGCACTTTTAGCTCTCAAATTTATGACGAAAAATGAAAACCTTTGATTCTACCTTTTAATTAAAAAATTTCCTTAAGTCACTATTAATGCATTGTATGAAGGTCATCATGTTGATAGCCTATTAAACTCGACAGGATTGAAATGCTTAGCTAAGTCTTCAACTCAATAGATGCCTTCAATCTTCAACATGGTAAGAATAAGCTCAGTTATGTCTCAAACTCAGTATATGACATCTACGTCCAAGCTTGGTTAGGTCAACAACCTCACTTTACTTAGTAAGGTCTTGCAACCTAACTTTTCTTGGTAAGGTCTTGAAATCTAACTTTGTTTGGTAAGGTCTTACAACCTAACTTTCCTCAATAAGGTCATCAACTTTGTATTCCTAATGCATCTAAAGTGTTTATTTAGATCTTTTTTCTTGTAGAATAGAACTAATATAAGATGTTTCCTCAGAATCATAGTTCCAGTGATTTGTATGGATTCTTAGTTTCAAATGGTTGTGTTTCCCAATTTATTATCTTGGGTGTCAATGATCTCATGACTTTGACTTGCATTCTTTGGAGATTCCTTTACCCATTTGTTCCTCATTTGACTTCTGATATTGTTAGCCTTTTCTTTCTTTTCATCTTCAGCTATAGCTCGCTTCATACTATTATTTTCTAGATGACCAAGTTATTTGCATACAAACATCTCTTTGTAGGGTCTCTCTTCCTCATGTGAGTTCTTATGAAATTCTCTCCAATATGTCCATCCTCAACACATAAATAACTTGAAAAAAAAAATCTACTTGATTCTATTTCTTGGTCTTGCATTCTAAAGATTTGTGCCCTTATTTGTTACATTTGAAATATTTTCCTTCAAACTTGGTTTTGTCTATGCATTCAATTTCTCTATGACCCTTTTGGTTACAACAATAACAATTTCCAATAAATTTTGATTTCCCATTATTCCAATATTTATTTGATGTATTCCCTATCTTTCCATAATGATTACATGTAATTATTTTGTTCTTTTCAGCTCCTTGTTATGATGATTCAACTTCATCTATATATCCTAATCCTTCTTTTCCTTTATGTTTGAATTGAGGTTGCTTGACTAATTGATTCATGATTTCTTAAGATTTCATCATCCTTTCATTGGTTTGTCTTTCTATGTTGAGATCATTCTACAATATTTCATTATATTTCCTCAAGTTTATAAGTTCTTGATTTTTATAATTGAGTTTATTTACCAAATCTGCTTACTAAAGAGATAGGTGATGAATTTCATTATCCTTTTCTTCTATCTTTTTAGTTAGCAATTGATGCAGGAGCACTTAGGGTAACATAAAGCTCTAATCTTAACTTTGGTTTGTAGATGTTCTAACCAACCATTGGGTAATAAGGAATATTTATAAAGTCCCAAGGTGAGTTTAGATGGTTTTATTTCATAGGTTTTGGATTGGGAGTCAAATTTTGTCAATTAGGTCCTACTACGAGAAAACTTATAAAAGTTGCTCTAAGTGGAAAAATGTGGAAAAATGTCACAAAAGGGGGACAAGAGTGTTTAAATGTGTTCTATAGATTTTATAAGGTAATTCTAGAAGGTTTGATAACATTTTAAGCAAATTTGAGGAGTCTAGAAGCAAAATTGCAAAAGTTGTCAAAAAGTTGCATTGACAACTTTTAGGAAATTTTGGAAAAGCCAAAAAATTGGGCAATTATGGTTTGAAATGCTAGCTATAATGGAGCATAAATTCTATTCAATACCTTTCCAATGCATTTCCAAGGTTTGGACAATTGGGTGTACGAACAAAACCTGTAGCAAAATAATTTTTTGCATTGAAGTGTACTTTTTGAAGTTTGAACAGAGTTTTTGGATTGAAAAATGAACTATTTTTAATGTAATAGTACCTTATATTCATTTTTATAATCTTTGTGTGATTTATTTTCTTTCAAGTAATCTTTTTATAGGGTTAAAAAACTTATTTGGTTTCAGTGATCTTGTTGTCCAGTTTTGTGGTGCAAGCATGAAATGGGCTATGGCTTGGGTGTCCTTGGTCAAAAAACAATGGCTCTTAAAGAACAAGAAATAACCTTTGTATATAGTGTAAATAATGTTTTTGGAGGTTGTGGAAGGGAAAATATTATTTTTGTAAGCAAGCCCTAGGCAAGCAAATAAGCTTGGCAAGGTGCAAGGAAATCCTTGTAAAGAAGTTTTGTGATGAACAAATGATTGACATGGGTAAATCTTGAGTTGGAAATGTAGGATTAGTGTATTAAGGGAGAAAAACTCAAAGGATGAGGTTGGGCATGTATTTTAATTCCTATGGATGAGAAAATATATACATTTCCTTTATAACCCATAAAAAGAAGGTTTTTTGAATTTGTAATGTATGGACAATACTGGAGTCCAAGACCTACAAAATCTTCAAGGTTAGGTCATAGGGAACAAAATTATAGAATACAACAAGGGGCCTTATTAAGGGTTTTTTTGAGTTATAGAACTTTCCTTGTTTCTAGGAGGAGTAGTAGGGGCTCTTAGGGCTACAAGGGCTAATTAGGCAAATTGCTAGTTGTGAGTGGGAAACTTAGAAGAATGGTATAAAATGATGGGAAATAGGTCAAGAACCTCAATAAGAAGGTTCAACCTTTATTTTTGGGTTTTTTTTTCATCTAGAGAATTTTTGGAAAATTGGGCCAAAGAATGCATATTTGGTGAATTGGAGAATGACATGGAAACATGAATTTTTGGGAGAGTTTGTTGTAGGAAGGGGATTGTAGAGGGATCCTCTAGGTTAGGGTTAGGAGAGAAAACCAGTAGTGGGCTAGGAGTATCTTAGGAAGAGAAAGAAAGCTCTTAGTTTAAGAATCTCCCCATCAAAGTGGTCTCAAAGCCTTAAGATTAGGCTTGTGGTGGTATTTTGTATTCCACTATGACAAGTGGATCTTTGAAGATGGAAACCAATGCAAAGTTTGCAAAGTAGGTAGATGAGAAAAATAATATCTTAGAAGAGAAGACCAAGGTTCTAGATGAGGCCCTAGAAGAGATAAAAGATAAGTTGAAAGAGATAGAGGATGTAACCCAAGATAAGGAAGATGAAGAGTTTTAAAAGGGTAAAGAAAAGGTGAGTTTGGAGGATGGTATCACTAACCTAGATCCTCCACTTAGCGAGTAGGAACCATTCCTCAAAACCCTTAAGGAATTTGGAGGGAGGAATCTAGAGAATTGTTCCCTATTCCATGGCAAGATGGATGTAGAGGTAAGCTTAGAATAGCTTGAGTGAATCGAGAACTAATTTGAGTGTGAAGGGACAATAGAGGACCAAAAGGTAAGGTTTGGAAAATCTAGATTGAAAGGTCAACCTTTGACATGGTGGAAGTTTGTGCAGGAGGAAAGAGAGAGTGAAGGGAAGAAGCCTATAGCTAATTGGAAATATATGGTGGAAAAGATAAAGGAAACATACCTACCAGAGGATTATGAGATTCAAATCCACAAGTAAAGGTAGAGTCTTAGGCAGAAACATCTTGATGTGGCTACCTATACTAAGGATTTTTAAAAGTTGGCACTAAGATCCATGGTGTAAGAAGTAGAGAGAATGAAGGTTTCTAGATACCTAAATGGCCTCAAATGGTCCATCCAAGATGAGTTGAGGTTTTTTAGATTCACTACTCTACAAAGTTGTTTTCAAATAACTAGAAAGGTGGAAGAAAAACTTAGGAAGAAAGGGCACTCAAGTTTCAAGAGTAGGAGTAGAGGTAAAGACTTTAGAGGTGGATCAAGGGAAGACTCTAGTAGCAAGAGTAATGAGAAAAGAAGCTATGGAGACTCTTGAGTGGAATGAGAAATCTAGTGAGACCAGTTAGAGAGGAGGCTCTAGTAGAGGTAGAGGTTCCAATAATGGTGGTAGGTGCAGATAGAGAAATAGTAGTAGAGGTTCACATTTCACTAACATGAAGTGCTATAAATATGCCAAGTCCTTATATATATCAATAGAAGGCATTAGTTTCTTATGGGGAAAATAAAATCACATATGTCTAAGAAGAAGATAATTAGAAGGTAGGAGAAGTGGATCTTGATGTTGAGAAGGGTGAGAACCTCATGTTAAGGAGAGTATTGGTTAAGGAGTTAGTCAAAGATGAGCCAAAGTAGAGAAGAGCATTCTTTATAACAACTTGCAATATATTGGGCAAGGTATGGAAGCCAATCATAGACTCGGGGTCTACTGATAATATCTTGTCAGAGGAGGCAATAAAAAATATTGGTTTGACCAAGATTCCACATGTGTGTTCTTATAGGGGGACTTCATTGAATAAGGGACAAAATATCATAGTGAATAAGCAAGTGTGGGCATACATCACCATTGGAAAGTATTAGGACAAAATATTGTGTGATGTCCTTCCCATGGATGTATGTCACCTACTATTTGGAAGACCTTGGAAATATTATAGGGAGATTGTGCATGATGGGAAGGAGAATAAGTATTCCTTCAACAAGGATGTGGTCACTTATAGAATCCATTATATAGTGGAAGAAGACAAGGTGGAGAAGTCTACTACTAAAGTATTGCTCATGAGTGGGAATGAGTTCCTCAAGGGCTTCAAGGAGAGTGAATCAATAGGATATTCCATTATCTTAAAACCTAAGGAGGAGCAAAAATCCTAATCTACACCTATACCTATAGAATTTCAAGATCTATTGGATTAGCTTAAAGATTTCATCTATGATGGAGCACCACCAACCCTACCACCTACTACCAAAAAAAGCTACATACAAGATGGCTCTAAAGAAGAAATAGGAGATTGGAAGGAAAGTTCAACATTTTATTGATCAAGGGTTGATTAGGAAGAGCATCAATCCATGTGTCATACTAGTGGCATTAGCACCCAAAAATGGAGGTGAGTAGAGAATGTGTACTAATTCTAGGGAAACTAGTAGAATTATAGTTAGGTACATATTTCCTATTCATAGGATAGAAGACTTGATGGAATGTCTTGGTGGAGCTAGGTACTTCTCCAACTATAAAATTAGGATGAAATAAGGGGACAAATGGAAGTCTACATTTAAGATTACTAAGGGTATCTATGAGTGGTTGGTAATGTCATTTGGCCTTAACAATGTACCAAGTACCTTCATTAGATTTATGACTAAGGTCTTCAAGGACTACATAGGTGTATTTGTTGTAGTATACCTAAATGACATCCTCATCTTCAAAAATATCAAGGAGGAACATATGAAATACCCAAAGGTGGTGTTGAGGAAGCTCCAAGTAGAGAAGTTGATAGTAAACATTGGAAGAGTGAGTTCATGAAAGACAAAATGGTGTATTTGGGTTTTGTAGTATCCCAAGGAAGTCTTAAGATTGACAAAGATAAGGTAAAGGCTATTTTGAGCTGGCCTACACCTAGATCTTCTACTAAGTTTAGGAGTTGTAGACGCTCAAAAATGGTTTGCATCTATGATTTCATCACTCCTTCATATTAATTTGTCCCATTTTCTCATTCTACTAACTCTAATTTTTTTGCTAGATTGATCATACTTTATCATTTGTATCCTTCTTTACATCAATTTCATATCAACTTGGAATCATATCAAATCAACTCAAAACCATATCAAATCACTCAGAATCAGTCCTAATCAACCTGAAATGTATCAAACATCCCAAATCAATCATCATTTATCCGACTCCTAGGTATTATTGTGGCTTTCAGTGCCTTGGAAACCTATCAACCTATCAATTTTATCAATTTGACCTCAGTACTGTCGTGGCTCTCAGTGCTAGGTTGAACTATCATTCATGTCATCCAATCTTTGACATTGTTGAGGCTTTCAATGTCAAATCATGACATCATCAAACATTTTAATAACATTGCCAATGTTCATCGGCATTATTATGATGAAACCTTATCACTTAGTTTCAATCCTGTAGCATTTACAATGTCGGTTAAATGTTACATGTCAACCAATTCATGTCATGTGTCCTTGGCATGTTATCAACTTCAATCAATCAATCTGACCATCTCTTTGGTCTACTTTTCATCATCTTATTTGATATCTATCATCATCACGTTTTCATAACAGGATATTATCGCATTCATTTAATCAATTTGGCCAATCATTTACTAATTCTCTCTATAAGATTAAATAACCCATAATTTAATTCTATTATTCTTCCTAATTATCATACTCAATTAATTAATTGATTCATTATCTACAAACCATGGAAATTTTTAATTTCCCAAGTTCTATTTTCCATCATTAATTCCATTTTCTACTAATTCTTATTTTGTGGAATAAGAGGATTTTTAATTCAAATATTCCATAAAATATTGCATCCTCATGACACTTGGATATGACACCCTGTGGATTCTCCTTTGACACTTGGCTAAGATTTTTCATAATCAAATATTCTTATTCTCTTACGCATGTCTCTATTTGGCTTCTTCATCATAGATTCTTGGCTTTAAGTGGGTTGAGGTGTCTTATGACGCATCATAGATTTTCTTCCACATTTAGCCAAGTTTGACTCTCATGTGTCATAGAATCTTACAATTGGCATATTTTGTCATATGTGTCATGGATTCTCAAAGGAATCTCTCGAAAAATCACATATCTATCGCTAAAAAATCCAATGCTCTCATCCCCCATGTCAATTATAAATTGGACACTCTTTCTCTCATTTTTGGTCCTTGTCTTCTTGAAGTCTTGGAAGCCTTTAGGTCCTAATTTCTTTTATATTTCTCACTCCATCTCTCACATTAAAATCACAAATTCAAGTATTCTCATGGTATTATCCACATCATAGAATTTTTCTTCAATTTTGTTTGCACTATAGGCAACTTTGGAGCTACAATCATTTGGAGAAGAAAGAAGGACATGGGAGCTACAAACGAAAAAGGGGGTTTCTATTGCTTTCTTTATTAGTTTGGCTATCATGGTAGACTAGTGGGTGCTAATATATGATTATTGAGTTTTGTGATTTTCTCATAGTATGTTATGCATTTAGCCCATTTTTTGGTCCTACATTTGGTGAACCCGACGTGAACATGCATATCTAACTTGCATTTTCTTGTTTTGTGCTTGTAGGTGCAAGGAAGGAGCTCACTTGGAAGATTATAATGACTATCTACTATTCCTTTTCATACCTAGATTAATTAGGGGGTTCAATAAAATGCTTGTAAGCTCTTGTTTAATGAATTCTATTAACTTGCTGTCCTAGGGTGCACTCTGCTATGTCAGGGCGCACTTGGGAGCCCTAGGAGCAGTTTTAGGAGTCCAGAAGCCACCAAAAGCTCCTTATGTTGTTTTTGACTTACCAACTACACCTAACTAGGCCCCAACTACATCATTGATGCAGTCTACACTATTTGGGTGCACTTGGGAGTGTAGCTTTGAAAATTTTAGTTTTTAGGTCTTGTTTAGGCACCATTTCCACACACTTTACACCCGACTTCCCAACTGCACCCTAAAACTACCAACTACACCCAACTAGGCCCCAACTACATCATTGATTTAGTTTGCGCTATATGGGTAGACTTGGGGATGTTTAGAGCCATTTTGGCCTTCTGGGGAGCAATCTGCTCTATCAGAGCACACCCGGGTTCACAGTAAGCATATGCATTAATCAGAATCTGCACATAAGGTTTCTATTTCCTTTTGGAACTTAGATTAGACAATTTTGTGTTACTGATGGTCTATTTGTAGCATGTGGTGATCGCGGGATGAAGACATGATCATAAACTACTAATGCTTGTTTGTAGGATGTTGTCAAAGACTATGTGTGTCTTTCAAAACTATGTGTGTGGATTTCCTAGATTAGATAAAAAAAAATTTGGTGCTTAAAAGTAATCTTTTTCTTTTCTTCCTGGCATGTCAATGGTGTTAAATCCCTAGGAGTTGCATTGGACGTATCCTCTCCCCTCGCCATTCGTGGATCTTGGGTGTAAGAGAAATCCATGTAACTTCTATAGGAGGCCTGCCTTGGACTAAGATACTTGATATTGGGTATGCCAGGGGATGACCTCAAAACAGTAATGGGCCAAAGCTAGGTCAACATTCTAGCCACTATATAAAATTTAATTATGGTGAAAGCTATGTTGGTCATATTGCTGTGTGATAGCTCTCCTCCAGTACCCTTGTGGTGCGTCAAACCCCAATTCTCGGGGCTGGGAGACCTTCTGTAGAAGTTTATCATTCACTTGCCAAATGGAATGTCCTTACTAAAAACCATGTTTTAGTGGCCAAAATCATTTCTATCAACTAGCTCAAGGGGTCACCCATGCCCGTGAAGACATCCTACATTCTCACGGTCCTTAGTAGAGGCAACATTCCCTTGGGAAGTCATGCCCCTTGGGAAGTGGATCTTGGTAGCCCCGAGAAGTGAGTGCACTGTAACGGGGAGCCTGTGGTGCCAAGATCCTAGGTTTTTTTCTCTGGATAAGCATGGCTAAACTTTGGTTCAAGTAGGAATTCAGTGGATACAATCCTAAAAGCCTAGGTTGTGGTGTGTTTGTTACTTTTAACAATAGCTATTCTTATCTTACTGTGTCTTACGTGTGTGTAAAACATAATCAAGATAAAAGCCAAACTTTTAAATTTACACCTTGGATATCATTTGAACTTGTCAAAACATCACACATTGCCAAAACATTGCAACCTTTATCAAACTTTGCAAACTTTGGTTCAACACACTCAAACCTTGAAAAACATTGCGACTTGTGCTCTTAAACGTGCTTGGAAAAACGTAGATCTCACACTTGCATAGACTTCACTTGCATTCACCCTAGTATAGGTCTTATTCATGCATCATATAGACTTAATATTGCACCTTTTAGTCCTCATTTAGTACCTATTACATTTTATGTTGCATCCTTTTACGTTCAGTTTACCTCCCTTAGTCTTTTGCATTCCCATCTCACAATCAGCACTTTGCACTCACTACCTTGCATCTTTGAATACCTATTCATCATCTTAACTACTTTAACCCTCATTCTAAGTGTCTTAACCATCATTTTGAGCATTCATACTAGCCCTAACACTGTCCCCTACTATTGACCTCTCTGTAACATGAATCCTAAAATCATAGCTTCTAGAATTGCCTCAGTTTCAGCCCAATTTACCAACTGCGCCCAAAAACTACCAACTGCACCCAACTAGGACCTAACTATTTCATTAACATAGTATACACTATCTTGGCACACTTGGTGGTCCTGAGATCTATTTTTGGGTTCCAGATAACATTTTGGGGCTTCAACAGTGTCATTAGGTACTTGGTTAGCTCTCCTTGCACTAGCTTGCCCAGATCTACATTCTACATCACCTAGTCTTCCTCACCTTCATTTAAGACATCATTTTGTATGTCATAACTTATATTTTTCATCTCTTGACCCATCCTAACATCAACCCTAACATCTTATCTTATTGGCATATCAGTTTGGTAACCATACCCTTCTGAATCAGCAAACATTCTTCCTAGCTTACCAACTGCGCCCAGAAACTACCAACTGTGCCCAAATTGGCTCCAAGTGCATCAATGACATAGTTGGTAATTTTAGGGTGCACTTGGCACTTTTAGGGCACACTTGGGTACCTCCATGACCATTTTGGCCATCCAAACTGCACTTTAGGACCCAAAAACTGCATCTAGGAGCCTCTACACCTCCCCATTTTGCACTTGACCCAAAACCGCATCTTGCACCCAAAATCCCTTTTAGCATTATATAAATTTTCCATATCACACATCCAATCAGTATCACGACCATTTTGAGCCCCAAAACATCATTTTGAACCCCCAAAACCTTTGAATTTAGTCAAAAATCTAGACAAAGTATGAGTCTTAGAGTATCTCCTCGTGTCGATAGATAATGGATCTTGAATAAGTCTTTTTATCTTTTCTTATCATTTTATTTGGTCAAAATCTGTCTATTTATTCAGAGATTTGACCTTTTCATCTTTTATCAATTTGATATTTTCATCTTTTATCAATTTTTGGTCAAGATCCAAAGTCCTTTATCACAAGGTTAAACTCCTAGACAAAATAATTTCTAAAAGGTTTTACCTAAGTTCAAAACTTTCCATATATCCTTGTCATAGCATAATCATATCCCTAGCATACCCAAGCATCATTTTGACTTACCCTAGTGGTATATCCCCTTCATATTGCATTGATCAAAATCCTTAGCATCATTTTCACTACCAAACCCTATCAAATTGTCCATCAACCAAATTGTCTTCTTGAGCATTTATCCTCATTTTGCATGTCCCAAACATCATTGAAAACCCTATAAAATAATCCTATTCATGATATACCTTGCATACATCAACCTTTAGCATCCTTAGGAAGTCCAAAACATAACCCTAATTGTCATTTTGCATACCTTAGAGTCATTTTCATCCCCTCTAGTCAAACTTCAAAACATCACCTCGCATTTGCACTTGCACTACATCCCTAGGACATTTTCACATTGGACATCAAAACCATAATTCATTTAGAATTTCCTAACATTTCATAACATCCCTAAACACTTAAAAATCCCAAAAGCATTCATATCTTGCATACCCACCACTCTAAATCACCCAAAACACTCAAAAATTCCATTGCATTTGCACTCTTAGGTATCATGCCAGCACTTACTAGGACACAATCAACTCAAAGACCCAAGGAACTCTATCAACCTTTGTTTTATGAGGCACAAGCACAACCAAAACCTCATCCAAGATAGAAAAAGAGCAAGAAAACCAAACAAACCTTTGACAAAGACCAAATCGAGGCATCACAACCATTACTAGCAGACCCCTTGAACATGTATCCGCAAGATCCTCATAATAAAGCTATGGCACAACAAACCTTGAACAATGCACCTACCATGAGATTTCCTCCAAACACTTCCCCCACACATGGGATGGTTCAATGGAGTCCTGACTTTGAACCTATATTCGTGCCAATGCCACCAGGAGGAGGAAGTGTACCAACCACACCTGAAGATGAACAATCACATTCCTTTGAATTCAGCCAACCTAACACATCAAACATACAACAAGGTACTGTACACCTAAGTGATGACTCTGACACTAATTATGGCATCACTAATGAATAAATGGCTGGGGCATGTCAAGACAAAAGTTTTCGCAAGAACTTCAAACGTTTGGCAGCCCAAGAAATTGTTAAATTTAACCCAAACTTGGAAGGTCCTAAGTCCAAACATCAAATAAACACAACTATTGAAAACATAAAACCCATGATAAATTTGGACTTAGACAAGGTAAAACAACCTTTGGAGTTTTCAAACACAATAATGGCACCTATAAGGTCCCATCAAGAGTCAACTATCGAAATCCTCCAAAGTACATTTGAACACATCAATGTTAATCCCTTGTTTGATGAAATACCACCAATCCCTAAACACCCCAAGAGGACATTAAGACTTGATTTTAGTCACATGATGCAACAACAAGATGCACCTAAAGGGACTTATGCTCTAGGGATGCCAAACATACCTCCTTTGGAGGCAAATCATTAAAGTACACCTTTGCTCCTAACTTCGCCAAGTGCTATGACATCAAATGCTATGGAGCCTCTCATAAATAAAACATTTGAAACATCAAGTGAAACCATCCCTATGGACACACAAAGGAAAAGTCTTATTGACATTATGCCCATTCCCAATAGGGACGCATCTCATAGTCAAGTCAATATGATGTCACAAATAGGAACATCTAACACACAAAGGTACCAAAACAACAATACAAACATGATGTTCAATTCTCAAGGATTTAGTCAACCCCCATGACAACAACAACCTACAATGGTACAAGGACTCAACACTTCCAAGGAACAACCAAGTCTACATCCACTTAACACACATACCACATATCAAAAACAACATCAATCAAAATGACAACAACCTCAAGTGGGGAAAACATCCATCATTCCTAATATGAAATCCCATGTGAACCCACTTGACTTACACACAATTTATCAACAAAAATTTTAGTAGCAATTCCAACAACAAAAAATGATGTTTGCTAAACAACAAGAGAAACTCAAGCAATAGTTGGAATACCAGAGACACCTTGAGCAACAGATCGAATATCAGCAACATTTGTTACAACAACAACATGTGCCACAACAACCTCAACAAATACCTCTACAACAACAAGCACGCACATGGTCTCACATATAACCAATAGAGGTATCCCAACAACAACCACAACACATGGTAAAACAACAACACATGGTACAACAATTGTAGTCAATCCCACAACAAGTGCCACATCAAATACCACAACAAGTACCCCAACAACAAGGACCTTTCTATCTTTGAGGTGCCAACATACCTCCACCACCTAGTGACACTTCATCATATTCATCAAACACATAAATGTCAGAATCAAGTAGACATACTTCTCACCATAGCAAACGGTCTACTTACAGACACAAAAGACTTGAAGGAAAGACCATCATGTAAAACCCCAATGAAGAACTATTACAACAATTCAAATAACTTTCCAAACAAGTTGAGGCATTGGGATTCCAAAAGAAATAGGCTTTATATACAGAAAGGGACCTACGTCCTAATCCATTCAATAAAAGTCTATATATGCCTCCATTCCCAAAACACTTTGAGGCTCCAAGGTTTGAAAAATATCGAGGAAAAGAAAATCCTATTGATCACATCTAAGAATTTTTTGCTTCATGTACCGAACTCAGTGATGAGCCCACTTACCTTATGAGATTGTTCCCTCATTCTCTAGGTGGGCCTACACTTGAATGGTACTCCAAACTTCCTAGAAATATCAAATCTTGGTTAGAGCTAGCAAACAAGTTTATCTCCCACTTTTCCTTTAACATGACAAATGAGGTGATACTTTCTGATTTGTGCTCAACTAAACAAAAGATGGGAGAATCATTCATCACATTCTTACTACGTTGGAGAAGCTTAGTTAGTCAATGCTCACTAGACATTCCTGAAGAACAACAAGTAAACCTGTGCATTGAAAACTTAGTCCCAGACTTAATGTATGAACTCAAAATCAAGAGTCCAAGCACCATTTCTAAACTGATGAAAAAGGGGGCTAGTATTGAAGATGCTCTTATCCGTAAGGGAATCATCAAGATAAACAAAGAAAACACAAACACCAACTCATCTAATGACAAGACAAAACTTTTCTCCAAAAATAAGAATGTGACTAATGATGGCATTGTAGACGCCCACACGATTAGTACAACATAACCTCAACTGACTTTGAAAGGTGTAAACCCTACAAATTCACAAACCTCTAATCAAACATTAGCTCCACAATAGAAAACTAAGACTTCCATGCAAGACAAACCTCAAAGACATCCTAGAACCAAAGACAGGAAATTCACACCATTGGGAATACCACTTGCAACTACATTGCAATAGTTACTGAGTAATAACTTCCTGCAGCTACCCCCAATCAAAGATGAACCAGTAACTAAAGCAGATTGGTGGGATGACAAAAAGTATTATGATTACCATTGCACCAAAGGACACAAGACTTCATCATGCTTCCAATTGAAACATGCAATACAAGACCTTATTAATGATTGTGTATTCACAGTTGATCCATCACTGTTAGCATCCAACTCTGATCATACTATTTTCAAAGATCCTTTGGGTAATCATGACAAAGAGAAACCCTCAAGTTCAAACTCAAACTCACAAGGTAATGTGAATTACACATGCACCAGCTATGACTACACCATCAATTGCTTTAATCAGTCTGATTTCTTCATATCCACATTCACATTGAAGGCTAAAGACCCTCATTATGCTATCACTACACACTGTATCAAGATCTTGCAGCCCCATCTAGACCTACTACTTCTACTAGACCTGTACCCCCAAGTAGACCTACTACTCATACTTCATCTGATTATAGCCTTGTTGAAAAACTCAGAAAAACCCCTACACAAATATCCATTTTGGACCTACTGCGTGCATCTCCCCAACATTAGAAGATCTTGGATCAAGCCCTTAAAGAGTCAGTTGTCCTAGATAACATTAATGTTGCCTAGTTCCAAGCCATGGTTGGGAACCTATTTGCATCACAACATATCATTTTTTCACCCCATGATATTCCTAAGGACAAACCTAACCATAATGATCCCCTTTATCTTGAAGTCTTCATCCATAATGCCAAAGTCAGATGTGTCTTGATAGATGGAGGAGTAGGACTAAACATCTGTACTCTTAAGGTTGTCACCAATTTGGGTTATTCTGAATATGATGTGGATCCCTCTCAAAGAATCACAATAAAAGCTTATGATGATGGTGAATGCTTCTCTAGGGGCATCATCACATTACCTGTCAGAGTTGGTCCAACTATTGAAGATACATTGTTCCATTTTCTAGATATAGAAATGAATTGCAACATGATACTAGGATGCCCTTGGCTTCATGCTATGAAAGTAGTCTCTTCTACATATCATCAATGTTTGAAGTTTTCTATCACAACATAGAGGTTACCATCCCCAGTGATCCATATCCTTTCCAGTTTTGTGCTAATCTAAGAGATGCTATTGCATTCCAAATCCCAAGAAATAATGAAGCACAACCCACAAATCCCTCTAAGTATGTGGATGCCAATATATTTCTCAATAAAGCCAAGGAAAAGATGAAGATTGAAGTGATGGGTGTGGAGAGTACTTTATGTCTCAAGTCTCTCACATTAGGGAGTCACCACTTTCTCCCATCAGTACAAAGAATGATACTTCTATTAATGAGAATACATCCGTATGTATTGAGAAAGCAAAAGCGGAATGAGAACCCACTTTGATATCTCCTAGCAAGTATGGACTTGGGTTTACCATCATGCAAAAACAAGGCTATGATGGCTATAGTGGTCTTGGATCTTAGAAACAAGGAATCATTGAACCTATCACTACAGAAGGACAACCTTCTAGTTTGGGGCTGGGTTTTAAACCATTATGAATAGATCCTCCTAGTACCACGGTACCTACATGTAAGACTATGGATGTTTCAAATGATGAAAAGCCATCTGAGGATATCCCACTTGAAACCAATAATCCCCTAGCCTCTGAGCATAACCCGAATGACCTAGTTGAATAAGTTACCCATATATCTACCTTCAACCAAAGCCCATTCAACACTGATGATGACATCTCCTCAAGTTATCCTGAACCTTTGGATTAGGACCAATGTGGACCACCAATTTTTGATCGATTGGACAATGATGACACTCTTATAATTGAATTTGAAGGCATTATGAATAAAGATCATAAAGAAGCATTTTCTCCTAAAGAGAACACATTGGCATATTTTGGGGAGCCAACTCCACTTTCTAGTTACAAAGAAAAAAGAGAAAAATATAGCAAGCATAGGGCTCTTGGTGAAAACCGAAAAGCACCATTATACCATAAAAAATCAAAAGCTAAGTAGCTCCCAATGATACAAAATGAAAAATATGATGCCATGAATATTAGTGTTCCAGTGTTCAAGATGCCACAAAGTCTTTTGGAGCTCTCTCAATCAGCGTTCATGTGGAAGGTCATTGGTCTCAACCCTCCCAACCCTCCCTTATATCCCTTTTTTTATCCCCAAATCTAGCTACGTAATTTGTCCAATAACCAAAATTAGTCCTTTATCCAACAAGCCTTTGCATATGTCATCATCAGTGACATCCCACATGATACATCTATTGACCCAATTATCCTCAAATGCCTTGATTCGCAAGAGATAGACATTGTCTTACATATGGTACATGATGGTATCTCTTGAGGCCTTTCTAGTGGTTTGATTTTAGCTACAGACTCGGAACAAATCCTCCATAGTTATGGTCATTCATGGATCCAAAGCTCATCAGCTAGCAGCACCAACAATAGATATCTTCTTAGCATTTGTCAGTGACATTCTAGATTTCATCTAAAAGTCCTCAAAAAATATCAAAAAAATAATAAAAAGTCATGAAAAAAGCAAAGAAAAAAAGAGAAAAAAGTCATGAAAAAATGAATGCCTTGATGACAACTTGGCAAATAGGCATCTTGGCACAAAAATTTGAGTCAAGAAGAAAATTTTGTCCAAAAGTGAAAACCTGGCAAATAGGCACTTTGGGCAAGTACCATGGTGAAAACCTGGCAAATAGGCACCATGTGTAATCAATGTTGCTCCTCCATCTATCAGGATTCCATCTGGTCTTTTCCCCCTCCATCATTCCTCGATCATATCCTTCATATTGCAAGACATCCTTGGCTCCTTGACCATGGCTCATGAACTAGTTAATGTCCTTTTTTACCTTGCCTAAGCATCACCAATCTGCACACACACACTGCTATTGGCCTTTGTACATAGTTTGCATATTGTCTGGGAGCATATTACCTACATGGTGCATGAGTTTGAATTTGAACTAGGGGCATATCCCTAAGTGCTTTCTATCCATTGGACCTATCGCATAACGGATTGGAGCTAACACTTGTATATGCTTATACGATCCTGAAAAAATCCCTAAAAATCATAAAATGTCTTGAAAAAATCACTAAAAATCGCATAATGTCCTAAAAAAATCCTTAAAAACTCAAATAAGATCCTAAAAAAATTATGAAAAATCATAAAATCTCCTGAAATAAACCCTAAGAATTGTAAAATGACCTGAAGAAATCAGTCACACAAAAAAATCAAATATCCCCAAAAAACCCTAAAAATCACAAAACTCGTCAAAAATTTGCAATAAACCTTGTACATATTCATTGTGGATAGCCATCCCTTTTGTGTACACACTTGAACTTTGCATATTAAAACTCAAAGCACTACGCCTTTAAGACAACCACACTATCTGAGCAACATGACCCAACAATCAATCCAACATATCACTATGAACCTATCAACTAAATCCACAACCAGAACTATCACACCATCAACATTTCAAACACCATCTCAACACATAAACACTAAAAATTGAAGTAATAATGGAAAAAAATAGCTATTAGCTCATGCTATTTAGTGAGTGATTTATCTTTTGCTTTGCTTTTCTTTGATCATGTTCCTATGCCACTCGATGATATAAAACTAATCTATGAGACTAGCTAGGATGGTTCATGGTCATCTTTTTCTATTTTTTCCTGTTACAATGTACCTTTGAGAGTTTGGGGCATGTACATATACCTTAGAAAGGACAAGGTAATTCTTTGTCTGCATCGTGCTTGTTCATGCAAAAGGCTTGCATTTGCGCTCTGGCCCTTTATGCCATGATGCGTTGCATTCCATTTGCCATATCAAAATAAAACTCCATTTGACATATAGTGCACTTTCTACAAGAAAAAGCATTTCCATCATACTAACATCTCCTCATCCCATCTTTCTTCTTCATCTCATTCTCTATCACCATAATCATGTCTTCCAATTCACCAAATCATCTTCATCTCACATTCATGCATTCCTACATCATGCTGAACTGTCAATCAACTTTCTATGGCTTTCCATCTAGTTCAACCTCATTATAACATCTGTCTCACCCTATTTTACCAAATAAAACCATTTTTTATTATTTCCCTCATGTTATGACATCTTTCCATCATTCTGGGCATGCACACATAGTTTTGTGTCATTTTGAGTCTAATCGGGTTGATTCTGGGCCCTAGAGCCTTTTAGGGTGCAATCTGCACTTTTAGGGTGCAGTTGGGATTCCCAACTACATCATTAACACACTTGGTCATGCCAACTATGTCATTGACACACTTGGTAGAGTTTGGACACACTTGGGAACCTAGGTTATTCCGAATTGCTCCTAAAACCCCTAGGTTGCACTTTGGAGGCCATAACTTTTGCATTTCAACTTCGATTTACAAATCATCAATTATGTTGGACTCATATCTTCCTTGTGAACAAAATGAGCTATAATTTTAATTATTTGGTCACTTTATGGAGTATTAATCCTTGAGATTACTCTTGGGCTCCTAGTTCCCCCCCCGTCATGTTGATTTTGGCCCCTGGAGCCTTCTCGGGCACATTTTACACTTTTTGAGACCACTTGGGCTTCCCAAGTGCATCATTGATGCACTTGGTACTGTCATGACACACTTAGGCTTACCAAGTGCATCAATGATTCACTTGGTTGAATTTTGGGCACAGTTGGGGACCTAGGATACCCAGAACTACTCCTAGAGCCCCTATGTTGCACTCTGGAGCCCATAACTTTTGCGTTTTAGCTTGGATTTGCAATCTATTAGTTGAATTGGATTTGTATTCGTTTTGGACAACATGAAATATCATTTTCATCATTTTTTCTTTTTCTCAAGTGGTAACCCATGCAATCACTCTCGGGCTCCTGATTGACCCTGTTTTGCACTCTAGACCTCATAACTTTCACATCTTAGCTCTGATTTGTGATCCATCAATTGCTATGGTTTTGTCTTCTTGCTGTCAGAAAATTGACTTATCATATGCTTATCTTAGTCAATTTCTCAAGGGGGCACCCATATATATCATCCCTATTGGGGCATGTTGTGGATTTTTCATTAGCATTCTTTGATACAATGCTCTAAATCACATTGTATCAAAGAGGGGGAAAATGTAGATGTTCAAAAATGGTTTGCATGTATGATTTCATCACTTCTTCATATTAATTTGTCCCATTTTCTCATTCTATTAACTTTGATCTTTTGGCCAGATTGATCATACTTTATCATTTGTATCCTTCTTCACATCAATTTCATATCAACTCAGAATCATATCAAATCAACTCAAAACCATATCAAATCACTTAGAATCAGTCCTAATCAACCCAAAACGTATCAGACATCCCAAATCAATCATCATTTATCTGACTCCTAGGTATTTTTCTAGCTTTCAGTGCCTTGGAAACCTATCAACCTATCAATCTTATCAATTTGACCTCACTATTGTCGTGGTTCTCAATGCTAGGTCAAACTATCATTCATGTCATCAAATATTTGACATTGTTGAGGCTTTCAATTTCAAATCATGACATCATCAACCATTTTAATAACATTGAAAATGTTCGTCGGCATTATTATGATCAAACCTTATCAATCAATTTCAATCCTATAGCATTTACAATGTTGGTTAAATGTTACATGTCAACCAATTCATGCCATGTGTCCTTGGAATGTTATCAACTTCAATCAATCAATATGACCATGGCTTTGGTCTACTTTTCATCATCTTATTTGATATCTATCATCGCCACATTTTTATCAAAGGATATTGTCGCATTCATTTAATCAATTTGGCCAATCATTTACTAATTCTCTCTATAGGATTAAATAACCCATAATTTAATTCTATTATTCTTCCTAATTATCATCCTCAATTAATTAATTTTATTAATTAATTGATTCATTATCTACAAACCATGGAAATTCTTAATTTCCCAAGTTCCATTTTCCATCATTAATTCCATTTTCTACTAATTCTTATTTAGTGGAATAAGAGGATTTTTAATTCAAATATTCCATAAAATGTTGCATCCTCATGACACTTGGATATGACACCCCGTGGATTCTCCTTTGACACTTGGCTAAGATTTATCATAATCAAATATTCTTATTCTCTTACACATGTCTCTATTTGGCTTCTTCGTCATAGATTCTTGGCTTTAAGTGGGTTGAGGTGTCTTATGACGTGTCATAGATTCTCTTCCACATTTAGCCAAGTTTGACTCTCATGTGTCATAGAATCTTACAATTGGCATATTTTATCATATGCGTCATGGATTCTTAAAGGAATCTCTCGATACATCACATATCTATGGGTGAAAAATCCAATGCTCTCATCGTCCATGTCAATTATAAATTGGACACTCTTTCTCTCATTTTTGGTCCTTGTCTTCTTGAAGTCTTGGAAGCCGTTAGGTCCTAATTTCTTTTAGATTTCTCACTCCATCTCTCACATTCAAATCACAACTTCAAGTATTCTCATGGCATTATCCACATCATAGACTTTTGCTTCAATTTTGTGTGCACTATAGGAAACTTTGGAGCTACAATCATTTGGAGAAGAACGAAGGACATGGGAGCTACAAATGAAAAAGGGGGTTTCTATTGCTTTCTTTATTAGTTTGGCTTTCATGGTAGACTAGTGGGTGCTAATATATGATTATTGAGTTTTGTGATTTTCTCATAGTATGTTATGCATTTAGCCTATTTTCTGGTCCTACAGGAGTTTTCATGGATTGGCACAATTTTATACGAAGTTTGTAAGAAGGTTTAGTGAAAGTTGTGCACCTATGCTAGACACAATCAAAGGGGGCTTGAAGAAAAAATTCACGTGGACCAAGTCTATAGATCAGAGTTTTGAGAGATTGAAGAAGGAGGTAGCAGCCCAACCTATCTTGGTTCTACCTAGTTTTGAGAAACCATTTGTGGTGGATTTTGATGCTAGCAATATAGAAATTGGGGTAGTTTTGAGCTAGGAGTGTACACCAGTAGCATTTTTCATTGAGAGGCTTAATAAAACCAAGACAAGGTACTCAAAATATGACCTAGAGCTCTATGCACTTATTCAATCAGTCAATAAGTAGAGACATTATCTCTTACCTAAGGATTTTTTTGTCTTCACAGATAACCAAGCTTTGATTTTTATTAACTCATTGGAGAAACTAAGTCAAAGACACATAAAATGGATGAAGTTCTTGTAGTCCTACACATTTACTATCAAGCATAAGAAGGGGACAAACAATAAGGTGGTAGATGCTTTGAATAGAAGGTTATTGATAGTGCAATAAGTTAGGTTGTAGAGCATTAGCTTGGATGGTTTCAAAGGTCTATATGAGGACATTGATTTCTCAAAGGCTTAAAAGCTATGTATTGATTTTTCTAATCATTTCCATAGTGATTTTTCTTAATACACCTTTTAGAATGGACTATTTTTCAAAGGCTATAAGTTGTACATCACAAGGGGATCCACAAGGGAGAATCTCATACAAGAGAAGAACAATGGGGGCATGAGTGAGCACTTTAATTTGAGCAAGACCTTGGACCTTGTGGAAAGGTTCTATTACTGACCCAAAATGTAAAGAGATGTTAGGAGGTATGTGGAGCAATGCAACATATGTCAGAAGGCTAAGGGAACATAATCAAATGTAGGGCTCTACCAACCTCTCCCCATTCTTTATAGGCCTTAGGAGTGCATCAACATGGACTTTATAGTGGGCCTACCAAGGACTTGGATAGAGATGGAGAGTGTATTTGTGGTAGTAGACAGGTTCAACAAGATGAGCCACTTCATACTTATTAGGCTATTATTTTACATGATGCTTAACAACTAGAATCCTTTCAAACTCCTCTCTTGAAAAGTTAATCTGGGATCAACTCCAAGGTTCTAAGAGATCTTTCATTCTACTAGAATCATCTCAGTAGAAGATAAATGTGAGTGTTCATGAGAAGGCCTTTGCAAATTCTAAGAAATTTTAGATAAGATGTTTAATTTTCTTGGTATCTCAAAAGAATAACCACACAAAAAGAAATGTATTTTTCTATTTTTCTATTTTTAATGAATGTGGTTTTAACTATACAACTATATGAATCCATTAATTAACCAAGTGTTTGTAAAATAAAATAACAAAGATAAGGTAACAAGAAGTTCAAGAAAATGACTTTAAAAGTGAATTCCTAATGGAAATATGTCATAGAAACAATAGATCTATCAGTTAAGTGTTTGAAAAGATTGGTAGGTAACAAATGAAAATAGGAGTAGTGCTTCATTAATTCCACTAATGTAATTGTCGATGGGAATAAAGTAACCATAAGATGTTTCACTTTTCATCAAACCGCAAGACCATGAAAAGTGTGCTCATGCAAGACAAAAAGCTATACAACAAAAAAAGAGTGATCTCTTCTCGAACTAAGTACACTAGTAGAATTTATAAACACATGGAAAATACAAGAATTAAATGATGGCCCAATCAAAATAACACAATAAAACTATTGGCTCCATTACACTACATAAATAGACATTCACAAAATATAACACACTCAGGCAATATTAACTACATTCTGAATTAGAGAACCAAAAGCATATATTATTACACCAAAATATTGGCCTAGAATACATATTACATTCCTAAATTTATAAGAAATCATCTCATTGATTTGAGTTGAGAGTGAGAGATTCCTTCATATAATTACATGTGTTAAACTAATAAAATAAAATTAATTATGTACAAACTAACTCTGTAAATGGTGCTAAGTAGGACTCCACCTTGTTTATATCAATTAATGGGTGCATGAGATTTTACATGTCTTAAAACAAAGAAAGGAGTAGATAAGAAGAAGGAAGATGTAAGAGGAATTGAGAGTCACTAGAAACTCTAAAAATGGAAGCTCGGCCTTCTTTGAATGTTTGTAGGAGTTGAACTATCATTAGAATGTAGTGCTGGTGCATGGAAAGCTCTAAATTTGGAACTAGCAATTAACTATTGGTGCACCTCTAGAATAGCACACCTTGTGCACCTTACTAAATTTTTGTGCAAGATGCTCAATTCACCAAAAATTCAAAGTTCTTAGTTTTGAAAACAATTTCTAGGTTTTTCTCATATGAGGTTTGGGAGCACTCTAATGTACTTATTTTAACCTTTTTGATGATTTATGGCCTCTTTATAAGCAAAAATTTTCATAGATTTAAACTCATTCTTCTTCTTCTATCTAAAATTCCAAGCACTCGTGTTAAATCTTGTCATTAATAGTTGTATAAAGTGAGGAACATGTTCTAGTTCATGTGTCCAACCTTTGTATCTTTGATCTTTAGTGTGAATTCATTAATGAAAACTTGTGCATGACTCTTTTGAAGGTGAATGTTACCAACTTAGGTGAGATATCTATGACTATTGAAAATGAAGATACTCTAATAATATATGCTCAAACACATTATGTGCCATACCTTCATGTTATGTGCACTTGTGCACCTTCGTGTTATGGACATCTTCATGCACTATGAAGTTCATCCCTTGATTATTTTTCTTCCCTTTTACTTCTTGATCCTTCCTAGCCATAGAATAGTTAATCCAGATTATCCAAAATGATCAAATGTTTAAAACTTTTGCATATCTTTTTTAACAATATTTTCTAGGCATTTTTAACTAGCTTTTTCAGAGGTCTTTTGCTAAAAATTTCAAGTTGAAACTTTCATCTACCCCTAAAACTAAGTATTTGAAGGCTAACTATTTTAGCGACTAAAATTATACTTTTAATTCTTTTTTCCAAATGTGTAAATAGTTTTGAATTCTAAGCCCTAGGTCAAAATTTATGATCTTGACACGTTTAGGATGCCCTTTTACCTACAGAAAGAAGTAAACATTAGTCCAGAGAGTTGAAAATATAACCCAAAAAAAACCCTAGCTAACATAAAACCTAATCCAAATGCTCCAAACTAGTGAAAAAATAATTGAATCCACCCCATAAGCCCTGGAATGCAAAATATAACACCTAGCACACCCTTATAGGTGTGCAAGGTGTGCTTAATGGTTGTTTTATGGCCATTTTAGTACAGTTGTGCACCTACACACTTTTGCACCTTACCAAGGTGCACACATACAAAGGAAGTTAAAAGGGGTAACTTATCTCTTAAAATGTGCAAAATAGGGTGCACACTTGTGCACCTTTATGGGATACACTAGTGTGCACCCTTATGTTGGTTTGAAGTTACCTTTGAAAGGTGCGCATGTGCACATCTTAGGGAGGTGCACACATGCACACATTTTCTTAGGTGTGTTGATTTTTGACCCTTTGTGCACTCTTTGGAAGTGCACACCTATGCATGTCTGTAGTTGTGTATCTCCTAAAGGAGATAAATGCACACACATGCATTCATTGCACCTCTAAACCTTAGATAGGTGTGCATGTATGCTAGTGTGCAAGTGCACATTTGTGCACTAAAACACTTTAAAAATTCTAATTTTTCTTAGTTCTAACACCCCATACTTGTCCAAGTAGAGACTTGGACCTGATCCAAACTTGGGAAGAGTTCCAAAATGACGTAAGCCCTAGACTAGGGGTTTGGGAAACAAAATTTTTACTAGGGGGTTCCGATTTCTAGGAGAAATAGGGTGAACATTGTGAAACCACGAAAAATAGCCCCAAAAATGAAAAGGAAGAAATGACTTATAAGTATTCATCTAACATGTGTTGTCTAACAACTAAATCTCAAGCATTTCAAATAGGTTTCAAGTTCCTTGATAGTCAAAACTTTAGAATCTTGAATCTTGAAGCCCAATGCATGCTCGGTGTATTCATTTCCTTCAACTTCTCAAGGTGTAGTTTATCATAAGTATCTAGCAACTTCTAGAAAATATTATGCTCCACTGGTTCATTCATCAAGTATCCTTGTAGAACTTATTTATCAATCACTTATCTCATGAGATGAGAGAATTTTTTTTGAGGGCTATTAACAAGTTATCTTTTTGGTGTTTCAGGTCCTGAGTAATCATTTGATTCTACTTCATTGAGCTCACATGTTTCCATTTTATTCTTCCATGAAGCCATTTTGGAGGGTATATCCCTATTGTCATATTACCTTTCTTAGACCTTTTTCAATCTTTCATTCTTAACATCATCTTTCTTTTTATTCTCTTTCTGTACCCTGACCACATTTAAATTATGTGGCCAAGGCATTGGTGTTGTTTCTTAGATTCTTTCTTTAGCTTGATAACCTATAATTCCTCTTTTGATGAACTTTTAGGAAACTATTGCACCAAATAGTGATCTTAATAGTTCTTTTAAGAGAGCCTTTTTCTGAACTAGAAAGTTTCAGACTATCCCTTGCTATCATCAACCTTAATTTTTGAAAACACTAAGATAGTCAATCTTTAAAAATTCCAAATTTTGAGAACTACCAATTTGTGATTCTAAATCCAAGCCTATAAGTCCATTGTGACTAAAAGTAATATTCATTCTCTAGTATGTATAATAAACAAAATCATCTAAATGCTTTGACCAAGAAATAACTCTCCCTAAAAGTCAAAACCACAAGGAGTGGTTAATGAAATGCATCAAGAATGAGTCTTGATTGCACCTAACCCCAAAACTAACATGACTCAAAAAGAAAAAGAAGTAAACAAAAATAAAACCCAAACAAAAAGACTTGACCCAAAGAAAACTAGCACCTAACTAAAAATAATAAAAAGAAAAAGAAAAAGAAAAAGAAAAACTTATATATAGAGAAACTTGAATAATAAGAATGTTGGGTGGTTGTTAGTAGATTTCTCATTATGCACAGTAGTAATGAACCACTCCATATGGTCTTAAAAATGATGACTTATCCACAAACATGTTCTCTTACCTTTAACATCAAATTCAAATTGAAAATCATGAAATTGAGAGGGATAATGGGAAGATATCACCTAACCTAGTGAGACCCCCACCATAGGGGCACATTCACACATTGTAATTTATCCTTTTGGTTGTCTTATTTTGTGGTACACAACTACATGCACACATGGAAATAGTAGCATCAATAATGTAATATAGCTATCAGAACAAGACCCAAAAGATAGAAAATTATTTTTATGGTCCTTATTATCTCCATCATTAGCCTTAAACCATGAATTTTCACCTTTAGGCTCCTTGGGACTAGAAAAATCAATCATCAACCTTCCTTTTGAATTACAATATTCATTAATATCATTGATTGAGATTTTTTCTACCTCATATCCCAAGGAAGCTTGTCCAAAATCATACTTTTCCTCCATTGCGATCTCCCAAGCTAACAAGAAATTAGGAAAAACTACTTCTGAATGGAATCCAAATGGATGGATTCTACATGACTCAGTCATTACATGGTATGATAAATGTGTAGAATACCTAAAAAATGACATTTCCTTAGTCAAGCTTGAAACCAAATTAAGCATTTTATCCATCTCTTCAAATAAGATATCTTGATTTGAGAGAGGTATCTTATCATTATCCAGTGGGGGATCCATATCACAGTAGAACTAATTGGTGTCCTCATGTTGATGACTTTTTTATTCAAAAATCTCAACAACCTTTAGTTCTTTTGGATTTCCATCACTTTTTTCAACTTTGAGAATTTTCACAACTCCATGGAGTTTTGGAACTTCAAAATTTTTTGCATCCTAAAAATTTCTTGGCATATCCACACTTATTAAAACATCAACACTTTGAAGAATTTCTTCATTGAATTGGAACAAAAAATCCTCTTGATCATCTTCATCATTTTTTCCTCCTACAGATTTATCATATGATTCAAACACCATTGCACTAAACTAAAAAGTCTGTTCTTCCATGAGTTGGGGAGGCTAATTGAAAACATCATTGTACCCATATCCATTTTTACTTGGTCTCATACCTATAATACCATTATTTTTCATTGTTGATGTTACTCTAAAGGCCAATAAATTTGCTTTAGTTTTGAGAATAATTGTTTTGGGAAGCAAGTTTTCTTGGATGATTGCCTTGATTTCTTAAGGAATTCAACTTTATTTGTATGAGTTCATTGGATGAAAGATTCATCATCTCCTTTGTGGCCTTAACTTCTCTAGCCATATTTTTCTCAAGTTTAGTAGGTAGAGAAGTCATTTACTCAAAGAATACAGTCTTTTGGGGCTCATACCCTAAATATGTAATTGTTGGCATTGGAGCAATTATAACCTACTTTGTGAATGTAACAGCCTCTCTGAAGACCTTTTTAATGGTATCAATTTTTGTGGGTGGGAGCCTTCTTATAAATATAGAAGTAAAATCCATTGTTCCAAAATAGATCTGGATGGCAACCTCTTGTGGTACAATGTATGGAAATTCCATTCTTTTATATGTCTTATAGAAGCAATGATTAAACTATGAACTAGCCTCATGGGGATCCCTCTTAATTTAAATGAATTGATGATGTAGGATAGATGGGTCAATATAGATCTTAAATTTTTCTAGAAACTTTCTCTCAAAAGAGTTCCAATCCCTTATTGATGTTGGTGGTAGTTGAGGTACCAATCGAAAGCCATTTCCCCCAAAGTGTAAAGGAAAAGGTGGCATATAATGTTCATATGTTGAATCTGGTTCTAATTACAAATCTCTTTGAAAATTTTAATATCATCTTCTATTGTTCATGATTCTCCATAAATGAACTGTGGGCAAAACTTTTCAAGATTCTTGGGCAATTCATGTAATGGTGTAATTAGGTTCAAAGGTTAACTTTGGGCATTAAAGAATGGCATGGTGCATAATGATGGGAATGTGTGAAGTATAATGCAAAGCAAATGATGATGATGAAACGTGTAATGTGAATGGGTGGAGTTCTTGGTATCCTTTTATCACTATGATGCTTGTGAAAGTGATTGAGTTCTAGGAATTTGTGTTTATTCTACAAAAGTACAGTTGTGAAGAAGAACACTTTTTCAAAATATTGCACCTATACACCTTGCACACCTTACTTATAGTTCATATAGTTAGATTTTTTATTTTTTATTTTTTAATTTTTAAGAGCATTGTAGAATTTTAAATTAGCAACTTGGGTTTTTGAGCTGAATGGTTTCCAAGCTCTCCTTCTAGCACCACTTCTATTGAGCTATCATTTTGCATGATGCTTAATGACTATAATCCTTTCAAACTCCTCTCTTGAAAATTTAATTTGGGATCAACTCCAAGGTTCTGGGTGATATTACAACCTACTAGAATCCCCTTAGTAGAAGATAAATGTGAGTGTTCATGAAAAGGCCTTTGTTGGTTCTAAACAATTCTGGATAAGATGTTGAGTTTTCTTGCTATCTCAAAAAAAATAACTACAAAAAAAGAAAAAAATTTTTCTATTTTTCTATTTTTAAAGAATACAGTTTTAACTATGCAATTATAGATTTTCCTAAATTAACCAAGCATTTGTAAAAGAAAATAACAAAGATAAGGTAACAAGAAGTTTAAGAAAATGACTTCAAAAGTAAATCCTAATGGACATAAGACATGGAAATGACATGTCTATGAGTTAATCCTTTGAAAAGATCAATAGGTAACCAATGAAAATAGGAGCAAAACTTTGTTATTTCCACTGATGCAATCATCGATGGGAATTTAGTAACCATAAGATGTTTCACTTTTCATCAAATCACAAGGCCACAAAAAGTGCACCCATGTGAGACAAAAAGCTATGAAGGAACAATAGGGTGATCTCTTTTCTAGATAACCATGTCAGTGAAATTTGTAAACATGTGAAAAACACTAGAATTAAAAGATCACTCAATCAAAATAACACAATAAAACTATTAGCTCCATTACACTCCATGAATATACATTCACAAAATATAACACACTTAGGCAAGAATAACTACACTCCAAATGAGAGCACAATAGCATATATTATTCCATCAAAATAATGACCTAGAATACATATCACATTCCTAAATTTATATAAGAAATCATCTCCTCAATTCGGGTTGAGAGTGAGAGATTTCTTCATGAAAACATATGCTTAAAACTAACAAAAAAAATCTAATTATGTACAAACTGACTCTCTAAATGCTGCTAGGCAAGACTCCACCCTTTTTTATATCAATTAATAGGTGCATAAGCCTTTACATGTCTTAAAACAAAGAAAGAAGTATTAGATAAGAAGAATGAAGCTATAAGAGCATCTAAGAGTCACTAGAAACTCTAAAATGGAAGCTTGGCCTTCTCTAAATATTTTTAGGAGTTAAACTACCATTAGATTGTAGTTCCAATTCATGGAAAGTTCTAAATTTGGAATTGGCAATTAACTATCGATGCACCTCTAGAATAGTGCACCTTGCACACCTTTGGAGAAGTGCACCTTATGCACCTTTGGAGAAGCACACCTTACTAAAGTTTTGTGCAAGGTGCTCAAATCACCAAAAAATCAAAGTTCTCAATTTTGAAAATGGTTTTTGCATTTTTCTCAAATGAGGTATGGAAGCACTCTAGTGTACTTATTTTTCCCTTTTTGATAATTTATAGCCTCTTTATAGCCAAAATGATTCATACATTTGAACTCCTTCTACTTCTTCTATCTAAAATTCCAAGCAACTTGTGTTGAATCTTGTCATTAATAGTTACATAAGGTGAGGAACTTGTTCTAGTTCATGTGTCCAATCTCTCTATCTTTGATCTTCAATGTAAATTCATGAATCAAAACTTGTGGTTGACTCCTTTAAAGGTAAGGGTTACCAGCTTGGGTGAGATCTCTATTGTTACTAACAATGAAGATACTATGATAATATTTTCTTAAACATTTTATACTCCATACCTTCATGTTATGTACATCTTCATGCACTATGAAGTTCATTCCTTAATTTTTTCTTTTCTCTGACTAGATGACCATTCCTAGTTAAAGACCAGGTGATCTAGATTACCCTAAATAATCAAATGTTTGAAATTTTTTCATATCTTTTTTTAATAATATTTTCTAGGCATTTTTAACTGACTTTTTTTGAGGTCTTCTCCTTAAAATTTCAATCAAAAACTTTCACTGGTCCCTAAAATTGGGTAGCCGAAGGTTCACTATTTTAGGGACTAAAATTAGCTTTTTAGTTCTTATTTCCAATGGTGTAAAAAAGTTTTGAATTTTGAGATCAAGATTAAAATTTATGACCCTAATAAGTTAAGGATGCCCTTTTACCTACACAAAGAAGCAAACATTTGTCTAGAGAGTTCAAAATATAACCCAAATAAATTCTAACTAACAAAAAACCTATCCCAAATGTTCCAAAGTAGTGGAAAACCAATTAAATCCCCCCAAAAGCACTAGAATGAAAAATAACACATATAGCACACCCTTATAGGTGTGCAAGGTGTGCTTAATGGTTGTTTTATGGTCATTTTAGCATAGTTGTGCACCTATGGACATTGTACCTTGGTGAGGTGTGGATGTGCATATCTATGCACATGTGAAGAAAGTGAAAAGGGAGAACTTAGCTCCTAAAATGTGCAAAAAAGGGTGTACACTTGTGCACCTTTATGGGGTGCACATGTGTGTGCCCTTATGTTGATTTCAAGTTTCCTGATCCTTCCTGGTCATAGACTAGTTGATCCAGATTATCCAAAATTATCAAATGTTTAAAACATTTTCATATCTTTTTTAACAATATTTTCTAGGCATTTTTAATTGGCTTTTTTAGAGGTTTTCTGCTAAAAATTTCAAGTTGAAACTTTCATTGGTCCCTAAAACTAGGTATCTGAAGGCTCACTATTTTAGGGACTAAAATTAGACTTTTAATTCTTCTTTCTAATTTTGTAAATAATTTTCAATTCTTAGCTCTAGGTCAAATTTTATGATCTTAACAATTTAAGGATTGCCTTTTACCTATAGAAAGAAGTAAACATTAGTCTAGAGAGTTGAAAATATAACCCAAAACAAACCCCAGCTAATAAAAAAACTAGTCCAAATGCTCCAAAATAGTGGAAAACCAATTTAATCCACCCCATAAGCTCTAAAATTCAAAATAGAACACCTAGTGCACCCTTATAGGTGTGCAAGGTGCACTTAATGGTTGTTTTATGGTCATTTTAGCATAGTTGTGCACCTGCACACCTATGTACCTTGCTGAGGTGCACCTCTATAATAGTACACCTTGCAAAACTTTTGAGAAGCACACATTGTGCACCTTTGGAGAAGCACATCTTACTAAAATTTTGTGAAAGGTGCTCAATTCACCAAAAAATTGAATTTCTCAATTTTGAAAATGGTTTCTGCATTTTTCTCAGACGAGGTATGGAAGCATTCTAGTGTACTTATTTCTCCCTTTTTGATGATTTATAGCTTCTTTATACCCAAAATGTTTCATACATTTCAACTCTTTCTACTTCTTCTATCTAAAATTCCAAGTCACCTATGTAGAATCTTGTCTTTAATAGTTGCATAAGGTGAGGAACTTGTTCTAGTTCATGTGTCCAACCTCTCTATCTTTGATATTCAATGTAAATTCATGAATCAAAACTTGTGCTTGATTCCTTTAAAGGTGAAGGTTACCATCTTGGGTGAGATCTCTATTGCTGCTGACAATGAAGATACTATGATAATATTTTCTCAAACATGTTATATTCCATACCTTCATGTTATGCACATCTTCATGCACTATGAAGTCCTTTCCTTGATTTTTTCTTTTCTCTAACTAGCTGATCCTTCCTGGTTAAAGACCAGGTGAACTAGATTATCCTAAACAATCAAATGCTTGAAATTTTTTCATGTCTTTTTTTAATAGTATTTTCTAGGCATTTTTAACTAGCTCTTTTGGAGGTCTTCTCCTCAAAATTTTAATTTGAAACTTTAATTGGTCCATAAAATTGGTTACCCGAAGGCTCACTATTTTAGGGACTAAAATTAGATTTTTAGTTCTTCTTTCTAGTGGTGTAAATCATTTTCAATTCTGAGATCAAGGTCAAAATTTATGACCCCAACAAGTTAAGGATGCCCCTTTACCTACACAAAGAAGTAAACATTAGTCTGGATAGTTCAAAATATAACCCAAATAAACCCTAACTAACAAAAAACCTATCCCAAATGCTCCAAAATAGTGGAGAACTAATTGAATCCCCCCCCAAAGCACTAGAATGAAAAATAGCACACCTAAAACACCCTTATAGGTATGCAAGGTGTGCTTAATGGTTGTTTTATGGTCATTTTAACATGGTTGTGTACCTACACATGTGTGCACCTTGATGAGGTGCGGATGTGTGTTGCCCCACTTTTCACCATGTACTAATTTTGAAAAGTGGAGATTAACTTGTATTGTGTTTAGTTTAGTTGAGTCAGATGATCCTTCCTTCCTCAAGTGATAAGTACCTCCATTAGGTTTTCATCTTTTCCCTTCTCTCACATTGTATAGCTAGGTGGGTTTTATTTATCATCATGAGTCTTTGGGGTAGTTTAGGACCTTGGTCAATGGAGATTCTTAAATTATGTTACTTTAGATGAACTTATTTGTAACTCATTTTTTTCTAAACATATAGAAAGTTGAACTGGCAAAAAATCTAGTTTGGTCTTCTCCTTGGCAGGTTTTCACACCCCAAAGGTGAAACTCTGTCGAGATGCAAAAATATGGTTTACAGGTTTAAATGAAGAGAATAAAATTATGTTATGTATACATCATTCAAGTATTGCCATGTTTTCACAATGGGAACCCTCCAAAACTAGCTAAGATGATAAAAAAGGGCATCGATGGAAATCTTAGAAACAACTTCTCCTTGGCAGGCTTTGAACCAAGAAGTCAATTTATTGAAAAAGCATTTGTCAAAAGGTAAAGCAGGTTAGTGGGTCCCATCTTTCACTTACAAAGGCAATTTTATTTTTTCAAAGGCTTAGGGTAAAGTGGTTAGGGTAAAGAAGGTAAAACAAGGACAAAAGTGGAAAAGTGGAAATCATCTTCTCCTCTATGAGGTTTCTACCCTTGAAGGTAGTTTTTCGCATCCAACAAAAAATCACTCTTAAAAGCATGGTTATTTGAAAAATTGATTATAGTAGGCTAAAAAAAAGATAAGGGAAGCATGTTGATCACATTGAGGAAGGTATTCTATTCAAAATCTAGCTGAGTAGATTTTTACTCCCGGAGTACTTCATTCTTAATTCTGCGCAGCTTGGTGAAAAATGGGAATGTAAAACTGTAATAAATGAAAGTAACCATTGGGCAAATGGAAATATAAAAAGACAAGAAAGAATCCATTATAACCTCCACATTTACTAATTTAATGAATTTATCATTTAATTCATTTGTGTGGCACGGATCTTAAAGATTAACTGGTGGATTGGAGTTTCTATATAGAGATGAACATAACAAATTTTCAAACTAATGCTTACTTGTTTGAACTGTCATGTTGTTGAGTTGACTATTGACTCCATAATTCCCACAGTTACAAAGTTCTACTCTCTATCCTATTTTGAGTTTTAAGATTTCCAATTTATCTCTACCCCAGTCGATATGGCAACACAATTTGTTGGATTTGATGGATTGGGTGGAATCAAGTCTACATGGAAGAATATCACAGACACTTCTTTCCATTTATTTGACATGCAAGATTTCCAAAGAAGGTTGAGGATAGAACCAATCAATCCCATAATAGAGAAACTTTAAAGAAGTGGGCTCATAGAAGTATTAGGATTTCCTGTAGAAGTACAAGCCTTGGAGCTAATTATTGAATGTATCAATCACTATAACCCAAATACAAAGAAAATCATACTGCTTGATCAAACAATGTTAATCTCAATTGATAGAAAAGGGTAGTCAATTGTCTACAGATTCCAAAAAGAGAGGATTTCTTTTAATTAATAATTGGAGGAGCTATGTCTAAATTCTCATTGAAGAAGATGGTGTGGCAAAAAGAGATCATGAGTTCTTGGTTCCAAAAGCCAAGGGGAGCTAAAAGTAAAGTTCCTAAAACCCTTTTTGGCACTAATCTCAAGCCTGAGATCATGGACATTCCAGTTCTTTTACATCAATTGAAAGGTGAGGTTGAAGACCTTAATTTTATAGAACAATATTTCTTTTTGGTACAAGTCATTTGCTCAGATACACAATATATTGACTGGGTGTATGAGGTAAGTGAACATTTGTTTAGGGCTTTCAGTGCAGCTAAGTTCTACAATTCATTTTATATGTCTTCTTTCTTGATATATATGTTCGCTTCCCTATAATTATTGTTGGGCCTTCCCAAAATAGAGAATTTTTCAAATGATGTAAAGAGTTATGAGTTTTATCCATGCTTGCAATTACAAGATAGTTATGTAGAGTATATCAGAGTTAATGATACATTTACAATGAGGCTTTGTAGGGAACTCCAAGGGTGTCTGGAGAGGAGATTCAACCTAGGAGCAATGGCGGCCATCAATTATTTGGGTAGTTATTTCATCCAATTCTCATCCTTTTCATATTTACATCTTGTAGCTTTCAATGGACTTCCCTTGAAGCTATCTCGATATTTGGATGACATGATCATTCTCGTTGAGATTGTGAGAAAACCAATCCAAGTGAATGTGCTGAGTGCAAGTTTGAAGAAAAAGGGATACAAATTTCCCATAAAAGTTGGGGCCTACAGTTGTGAGTCCCAACCATATGCCAAAAACATGCTCAAGGCATTCGAGAACAAGTTCGAATTAGAAGAATATGAAGTGGTGAGGCCCATGTTTGACCCAAATGGGTATGCCAAAGATGTGCTTCAAATTGGAAGCATGATTAAGCATGTTATGGCTATGGAAGATTATTGGGCAAATTGTAATGATGAGTTGAAAAGCTGAGATTGGATTGTTGCTAGATTGATAATAGAACAAATAAAGACATATGGCATTAACTTAGATGTGGAAGGGCTAGAAGATGATGGGAAAAATATGTATAGTAATAAATATTTGACTAAATTGAGAAATACTCCAATCAGTTCCAAGCCATATGTTGATATGGAAGAAGACCTTGATGTTATGATGGCCTAGACTGTCAAAAGAACCAAAAGATGGGTCGAGTGGATAGAAAAAAAGAGCCAGAGTAGGAGTAAGGCCAAGCTTCTCAAGCCATTGCTACTCCCACTTCTTCTCAAAGTGCCACACCTAGTGTTACAAGTATGGTTGCTCAATTTGCAAGAGGAGGTGACCAACCCCTGCAGAAGAACATTTCAATAGCTCCAACTCGCCAAGGTGGTCCTCTACTAGTTATTGGAGCCCAAGCTAGCACCGAAGAAAAGGTGGTTGAAGAGCTAAAAGATGGTGTAACTACTCTAGATTCACCTCCTCATGTTACTACTACTCCATCTCCTCATCATAGGCCTTGGTCCATCTACAAGCACTCCCCTTTTGAAGCCAACTAGTTCCCCCATTCAAATAGTAGAGATCAAGGAAGAACAGAGCAATAGCAGCGAATCCTCTAAATCTAACGAAGCTGCAAGGAAAACTCAAAAGGAAGAGAAAGACCCAACTTTCTCTAGGCTTCTATTTCAAGATCCTAAGAATCCTTTCTCTACAACTTCAGTGCCAGTAACTCTAGTGAAGAAGAAGATGTTCAGTATAGAGTCACTTAGGGCTGCTTCTAAAGTGATTAGTATAGAGTCCTGGATAGAAGATACCTTATAAAGGAAGAGAAAGAGGATAGAGGAGAGCATTCCTACAAAGGATATTATGTCTCAAGCAATTCACTTTGGGTCTACTATAGTGAAAGCTAAAAAGAAGAAGACTTTATCAATACTTGGGCAAGATCCAGAAACAGGACACTTAACAATGGAGGTAGAAAAGCCAAACAAAGTAGGGAGAATTGAGAACATGGCACTCAATAATTTCACTCTGCATTCAAGTGATCTTGGAGAGACTAGACAAGATACAAAGGTGGGCCTATGGAGATCAAGTAATGAGGTGATAGAATAATAATTGGAGAGCCTCAAATTGTCAAACACCAAGATGAAGGCCGAGATGGAAGAATTAAAAAGATTTATTAGGTAGCTAGTCATTCCATTGGCAACCATTACTGGTGTGCCTACTACTAAGAACTCCAGAATAGAAGAAGTGCAAGCTTTCATCTCATAGCTTCAGAAAGATAGGCATTTGGTTAGATCGAAAGAGAATGGATTGAGAGACTCTATACAGATGGAATTGCCCTAATCGATCAAATTGGAAATGTTATCTTTCAATTGGAAACTGAGAAGCATAATATCATATCTAATCATAAAACCTTGGCCACAAAGAAGGAAAGGTGTGATGAATGTATTTCTCTCCTAAAAATGGTCATCCAAATGAAGGCAAAAGAGGCAGTTGAAGAAAATATTTTTAAGAAAGGGACTGAGCCTCTATTTGAATGGCTTCAAAGTATGCAATTTAAGCTAGAGATGATTCAAGAGGTTGAGGAAGGACTCATAGAAATAGGGGAAAAAGTGAGGAAGACTCAAGATAGAGCATTCATACTCATGTGAGGATTACACATTGACCCACAAACTAGTAGGCAAGGGAAAGCTCTCATTGGGGTAGAAGTAATGAAAAACAACTTTTCCACATACTTGAGTAATTTGTCTAGAATGACTTCAAGTAGTCAAAACAAAGTGGTAGAGTTGGAGATGCTTGATGGATACGTACACATGACTACTGTAGAATTGACAAGTCAGCTAAATGTAGGGAAGGAGCTAGCTCAAGAGCACTCTAGATGGTTCTTAAGATTCACTAATGTACATGTGCCTAACCCCAAAGAAATGATTCCAATTATAGTCTCTACTAAAGCATATAGAGCAAAATCTGAAAAGGGAAAGAAGCTCAAGTGATTTAGTTGATATTCCCTTTTCATTTTCTGATGTAAATTTTGCAAATTTTATAAATTTTGTAATACAAGAAACTGACATCTTGCCATTTGTCATCCTCAGAAGATGAACTGATTAAAATTCATATTGTAGTGATTGTCTCTCAACTCTATATGTATGAAGTTAAATGATTAATGAAAGGTCAAAAAAATTTGGTGTAGGATACTTGATGTTGCAAAGTCAATTGAAGAGTATTTTATGGCAATTATTTCTTGTTCTAGTAAGTTGATAGTTGTTAATTAGTTGATTCTTCTCTTAAACTAAGTTACAATAGGAAAGAAAGGATTTTTTCATTCCTTTTTTTGAGGTTGTGAGTAAACCTAGTAGGATGTGCTATGAAATATTTAGAGAAGGACTCATTAGACTCTTTTTTTATTCCATTTACATTTCTATTAATAGTTGCTTTAGATTAGTTGAATGCTAAGTGTATGAATTCATAAGATTGTGAGTTCTATCATCTGGTTCATAGACTAGAAAGTTTACCCTACCTGGATTAAGTTTTGCTTAGGCTTAATTCAGTTTTCTTGTTCTGGTCTTGGTTTAAGAGCATGCATGTGTTAGTTTTAGGATCAAAACATAATTCATTGCATATTATTCCATAAGGGAGTTGTACCTACCAATTCAGAGAAAAGCCAATAATCGAAGAATGGCTTTTCAACTATTGTAACCAAATATTGTTCATGATTTGGGCACTAACAGTCATATTCTTAAGAAAAAATGAAGGACAAATCTGTTTACCAATTGATTTTTGGCGACTCTAATGGGGAAATGAACAGTCGCTTGATAAAAAATCCTATATCATGAAGGAAAATGGTACTACCTCATGAAAACATAATTCCAGTGCTCCAACCTAACCTTGGTTTTCAAGAAAACCAAGAGGACATAATTTCATCCATTAACAAATTAGTTTGGAGGCACAAATCAAATATTGAACATTATTAGAATGCTAGCCAGGTATTAGAGGAAGAAGAAAGAAGAGTTGAAGCCTTTGAAAGAGTTGTTCAAAGGAGACATATCTGGAGACTAGAAAGACAATTAAGACAATAAGCTTAGAGATAAACTAGACCCAACATCCGAGAACAATTTAGGTTCCTTAGAAGTACCAAGAAATAGGGTGGGTAGGATTCCACCTTTGATAAACTTGTAGAGCTCGGCTTTCCTATTTTAGACATCCCAAAGTGGAAAGGTGAAGGTAAAAGTTAGAGTAGACCCCCTTCCCCTATTATGCATCAAGATGCCAACACTTCACATTCCACTTGTCAAGTGTTAGCACTTCACAGAGTTATTGCCCCTCCAGTTGTTAATTCTCCACCATATACCGCTAGAACAACCATAGCTGCTCCATGGGCTATGGCAACAAGACTGTTAGCATTAAACGCTTACGATCCACTCTAGGCTAGTTCAAGGAAGAATTTTCCTAAATTCTCAAGTATGGGAAAGTCACTACAGATGAACACATTAAAGCTTTCTTTGTGGCTACTCATATGTTAGAAGTGGGACATGAAGATGTTGCTGTAAGATTGTTCATAGAAACCCTCATAGATAGTGCAACAAATTGGTTTTATCATCTAGATGAAAGCTCAATAATCGACTAGGATACAATGAGAACTAAATTTGAGACAAGATTAAAAACTATGGAAGATGAACATGCTTCATTAACATAGTTGACTTCAATTAAGAAGCGACAAACTATGACCATGAGAGATTTCATTGCCAAATTCAATAAGATTAATAGCAGAATTCCTACTATTGATAGACCCACACCTGGTAATCTAAAAACTTTCTTTATTAGCTGAGAAGGGCATGTCCCACTAATCTAGCTGACACACAAAAGAAAGTGATTGAATGTGAGGATGATTTAATTTCTATGGGAAAATGGAAATGAGAAATTTAAACTAAAGGGAGTTCTAGTAATGCCACATCATCAGAAGAGATGATTCAAAAGTTGTCTAATGAATTAGTAGCAATGAAGAAGTAGTTACCTAGATTCAATAGATCTTATTAGCAAAATTACCAAAATTCACTAGGAAGAAGCAATGAAAGTAGAATTCTGCAACTTACAAGTGCACAACCTAGGTTGCAAATTGAAGTAGTGCCAAAAAAAGGAAATATGATGCAGTTGTTATCCACTAATGAATTAAACACTGTGGCTCCTTGTTTAGAGCCTGATTCTTATTCAAATGGTGACTCTGGAAATTTATTTTTAGAATATGAATCAAATTTTGAATCAAAAGGTGAGTGTTACACAATTATTGATGGAACTTCATACACAATGCTTACCCATGGCCAAAGGTTAAAGAATCAAACCTCTAGTCACACTAATAGGAATGATTGCAATCCTTCAAGAAGCAATGTACATACTGATCAAGGAGCATCTACTTCACAAATAGGTAAGGACAATACATCCTTTGATTTCATTCAATTTTGTGAAGAGTCAAAAATTCTAATTTCCACTATTGATTATTTGAAGTCACATCCTTCCAAGTTAAAAAGATTGGTAGACCGATGTAAAGGAAATACGTCAGATGCTAATTGTAACGTAATGGTTGAAAAAGAAGACAAAACCTTGACATCTAGTTTGTTTAATCAAGAAGATTCCATAGTTTTAGCAACATCTCCTAGGAAAAAACTTGAACCTTTTTATATCTCATTGTACATCAATGGATGTAAACTTAGTAATTGTATAGCAAATTTAGGTGCATCGGATAATGTTATGCCTTATTATGTAGCTAAAGCTTTGGGTGTCAATCTTACTAAAGTGAATAAAAGATGTTATTCAATGGATGCCAAACAAGTTCCCTTACTCAAACAGATTAAAGATGCTCAAGTAGCTTTAGCTTCACATCCATTAAAAAAGCTCTTATTGACTATCCTAGTAGTTAATATCCTAACAAGCTATGGACTTCTATTAAGTAGAAGTTTCTATAGTAACTTAGGAGGAGAAATAAAATTGGACTAGTCCCAAGTAGTAATACCTATTAGGAATAAGAAAGTCAAAATAGAACCTAAAGAAAAAGAAAAGTTCGCAATGTTGAAATTAGACAACCCTAAAGCTCAAATCCTATATCAAGAATTAGAGTTTGGCAACTATATGTTGTTTACTAAAGAAGGCATGAATGAACAAATAGATGAAAATCAAGGCGATAAAATTTTGAATGAAAATAAAGATGTACCAGGCATATGGATGCTTGAATTTGATGGAAGTTGTGCATCTTCTGGATCTAGAGCTAGTGTAGTATTGATATCCCCAAAAGGAGAACTTGAACCTATGGCTTTCAAATTGGAATTTTGGAATACAAATAATACTACAGAATATGAGGCCTTATTACTGGGAATAATGTCAGAAAAATAAAAATGAATAGAGATTTTAAATGCCCAAGTTGATGCAGAGCTTATTGTAAAGAAAGTAAAAGGGCAGTATTCTGTAAAAAATCACAAGTTGAAAAATTACAGGAATAGAGTCTGGGATGAGATTGAAGGCCTAGATACCTTCTCTATTCTAGTAGTTTTGAGAGAGATGAATACTAAAGCTAATTCCGTAGTAGTTTCTTCCTCTTTATTACTCCCTCATCTAGATTTCAAATAAAAAAAGTATCAGATTGAAATTGTATATTGGCCCATTGTCCTAGATAACACAAAATCCTAGCAAGTCTCTAGTGATGACAAGAGTTTGCAGATGTTTTTAGAAAATGAAAAGTCTAGTTTTGAACATGAGTTTAGTGGAAGTGATCATGAAAGCTTTGATGCAATTGAGAAATTGGGTCAAAATGGAGAGGTTTAGTTGAAAGGCAACATTATTCCACTAGATTTCATGGCCTTAGAAAAACTATTTAATAGAAATGATGCTTACATAAAGTAGAAGAGAGTAGAAAAGGTGCCAACAATGGGTGAATATGAAGGAGTTAACATTGGAGATATTCATAATCCCAAACTGATTAACATTGGGAAATGTTGTTCACTTGAAGAGAAAGAGGCTGCAAAGAATCTATTTATGGAATATAGAGATTTTTTTACTTGGAGCTATAAAGATTTGAAAAGTTATAAGAATGGGAAGGTACAACATGAAATTCCACTGAAGCTTGATGCAACCCCTTTCTGGCAGAAACAAAGAAACTATAATCCTAAAGTCACTGATGCCATCTTTCGAGAAGTAGATAAGATGTTAAAAGATAGAATTATTTATCCCATTCATCATTCCACTTGGATAGCCAATATAGTACCCATCAGAAAGAAGAATAGAGAAATAAGAATCTGTGTTGATTTCCACAATCTAAATCAAGCATCCTTGAAAGATAAATTTTCTCATCCTAATATGGACTATTTATTGAAATATTAGCTAGATCTGAAATGATGTCTATGCTTGATGGTTTCTCGAGTTATAATCAAGTTGAAGTAAATGAGAAAGACTAGCATAAGATGACATTTACTCACCCTTGGGGTACATTTGCATATCGCAGAATGCCTTTTGGACTTATCAATGTTGGTGATACATTCCAAAGGTGCATGACTAATGCATTCACTGATTTGAAAGACTGAATTATAGTCATATACCTGGATGACCTCACCATGTTCTTGAGAAAAAGAAAAGATCATATAGAAGATTTGAGAAAAGTATTACAAAGATACAGAGAGCATGGAATATCTCTCAACCTGAAGAAGTTAGTTTTCTTTTTGATAGAAGGAAAGCTCCTTAGACATATAGTATCCTAGGAAGTCATTAGAATTGACCCTGAAAGAGTGGAAGCTATTCAAATACTAAGCCTACCCTCAAACAAAATAGGGGTTAAATCTTTCTTTGGGCAGGTGAATTTTCACAGAAGATTTGTGCCCGATTTCACAAAAACTACTAAAAATATAGTGGATATGATGAAAGGGAATTCAAATTTCAAATGGAATGAGGCAGGGAAGAAAGCTTTTCATTATATAAAAATTTCTATTGCTAATGCTCCAGTACTGTGTCATCCAAATTATAAGTGAGACTTTATCATTTATTGCTATGCTTCTGAACATACATTGTTAGCTATTCTTATGTAGTAGAATGATGAAGGAGTACAAGTTCCTATTTCTTTTATGAGCATACCTTTTAATAACCATGAACTCAAATATTCACAAATTCAAAAGCATGCTTTCTCAGTGGTCAAGGCTCTTAAACATTTTTTATTCTATATCCTTCGTTCACATTCAATAGTTTTTGTCCTAGATGTAGTAGTAAAGAGTGTACTGAAACAATAGGATATAGGTTGCAATGTTAGAGAAGCATGGGTAGAAAAAATACAAGAGTGTGATATAGAGATTAAACCTACCAAGTTGATAAGAGGGAATGCTCTATGCAAGGCAATTGTAGAAAAAAAAATCACTAGAAGGTCAAAAGAATCAAGTGAGAAGCAATTGGTGTTAGCTATAGGTCTCTATGATCCATGGTTTAAAAACATCTCTTACCTTTTATTGTATGGTGAATGTCCAGAGGGCCTAAATGCAAAGCAAAGAAGAGATCTAAAACTAAAATCAGCTAAGTATGTCATCTGGGATGGTAAGCTTTTCAAAAATGCTATTGATGGTACTTTCCTTAGATGTGTAGATAAACAACAAGAAAATTTCTTGAAGACATTCCATGATGAAGCTTGTGAAGGACATTTCTCTTCTTCAGTCACAAAATTTAAAATACTAAGGTAGTGCTATTATTGGCCTAGGATGTTTAAAGATGCTTATGCATGGGTAGCAAAGTGTGAAAGGTGCAAGATGTTCTCTGGATGTGCTCAATCAGCTGCTTTAGCTTTGAGACCTATTAACAATGAAGACCATTTTCAATAGTGGGGCCTTGACTTTGTTGGTCCTATTAGCCCTACATCTAGTGCTGGTCATCAGTATATAATAACTACAACTATTTACTTCACTAAATGGGTAGAAGCTAAGGCTACAAAGAAGATTACTTCTGAGGTGTGTGTGAATTCATAAAAGAAAACATTTTGGTCAAGTTTGGTGTTCCTATTAAATTAGTAATGGATAATGCATCTTATTTTTCTTCAATTGAAATTACTAATTTCTAATTTGAGTATGGGATCACCGTTGGTCATTCATTTGATTATTTCCCTCAAGGGAATGGATAGATAGAGTCTAGCAATAAGAACTTAATTAATATTGTTAAGAACCTAGTCTTAGATAATCAGAAAACCTGGCACAAAAAGATTCATGAGTCACTCTGGGTAGATAGACTGACACCTAAGAGGGAAATTGGTATATCCCCTTTTAAACTAGTTTATGGAACTAAAGCCAACCTACGTTTACCTCTAGAGTTAGCCAAGAACAAACTTAGAATAGTAATTGAGGATGATGTCTATAAGGATGGTTTGGAGAAGAGGATCTTATATCTAAGAAAACTCGAAGAAGAAAGGAGAGAGATTGTAGACCGCATTACACAAAACCAAATGCGAGTGAAAGAGCTTTTTGATAAAAGAACAAGACCCAAAAAGTTTATTGTAGGAGATATGGTGTTGCTTCAGGACAAAAGAAAGTCTCTGAAAGGAATGCATAAGAAGTTTGATGCTCTACAGAAGGGTCCATTTAGAATTCAATAGGCATTTGAAAATAAATTTTTTAGTTTGGTATATGAAGATGGTCAAGTACTATCCCTAACTTATAATGGTCAGGATCTCAAGCTCTATCAAATTGCAAACTGAAAATAGGTAACCCATATATTGTATTATAGTTACGTTTTAGTTCTTGTCTATGTTTTCCTAGTTAAGTTATCCTTCCTATTTTATTTCCTTGTTTGTCCTTCCTTATTTATGTTGTGTTTCCACCTTTTATTTCCTTTGTGAAACCAAAGATTCTAAGTTCCTTACTTGGGTATACTCTACCCAAGTCCCCAGTTAGAGCCAGTTGTTGCCCCACTTTTCACCATGTACTAATTTTTCAAAGTAGAGATTAACTTTTATTGTTTTTAGTTTAGTTGAGTTAGTTGATCCTTTCTTCCTCAAGTGATAAGTACCTCAATCAAGTTTTCATCTTTTCCCTTCTCTCGCATTTTATGGTCAGGTGGGTTTTATTTATCATCATGAGTCTTTGGAGTAGTTTAGGACCTTGCTCAATGGAGATTCTTAAATTATGTTACTTTAGATGAACTTACTAGTAGCTCATTTTGTTCCAAACATATAAAAAGTTGAACTGGCAAAAAATTTATTTTGGTCTTCTCCTTGGCAAGTTTTCACACTTCGAACGTGAAACTCCGCTAAGATTCACAAATGTGATTTGTGGGTTTAAATGAAGACAAGAAAATTATGTTATGGATAGCTCATTCAAGTATTTCAATGTTTTCACTACAAGAACCCTTCAAAACTCACTAAGATGATAAAAAGGGGCATCAACAGAAAACTCAGAAACAACTTCTCCTTGGCAGGCTTCGAACCAAGAAGTCAGTTTTTTGAAAAGGCATTTATGGAAAGGTAACGCAAGTCAGTGGGTCCCATCTTTCACTTGTGAAGCTAGTTTTATATTTTCCAAAGGATTAAAGTATAGTGGTTAGGGTAAAGAAGGTAAAACGAGGACAAAAGAGAAAAAGTGGAAATCATCTTCTCCTTTGTGGGGTTTCTACCCTTGAAGGCAATTTTTTGCATCCAACAAAAAATCACTCTTGCAAGCATGGTTATTTGACAAATTGATTACAGGAGGCTAAAAAAAAGATAAGAGAACCATCTTGATCACATTGAAGAAGGTATTCTATTCAAAATCTGGTTGAGTGGATTTTTACTCACAGAGTATTCCATTCTTAATTCTCTGCAGCTTGCTAAAAAATGGGAAAGTAAAACTGTAATACAAGAAAGTAACTATTGGGCCAATGAAAATAGTGAAAAGACAAGAAAGAATCCATTATAACCTCTACATTTACTAATCTAATGGATTTATCATTTAATTCATTCGTGTGGCATGGATCTTAAAGATTAACAAGTGGATTGGAGTTTCTATATAGAGATGAACATAACGGATTTTCAAACTAATGCTTACTTGTTTGAACTGCTATGCTATTGAGTTGACTATTTACTCCATAATTCCCATAGTTACAAAGGTCTAATCTCTATCCTATTTTAGTTTTAATATTTCCAATTTATCTCTACCCTAGTCGATATGGCAACAAGATTTGATTGATTTGATGGATTGGGTGGAATCAAGTCTACATGGAAGAATATCATAGACACTTCTCTCCATTTCTTTGAGATGCAAGATTTCCAAAGAAGGTTGAGGATGGAACCAATCCATCCCATAACAGAGAAACTCCAAAGAAGTGGGTTGTAGAAGTAGTAGGATTTTCCATAGTAGTACAAGCCCCAGAGCTAATTATTGAATGTATCAATCACTATAACCCAGATACAAAGCAAATCTTACTGCTTGATCAAATGGTGTTAATCTCAATTGATAGTCAAGCGGTAGTCAATTGTCTTTGGATTCCAAAAAGAGAGGAGTTCTCTGAATTAACAATTGGAGGAGCTATGTCTAAATTTTTGCTAAAGAAGATGGTGTGGTGAAAAGAGATCATGAGTTCTTAGTTCCAAAAGCCAAGGGAAGCTAAAATTAAAATTCCTAAAACCCTTTTTGGCACTAACCTCAAGCCCAAGATAGTGGACATTCTAGTTCTTTTGCATTGATTGAAAGGTGAGGTGAAAGCCCTTAATTTTGTAGAACAATATTTCTTTTTGGTACAAGTCATTTTCTTAGATACACAATATATTGATTGGGCATATGAGGTAAGTGAACATCTATCTAGGGCTCTTAGTGTAGCTAAGTTCTACAATTTATTTTATATGTCTTCTTTCTTGATATATATGTTGGCTTCCCTAAAATTATGGCCAGGCCTTCCCAAAATAGAGAATTTTCTAGATGATGTAAAGAGTTATGAGTTTTACCCATGCTTGCAATTACAGAATAGTTAAGAAAAGTATATCAAGGTTAATGATGCATTTAAAATGATGATTTGTAGGGAACTCCAAGGGTGTTTGAAGAGGAGATTCAGCCCAGAAGAAATGGTGGCCATTAGTCAGTTTGGTAGTTATTTCATCCAATTCTAATCCTTTTCATATTTATGTCTTGCAACTTTCAGTGGATTTCCCCTGAAGCTACCCAAATATCCAGATGACATGATCATGCTCATTGAGATCATGAGACAAGAAATTCAAGTGAATGTTCTAAGCACCAGTTTGAAGAAAAAGGGATACAAATTTCCCATAAAAGTTGGGGCCTATAGTTGTGAGTCATGACTAGATGACAAAAACATGCTCAAGGCATTCGAGAACAAGTTCAAATTAGAAGAATATGAAGTGGTGAGGCCTATGTCTAACCCAAATGGGTATGCTAGAGATGTGCTTCAAATTGGAAGCATGATTAAGCATGTTACTACCGTGGAAGTTTATTGGGTAGATTGTAAAGATGAGTTGGAAAGCCGAGATCAAGCTTTTGCTAGATTGATAATAAAACAAATAAAGACATATGGCATTAACTTAGATGTGGAAAGGCTAGAAGATGATGGGAAAAAAATGTATATTAATTCATATTTGACCAAATTGAGAAATACTCCAATTAGTTATGAGCCATGTTTTGATGTGGAAGAAGACCTTGATGTTATGATGGCTCAAATTGTCAAAAGAACTAGAAAATGGGTCATGTGGACAAAAAAAATGAGCTAGAGTAGGAGAAAGACTACTCAAGCTTCTCCAGCCACTGCTACTCCCACTTCTTCTCAAAGTGCCAACCTAGTGTTATAACTACGAATGCTCAAGGACCTGCTCAATCTATAGGAGGAGGTGACCAACCCTCAGAGAAGAACATTTCAATAGCTCCAACTTTCCAAGTTGGTCCTCTGCTAGTTATTGGAGCCCAAACTAGCACTGAAGAAAAGAGGGCTAAAGAGCCAAAAGATGGTGTTACTGCTCCAATTTCACCTCCTCACGTTACTGCTCCAGTTTCAACTTCTCATGTTACTACTATTCCATTTCCTCATCATAGCCCTGGTCTGTCTGCAAGCTCTCCCCTTTTGAAGCCAACTGGTTCCCCCATTGAGATAGTAGAGAACAAGGATGAACAGAGTAGTAGTAGCGAGTCCACTAAATTTGATGCAGCTGCAAGAATAACTCAAAAGGGAGAGAAATCCCCAAGTTCTTCTGAGCTTCTATTCTCAAGATCCTAAGAATCCTTTTTCTAGAACTTTAGCACTAGTAACTCGAGTGAAGAAGAAGATGTTCAGTATAGAGTCACTTGGGGCTACTTCTAAAGTGATTAGTACAAAGTCCTGGCTAGAAGATACCTTAGAAAGGAAGAGAAAGAGGAAAGAGGAGAGCATTCCTACAAAGGATACTATGTCTCAAGTAGTTTTCTCTGGGTCTACTATAGTGAAAGCTAAGAAGCAGAAGACTTTATCAATACTTGGACAAGATCCACAAATAGGACACTTAATAATAGAGGTAGCAAAGCCAAATAAATTAGGGAGAATCAAGGACATGACACCCAATGATTTCACTCTACATTCAATTGATCTTGGAGAGGCTAGACATAATACAAAGGTGGGCCTATGGAGATCAAGTAATGAGGTGATAGAAGAACAATTGGAGAGCCTCAAATTATCAAAAATCAAGATGAAGGCCAAGATCAAAGAATTGAAAAGATTTATCAGGCAACTAATCATTCCATTAGCAACCATTACTAGTGTGCCTACTACTGAGAACCCCACAGTAGAAGAAGTGCAAGCTTTCATCTCACAACTTCAAAAAGATAGGCATTTTGGTCAGATTAGAAGAGAATGGATTGAGAGACTCAATACAAATGGAATTGCCCTGATTGATCAAATTGGAAATCTTATCCTTCCATTGGAAACTAAGAAGGATAATATCATATCTAATCACAAAACATTGGCCATAATGAAGGCAAGGTGTGATGAATGTATTTCTCTCCTAAAAATGGTCATCCAAATGAAGGCAAAAGAGGCAGTTAAAGAAAATATTTTGAAGAAAGGGATTGAGCCTTTATTCAAATGGCTTCAAATTATGAAATTTAAGTTGGAGATGACTCAAGAGGCTGAGGAAGGACTTAAAGAAATAAGGTAAAAAGTGAGGAAGACTCAGGACAGAGCATTCAAACTTGTGTGAGGATTACACAAGGACCCACAAATGAGCGGGCAAGGGAAAGATCTCATTGGGGTAGAAGTAATTAAAAAAAACTTCTCCACATACTTGAGTAATCTTTCTAGAATGACTTCAAGTAGTTAAAACAGAGTGATAGATTTGCAAACACTTGGTGGATACATACACATGACTGCTAGAGAATTGAGAAGTCAGCTAAATGCAGTGAAGGAGCTGCCTCGAGAGCACTCTAGGTGGCTCTTAAGAATCACTAATGTAAATGTGCCTAACCATAAAGAAATGATTCCAATTATAGTCACTGCTAAAGCATATAGAGCAAAAACTAAAAATGGAAAGAAGCTCAAGTGATTTCAGTTGATATTCCCTTTTAGTTTTCTGATGTAAATTTTGCAAATTTTTTAAATTTTGTGATACAAAAAACTAGCATCATGCTATTTTTCATCCTTAGAAGATGAACCAATTAAAATTTTTGTTTTAATGGTCATCTCTCGAATCTATATGTATGAAGATGAATGATTAATTCAAAGTTGACAAATTTTGGTGTAGGATACTTGATGTTGCAGAGTCAATTGAAGAGTATTTTATGTCAATTATTTCCTGTTCTAGTAAGCTAATAATTGTTAATTAGTTGATTCTTCTCTTAAACTAAGTTATAGTAGGAAGGAAAGGATTGTTTCATTCCTTTTTTTCGAGGTTGTGAGTAAACCCAATAGGATGTGCTGTGAAATATTCAAAGAAGGATTGATTAGACCTTCTTTTTTTAACTCCATTTACATTTCTATTAATAGTTGCTATAGATTAGTTGAATGTTGAGTGCATGAATTCATAAGATGTATGAGTTCTATCATTTGGTTCATAGACTAGAAAGTTTACCCTGCCTAGATTAAGTTATGCTTAGGCTTAATTCAATTTGCCTCTTCTACTCTCAGGTTAAGAGCATACCTTGTGTTAGTTTTTGGATCAAAACATAATTCATTTCATATTATTCCATAAGGGAGCTATACCTACCAATTTAGAGAAAAGCCAATAATCAGAGAATGGCTTTTCAACTGTTGTAACCAGATATTGTTCATGATTTGGGCACTACTAGTCATATTCTTAAGAAAAAAGGAAGGAAAAATCTATGTACCAATAATGTGCATATGTGTGCACATGGAAAGCAAGTGCAAAGGGGGAACTTAGCTCTTAAAATGTGCAAAAAAGGGTGTGCACTTGCGCACCTTTATGGGGTGCACAAGTGTACACCCTTATGCTGATTTCAAGTTACTTCTAAACGGTACACATGTGGGCACCTTGGGGAGGTGCACACATGCACAACTTTCCTTAGGTGTGTTGATTTTTGACCCACTATGCACCCTTTGGAGGTGCACACCTATGCATGTACATGGATGCACATCTCTTAAGGGAGATGAGTATGCATCTCCTAAGGGAGGTAAGTTCTAGTCTCTAATTGGACAAGTATAGGGTATCAAAGATTATGACTTGATCCAAACTTGGGAATAGTTCCAAAATGACCCAAGCCCCAAACTAAGGGTCTAGGAAACAAAATTTTTACTAGGGGGTCCCCATTTCTCATAGAAATGCGGCGTGCATTTTGAAACCTCAACAATAGCATGCAAGACACCACATGATGTGATTAATGTTGCCAACATGTTCTTTAGGGAGGTGGTTAGGCTACATGGTTGTTGGATATAATTTATTAGTTATGTTTTGTCTTTGATATTACACAAATGTCATATCAATTGAAAGACAATGCTTACTGAGCTTACTTGGTTAGTGAAAATAGTTTCCCTTGTCTACTAAGCATTCATAGGTTTACTCTAAATAGGTGACAGTGTCTACCAAGCTTACTTGGGAATCGAAGGAATTTAGGTAGAAAAGAGTGATAAACAAGCTCACTTGGTTAATGAAGGAAAAGTTGGATAGAGTCAGTATTCACTGAGTTCACTCGGTTGCCAAAGAATTTTTGCAAGTCCACATTATTAACCAAGCTTCTATTGGTTAACACAAAGAATTGTTACAAAGATAGTTTCTACCAAGCAAGGTTGGCTTAGGAAATATTTTTCTTATTTTGGCATATGAAGCTTAATTACTTTATGTATTGATTGTAGCCGACTATGTTGATGAATATTGGTTATTGTAATTTGGATTTGGGTTGACTTGACAATTTGGAAGGTATAAATCAAAGGTCAAGTTGAGATTTCTAGTGTCTACAAGTGTGTTGATTGAATTGAAAAGAAAAGAGAGGGATTGAACTTGAAGGATAAGCATGTATCCTTGTGGAGCAGAAAAGTAATATTCGATAAAAAATGATCAAGTATAAGCAGAAAAGAGATCTAGATTCAGCAATTTAGTTGCATAATAATCAAGTCATTTCATTTTTACTCTCTAACAATTGTAGTAGTGATCCAAAATCTCTTAACAAAGTTGGTTTAATAGGTAGATTTAAATCCTCTAAAAAGGTGGCAATTCCATTGAATTATTTTAAGACCTCTTGCAAGGCCACTCCTAGAAAGGTGATTAAATCCTCTAATAGGGTCACACCTGATAGTGTGTTTTGTAACCTTTAATAGGGTTGGCTCCTAATAGGGTTCACTTTAGAAGAGTGAAAAATAGTAACTAGTTACATTGGTTGTTTTTCCCAAATTGGGTTTCCACATTAAATTCTGGTGTCTCATGTGTTCATGTTATTTCTTTTATGCTTGCAAATTTATTATTGATAATGTTTTAAGATCTATTAAAAGTAATTCACTTTGTATTTACCAAGTTACAACAATTTCTATTCATTTACTAAGCATCAGTAGCAATCAATTTTCTCAACCTAAATTTTATTAACATCTAAGAGATCTAGGATTTATTTTAGTGGTAACTGATTCAAACCACACACACACCCCCCCCCCCCCCCCCCTTAGTTACTCCTTCTGTATTTCCAAAAATGGTGTGCTAAGGAGCATAGTGGCTAATAGGGATGACAAGTTTATGGGGAAATTTTTGAGGACCCTATGGAAGAGGCTTGGAACAAACCTAGCACATAGATCTACCTACCATACTCAAATTGATGGTTAGATAGAGGTGCTGAAAAGGGTATTGCACAACCTATTGTTGGAATTCATTAGAATAAATAAGAGGGGGGTTGAATCAGTTATCCGAGGTCCAGATGTAAAATTAAAACATTTCACAACTTAGTGAACCCATTTCCATAAAACATTTTCATCATTCATGCATCCATTAGATTATGTAATCACTTAAATTTGTAGGTTACTATCAAATCAAGTTTGTAATAATGTAAAGATGAAACATAATAGATTCAATAACACATTTGACACAATGATTTAATGTGGAAAACCAATTTGGGAAAAACCACCAATAACATGCTACTCACTTTCACTCTTCTAAAATGATGCCCTATGAAAGGCTAGCCCGATTAAAGGTTACAATGCACACTATTAATTGTGACCTAGTTAGAGGATTTCAATCACCTTTTTAGGAGTGAGCTTTGTTAGAGGACTTTACATTATTCACTTCGAATATCACCTACTTAAAGAATTTACAAATGACTATTAGGTCAACCTTAATCCAAAGGATTTATCCTAGATTGATACAATGGTTAGAAGGTAATAGTAAGGCTTGATCAAATAACAACTTACAACACACTTGTAGATTATAGATCATTATTTTAGTCCTCTAATCTACTTGGCTTTCACACACTTCAACTCTGATAGCTTTTTCACCTTTCAACCATCCATACCCTTAAGTCTTCTTGCTTTTCTCTCCAATGCAGTCTCTTCTCTTGGGTCATTGAATGAAGCAATACCCTAGACTCTTCATCTTCCCTAGGTTCTCTCACATGACAACCTTTACTTTTGATTATCCATCTCTATAAATAAAGAATTAAGATCTTTTTCCATTCATCCTCCATCGTCCATTTTAGGGTTAGGTTAGATTAGGTAGGATTCAATGAGTCTACCCATTATTTCATTTAATTCCCTTCTAGAAGCTTCTCCTTCAATCCTCTTTGAATTCCCCTTAAAATGGTTCACCATGAATTATGTGCCACTGGCTCATCAATCTTATCTTACACATGGTTCACACAATTCAAGAAATCAATTTTTTTGTATTAGATTCATCAAATTCATGATCTTTCTCATAATGTTGACACTCAACATTAACTAGCTTCTAATTCTTGGCACATATTACATTGCTCAACATCCTCTATCAAAACACTCAACATGAACTAAATTTTATTGGTGCTCAATATCAACTAAACTTTACTTAGCTTACACTATTTCACTCAGCTTATAATGAAATTGACTTTACTATGCTCCAATTGATTTTCTACTTAGCTTACACTAACTTGCTCAGCACCTACTGTACAAATTGTTAAGCTTGGTAGACAAACTTTATTTAACCTGTTCTTCTAAACTTAATTAGTTTAACCAACCTTTGTAACCTTAATTAGATTATTAATGGACTATAATATCATTTTCTTAATTGATCGTTGTACTCCTTTTCATATCATAATTCAACCTTTCCTCTAAGTGCTATTTTTACCTCATTTGATCAAATCCTCTTCATCAATCAAAAAAATGATAGTACTCAAATCATATAAGCAATTGTCTTAGCAGAAAGTAGTAGGTTTGACATTAGTGACAAAAAATTATTGAAACACATTTATCATACTTGTATCAATCTATTTTCAACAATCTCCCTCTGTGGCATTGAAGGAAAACCAAACTGACCAAACTTAATTAGTATGACCAACAAAATACCAAAAAGAAAATAATTCCTTGTATTGAAATCTCTCCCTCTATCAACAACTTTCATCTTCTGAATAGATTAAAAAATTCATCCTTATGACTCCCTCTCTATTAATTCTTATGTCTCCCTCAATATTATCTCCCTCTTACTAAGTAGATGTAATCAACAAGTGCACTTTCTCCCTTTATAGGATTAGGTAGATAAATATTTCTCCTTCATCTCCCTCAGTTTTCATCTCCTTCTTTGACAACAATTCTAAAGACTTGTTAACTTCATATGCAAATATGAATATTTCTTGTTTTTCCCACTATCACCTTGCTTGTGATTGATTTTTAGCTCTATCTCTTTGATTACTTTAGGCAACTCTTAAAGTAAGATCCACTCCATCAATGTGTAACATATGCCAATTAACTTGTTTGATGTAGGGCACTTTTCATGCTTCTTGGATAGTCTTTGATAGGGGTATCACTCCTAGTTAATGTTTTTTGAAGATGTCAACTATTTTCTCTTTTGTGTTAACATATTCCATCTTCAACTCTTTATCTTAAACTAATTCTCTCAAATAATGATACTTGATTGCAATGTGCTTAGTCTTTGTATGCGTCATAGGATTCTTTGATATATTTATAACACTTGTATTATCACAATAATGTACCATGGGTTTAGTGATTTCCTCCTTCATACCTTTGAGTAGTTGTTTGTTTCATACAATATTTATACAATTTACTGCAACAACAACATATTCAACTTTAGTGGTAGATTCATAAATGCAATTTTGTTTCTTTCTAGTCCATGTAACCACCCTTTTGCCTAAGAAAAAATCTCCTCCACTAGTGTTCTTTCTATCATCAATATTTCTAGCCCAATCAACATTAGTGTAGGCTCTCAATTCAAATTTCTCATTTTTCTTGTAGTATAGACCATAGTTCTCTGTTCCTTTTAGATATCTCATTATTCTCTTAATAGCCATCGAATGATTCTCCCTAGGATTAGTAGAGAATCTTGCAATTATCCCTACAAATAATGTAATATTAGGTCTACTATGTACTACATATTGTAATTTTGCATTCACATACCTATATAATGTTTGATTGACCTCATCTAGATCATTATTATTTGATAATTTATGTCATGGAATCATAGGTTTACTTACTGGCTTGGAATCCTCCAATCAAAAAAATTCAATATCTCCTTTACATACTTTGATTGAGTGATGTATATACCATATTTCATCTTATGTACTTAAAAATTCACAAAGAATTTGATCTCTCCAAACATAGACATCTCAAATTATTTCTTCATTTTATTTGCAAAATAATTACATAAAGTATCTTGACCTCCAAGTATGATATCATCAACAAAAATTTCATATAACAAAATACCTTTGAATTTGCCTATCTTAAATTTAGATTGTTGTTATCATCAGTTGTTTCAAATCCAATTTTCATAAGATAGTTATGAAGCATTTCATACCATGCTCTTAGTGCTTGCTTCAATCCATATAGAGCTTTTTGTATTCTACATACCATTTTTTTTTGTCAGCATCAATAAATTCTTCTAGCTATTCTATATAAACCTCTTTCTTTGATATACCATTAAAAAATGTAGACTTACCATCCATTTGATAAGCTTTAAAACCTTTGTATGCAAAGTAATCAAGTAGACTTCTTACTCCTTCCAGCCTTGCAACAAGGACAAATGTTTCTCCATACTCAATCCCTTCTTCTTCTACATATCCTTTAGAAATTAATCTTTCCTTGTTCCATGTGACTTCACCATTTTCATATAACTTGTTTCTATATACCCACATGGTACCAATCACATTTTTATCTTTTGTTCTAGTAACTTGTATCCATGTCTTATTTTTCTCAATTTGTTTAATCTCTTCTTCAATGGCTTTACTCTAGTCCACATCTTCTAAGCCATCTTTCATTGTTTTGGGTTCTTGCATGCTCAAGAAACATGTATCATTTCTCAACTTGTTCCTTTTTATTGGTCTAGCAATTGTATCTCAAATGATTTGTACAATAGGGTGATATCTGTAGACATACTTAAATAATCTTGGTTTAGCTCTAGATTTTTCATTTGGTCTTTCAACTTTTGAATCACTGTGTGCATCTTTGTCTAGTAGTTCAACATGTCTTTCATGTACACTACTCTCATAATCAAAATGTGCCTCAACTTCATTCTGTAACTTGGCACTTGAATGTAGCTCGATTCTTGAATGCAACTTGACATTCATAGTATTTGACTCAACAATCACCAAAACTTATTGTTGGTTTGCAACTTGATTTACAACATCTTCATTACTAAGAATACCTTTATAAAAGTATACAAATGATTTATATTCTTTTAGTTCCTCCATAGGTGCAACCTTATATACCTCTATATATTCATCAAATTTCACATTTTCACTTTCCACAACTTTGTTAGTGTTAGTATTTAAACACTTATAAGATTTACTTATTGTGGAATAACCAAAAAATATACCTTCTCAACTTTTTACATCTAATTTACCATTTCTAAAATCTTTGAGAATATAGAACTAACTTCTAAATACCTTGAAATATTTTACATTGGGTGAGTATCCATACCATAGTTCAAAAGGTGTTGAATGAGTACCTTTCTTGACTTACACATGATTTAAGTTATACATAATTGTACTTATACCTTCTCTCCAATTTTTCAAAGCAACATTTTCTCCATCATGAGTGTCCTAGCATAGTCCATTATAGATTTGTTCCTCCTTTCAAAAATTCTATTTTGTGGAGGGGTCTAGGAGAAAATGTTTGTCATTTTATCCATGTGTCATTACAAAACATCTCAAACTCATTTGATGTAAATTCTCCTCCTTTATTAGATCTCAAACATTTCAAGATTTTACCTATTTCTTTCTTAGCTCTTACTAAGTACCACTTAAAAATTTCGAAAGTATTAGATTTCTATTCTAGAAACATAATAGTCATCATTCTAAAATAATCATCAACAAGAAACATAATGTACTTATCTTCTTTGTACCTTTGCACTTCAATTGGTCCACACAAGTCAGTAGAAATAGTCTCTAATATTCCTTTAGATGTATGAGTCTTAATCTTAAAAATTTACTTCATCATTTTTCCTAGATGACATTATTTGTAGATTATACTGTCAGGCTTCTTCAACTTAGGAAAACCTCTGACTCTTTTGATGTTACTGATACTAACCAAGTTATCAAAATTAGCATGACATAATCTCTTGTTCCATAGACACACATCAACAAATTCTACAACTAAACAAGTAACATTCTCTACATGAAGGTAGAATATATTACCTCTAGTTTGATCACCTTTTTCCAATTATTTTTCCATTAGTATTATATATCTTAGCAATCTTGTTTTCAAACTCAAACTTACAACCTAAATTATTCAGTTGTGACACATTAAACAAATTATAGTTAAGTCCTTCAACATAGTAAGAATTGTCACATAAAATCTTTTTTGTGAGCTTGATAGAATCTTTTCCTTTTTATCAGACATGGTGCATCATTTCCAAATTTTACACTATTTCCATCATAATAATTCAAGGTAATGAACTTAATTTTATCTCTAGTCATGTGATGTGACCACCCACTATCAATGTTCCATTTTCCATGCTTGTTCACACAAAATGCTATTGGAATTGCCTCATCCTCATCGTATTCAGTCTTCATTGAACCATACACTTCATCATCATGATCATTAGATTCATCTTTTGTTTCCCCTTCAGCAATGTAGCAAGACTTCTTGCCTTTATCTTTGTAATCTTTGTTGTCTTCATCTCTTCTAGTTTGGTACTTTTCACTAGCTCTATAATTCTTCTTCTTTAGACATCTCGTAGCAATATGACCAACCTCATCTATATCACCATTAGTGGACACATATTTTTTCTTTTTCTTCTTCTTCTTCTCATTAGGTTCCTTTAATGACATCTTATCTTTCAAAGAATATTCAACAAAAATAGGTTTATAATTATCAAAATTAGATATCTCAAAAGTAGTGAGCCTACCTACCAAACCTTCAAGAGTTAGATCATTTCCTAGCATACATCTTAGTTCATGTATTGTAGAAACTCCAATAGCATAAATAGGTAGGAGTGTTCTTAAAAAATTTCTTAGTACAATATTATCATCTATTATACTAGTAGCTCATCTTATTACATTAACATCTTTTTATCAGAGAGAAATATTGAGAAATATTCTCACCTTCTTACATTCCCATATCATCGAACTTACCTCTAGAACTTTCAACTTTGGCTCTTAGAACATTCTTGTCAGCTCCATAGATAGTGCATGGAGCATCCCACATTTTCTTTGCACTATCACAATCCTTGATATCATCAAACTCAACATAGCTTAGGGAAAAGGCAATCCCCAACAATTCTTGGTTGTTTTCCTTCTTCTTTTTAGATCTTTACTAGTAATGGCTTATGTAGGATCAACATGCTCAACAATAATGGTAGATTATGCATGATCTCCAAGATCTCCTAGGTGTAGCTTCATCAAACTATTCCATAAAGTAAAATTATCTCTATTAATCTTGGGTACCTCTCTTTTTGACATCTTGATCTTGTTGCTTCTAGTACCTTCAAACTAGTCCTCTTAAGAAAATGGCTCTGATACCACTTGTTAGAATTCCTTAGAATAACTAAGAGGGGTTGTGAATCAATTATCCAAGGTCCAAATGTATAGTTAAAAATTTTCAAATCTTAGTGAACCCATAGCCATAAAACATTTTCATCATGCATGCATCCATTAGATTATGCAATCACTTAAACTTGTAGGTTACTGTCAAATCAACTTTGTAGAAATGTAAACATGAAACATAATAGATTCAATGACACATTTGACACAATAATTTAATGTAGAAATCTAATTTGAAAAAAATCACCAATAACATGCTACTCATTCTCACTATTCTAAAGTCATGATACCCAATGAAAGGCTAACCTTGTTAAAGGTTACAATGCACACTATTAAATGTGACCTAGTTAGAGGATTTCAATCACCCAGTTAGTAGTGAGCCTTGTTAGCGGACTTTAGATCATTCACTTGGAATGTCACCTATATAAAGGATTTAAAAATGACTATTAGGTCAACCTTAATCTAATGATTTACCCTAGAGTGATACAATGATTAGAAGGTAATAGTAAGGCTTGATCTGATAACAACTTACAATACACTTGTAGATTATAGATCTCTATTTTAGTCCTCCATTTTGCTTGGCTTTCACATACTTCAACTTTGATAGCTTGTTCACCCTTAAAGCATCCATACCCTTAAGCCTTCATTCTTTTCTTTCCAATGCAGTCTCTTTTCTTAGGTTATTGAATGAAGCAATAGCCTAGACTCCTTGTCTTTCTTAGGTTCTTGCGCATTACAACCTTTTATTCTGACTAGCTATCTCAATAAATAGAGAATTAAGATATGATGATGTTCATCCTTTTGGAAATAACCAAGACTAGATAGGTTATTGAGAGGGGAGGGGTGAATCAATAACCTCAAAAAATTTAAACTAATTTAGTACTTAATCAACATAAACCATTCACCATTTAATTGATCTACTTTACTGCATGCATAAGAAACTAAAAAGTAAATATTCATGACACAAGAACACATAATTTGGTGACCCAAAAACCTTTCAAATAGAAAGTAAAACTGGGGTGGGGATGATACCCACAAAACTTCACTATTGTAGTATAAAGTTGGCCTATTAAGGCTTACATTGATCACTTTTGATAATCTGCCTTGTTAAGAGCAATTTGGACTGCTAGATCCACCTTGTTAGAGGTTTTACAAACATATAATGAAGTATGCACTCTATTAAGAGATTTGAAGAAAGACTATTAAGTCTACCATGTTAAAGGATTTAGAAAAATGATTCACCTATTAGGATGAAACAATAGATCTGACTTACAACTTGATTGCTAATTAGATCCTTGAAGTATAGATCACCTCTTGTGATTGATATAACTTTACTGCTCCTTATAGACCTTGCTGAATACTCTACTCTACCACTGATTCACATTCACTCTTCTCAAAACATTACATATCCATCCATAGATATATTGTAAATTATACAATACATTACATATATATCATTCCAATGTTTACAATTACAAGGTCAGCTAAAGCATAAGTAAAAAAAATATTACTAAGTCAGCCAAATAGTAGAAACTTGAGTTCTATAAGCTAACTTGGTGACCTTTTGATACTCAACATCCACTACATTACTCAACATCATCATGCACTTGGTAGAAGTAGAAGCTTGGTCTATACTAATCACAAAATATAGCTTCAAACTCGGTTACTACTGGAGACTCGGTAGATATAGTGTCACTCAGTGGAAATTGGTTTCTATGTTTACCTTGTTGAACTTGGTAAACACTACACATCTATCACTCAGTAGACACTAGCTTCACATCATAGAAACTGATGACTCGGTAGACATTGTGAAGCTTAGTGATCACTATCTACTTGGTGATAACTACTAGATTGTGCACTATCTACTTTCACTCGGTAGCATCTGGAATGCTTTGTATGAACTACTTAACTACTGAACTTTCTTGGCAACCACTAAATGCTCGGTATGAGTTGTAGACTGAATGATGAGCTTGGTAACCATATAGGATTGAATAAGTGTTGTCACTAATAAAAAATATAACATAATGCCAACAATATCCTCCTTTGGCATTAGTGACAAAAACACTTATAAGCCAAGACTTATGTACACTGACATACTGATTTTTTATTTTTCAAAATTTATCTTTGTAATGTTGTTCTATATATATTTGAAATATCTCCCCCATACATAAGACATAATATATCCATAGTCTCTCTCTTTTATTTTGTACATATATCAAACTATTCTTCTCTCTTTTGTCTCTTCACAAAATATCTCTCACTCCCCCTTTTTGACAGTAATGCCAGAGAGTTATACAATATATTCAAATAGAGACAACAAAATGTGAGACAAATTCATAATGTACCTTGAGAATAAGAGCTAATGTCTTATCCTAGTTGTCTTGCAAAATTTTGCAGGTATGAAGAGCTACTTGAACTTCTACTAAGAGTTCAATCATATGGTTTGAAATAGAAAAATTGTTATCCTGGACCAATGTCGTTGAATATGCAATATGTTTCTGCATTGTGTCCATGATTGGAAGGATTATGTTTTGGGTATCTATAAATGTGGATTTGATCCTTGCTTTGTCTCTTAAGATTTCAGCCTGCATATCTAATAGAAATCTCACCTTATTGTGATGTGCTAAGCTTGAACTAGGGTCAAGCTACAACTTTTGAACACTAGCCTTCATATCTTCATTAGTCTTATACAATTTATCTTTTACCTCCTTAGTGAACCTAGTAACATCACATAGCTTACCAAAAAGAGATGATACATTTGTAAAATAATTTTCAATGTTAGCTAAAATGGAGGATAGCTCTACTTGGTTAATGGAAATGTGCTGAGAAATATGCTCAAGTACCTTATTATCAAAAAAATTCTCTACCTTTCCAATTAACTTTTCTTGACCAAAAGTATCCTCATTGAACTTATTGACTACTTCTTCAAATTGTAGAAAAATATGTTGATTAGAATCAACATCCTTTCCTATAGCATCTATTAGTATATTCTTTGCATTTTCAATTATTTAGTATTCTCTATCCCTTTCATCTCTTAATTTCTTTTGCCTTGCCTTCTATTCTAAAATTTGGTTGACCAATCTCATTTCATCAACTGTAGTAGTATCAAGATCTATCTTTGGCATTACAATCTCTTTGTCTAAGTCAATATCATCATCAATTTCCTTCCTAGTAAGTCAAAGTTTTATAGTTGTCCTTGGTTCTACTTCTGACATTACTGCCTTGGACTTAGGAATAGAAACAATTGTAGAGATAGTCAGACTAGCTGTAAAAACTTGAATAGGACCAACTGGAGGAAAACTTAGAGGAGTGCAAACTAAATCAAAAATTGTTGTGCTACCCAAAATTTACATGATAATAGGTGGAACACTAATTGGAGCATAAACAATAGGAGCACTAGTAGAAATATTTACAAGTGATGTACTTATAGGTGCTTGCAATTGACAAAATTGTAGAACTAGATGTTGTTGATGTTGTTGACTCAAGAGCTGATGAAGAGGAGGCCTGCAACTTAGTATATGAAGTGGTAGACACTTTCATTATTGATACCTAGAGCTAAGAGGGAGAAAATAGTGACTGGACAAATGATGTGTCTGTTATAGTTGTGGTCACATTTGCTGAAACTATCTCCAAGCCAGATGATGTGGCAGTCTTTGGTGGAGAGTGAGGAAGGGAGGCTATAACTTGTGCAGCTATTCTCACTAGATCATTTTCTTTATCTCCTTCCTTTTCTTCCTTTTCATCTTCTTCCTCTTTCTCTTCTTCATTATCCTTCAACAATTCTTAACATTCCTCAGCATCAATGGTGACACATTGTGTGTTATCTTCTTCATCATTGTCACTATCATCATCATCATCCTTGATCTCTATTGGATCTTCACTAGGCTTGTGCAAATGATAGATTGTTAGAATTTATTTAGAATAACTAAGAGGGTGGTGGGGGGGGGGGGGGGGGGGGGTGGTTGAATCAGTTTTTCAAGGTCCAACTATCCTATTCAAACTTTTCATTAAGTATAGTGATCCTTTTTAACAATTCATTCATCCCAACTTTGACTTATCTTATTAGCAAGTTACTATAAATCAACATGCAAGTAAAACACATAAGAAATCAACACATAACATAGTGATTTATGTGAAAACCCAATTTGGGAAAACCCACTAATAACATGCTACTCAATTTTCACTCTTTTGAAGTGATGCCCTATTAAAGGCTTACAACACATTGTTAAATGTGACCTTGTTAAAGGATTTAACCACCCTGTTAGAAGTGGGCCTAGTTAGAGGACTTTAAAACATTCACTCTAAATGCCACCCTATTAAAGTATTTACAAATGGCTTTTAGGCCAACCTAAGTCCATAGGATTTTCATATCTAATACAATTGCTAGAGAGTATTAGAAAATCTTGACCTGACTACAACATATAACTTATCTTGTAGATCTCAAATCACTTCTCATCTCATACCCTTTCTTGGCCTTCAATATCTACAACTCTTAACAACTTGCCCTCCTTTCAAGCTTTCTCTCCTGAGTCTTCATACTCAATGTACCAACATAATCATCTCTTCATGACCACTCATAGAAGTAGAACCTCTGTGCTCTTTGTTCTCCTAGATGTTTTCTTCTTGACACCCTTTCAACCACTTCATAGATTTGACACTTTAGTAGCAATAATATCAATAGCTCTTTGCTTCTTGGTTTATGAATTCTTAAATAGAAGTCTTGGAGTTCCTTTTCCTGCTCAATTCTTCCATTTTTCAATATTAATTTGCATGGATTAGGTAGGATACACTGTATTTAACCCATATTATGTTTCCTCTAGAAACTTCTTGAATAAACCTTTAGAATTCTCACAAAAATGGTTTACATAAAATTTGGTGCCAACAACTCATCATCCTTATCTTCCAACTTGTTCACAAAATTCAATGCAACCACTAAGTCAGCTTAGATTTGGAAAATCTACATCATTTGAAATAAGGAAGAAGCTTGGCACTATTGAAATACTAGTGCTCAACAGATACTATGTTACATGACATCAACTATGTTTTCCTTGATGCTTGACACCTGAAGATCACTTGGCACCAACTAAAAATTTTCTAATACTTGGGACTTGATCTTCACTCGGCACTTGAAGATCACTTGACACCCACTAGAAATATTTGTTACTTGGCTTCTACTAAGAATTTACTTGGCTTCAACTAACTTCCTCGGAACCTACTGATGATCTCAGTTGAAGCTTTTGTAGTCATCCTTGTTACAATTTCTTCCTCCAATATATCTAAGTGTGACCAACCTCTGTATCTTTGAGTATATCATCAATGCATTACTTAGCCATTGTCTTAATTGATCCTTGCACTTCATTACAACATCATAACTCAACCTTTCCCTTAGGTGTTCTTATTACATCTTGTTGATCAAATCCTTTTCATCAATCAACTAAGTGATAGTTCTTGGATCTTATAACCAAATATCATCCCTACAAATATTAGGTTTGACATCAATGGAAAAATAATGATTGAAAATATTCTTTTACAACAATCTCTCTTTTTGATCTTCAACAACAATGAGCTTTTCAATCAGATTTCCAAACATCTCCCTCTTTGGCATTGATGGCAAACCAAACTGATCAACCATTAGACTAAACTATTCAACCACAAACTAACTAGGTTAGAATAGTAAGTCAAATGCAAAAAAAAATTGTGACATCACATCTTCTACTATTTTATGATTGATTCTTTTCACTTGTCCCTCTTTACTGATGTATTCTTTATCTTTATCTTTCTCCCTCTATTTTATCCATCTTCTGTTGTTCTAATCAACCTCTAAAATCTCCCTTTCAGTTGTCCACTTCTTCGTTTGTCTGAATCTTTTATCTACAACAATTGTTGATTAGTTGTTCATTTATCCCTCTTTGACAACAATGCCAAAGACATATTAGCATCTTAATATGAAGATGTAGCTTTTATAGGTTCATTTAATATCTCCCTCTATCACCTTCCTTGTGACTAATTTGAAGTTTTAGTTCTTCTATGACTTTAGGCATGAATCCCAAAGTAAACATCCTCTACATCCATGTGTAAAATCTTCAACATTCAACTCATTTGATGCAGGGAATTCTTGCTTTTGCTTCAAGTAGCCTTAGATAGGGGTATCATCCCTGACTTACCTCTAAGATACTCAAATGCATCTTTAGGTAGTGCTTTTGTGAAGATATTAGCAATCTATTCCTTTGAGCTGACATATTCCATCTTCACTTGTTTGTCTTCCACTAGATCTCTTACATAGTGATACTTGATTGCAATATGCTTAGTTTTAGCATGCATTATTGGGTTATTTGATATATTTATAGAACTTTTATTATCACAATAAAGTATCACAAGCTCAGTTATCTCTTCCTTTGTACCTTGCAGCAAATGTTTGATCCACACAATATTGGTGCAGTTTATAGTAGCTACCACATATTTAGCTTTAGCAGTAGATTGTGAGGTGTAGCTTTTCTTTTTCCTTGTCCATGTAATCAACCTCTTTCCTAAGAAAAGTACTCCTCCACTAGTTTTTTTTCTATCATCAATGTTACTTCCCCAATCTGCATCAATGTAAGCTTTCAATTGAAACTTCTCATTCTTCTTGTAATATAAATTAAAGTCATCAATTCCTTTCAGGTATCTCAATATTCTCTTCACTACCATTAAGTGATTTTCTCTTGGATTGGTAGAAAATTTTCCTACTATTCAAATAGCTAATGCAATGTCTAGTCTACTATGTACAATATACCTTAGCTTTCGAATCATTGACCTATACAATGTCTGATTTACTTCAGTAGATTCATCATTTTTGTATAGTTTATGACCTGTTGCCATTGGTGTGCTAACTAGTTTTGAGTCTTCTAGCTCAAATGTTTTGAGTACTTCCTTGATGTATTTGGATTAAGCCACAAATATTCCATGCTTCAACTAATGTACTTGCAATCCAACAAAGAATTTGATTTCTCCAAACATTGACATCTCAAATTTATGCTTCATTTGATTAGCAAAATCTTAGCAAAGAATATATTTTCCTCCAAATATTATATCATCAAAAAATATTTCTAAAATTAAAATTTCTTTACCTTTCTCAACTTTGATGTACAATTTGTTGTCATCTTTTCTTTCAAATCCTATTTTTACAAGATATTTTTACAACCTCTCATACCATGCTCTAGGTGCTTGCTTCAATCCATAAAGTGTTTTGTGTAGCTTGTAGACCATGTCCTTGTTCTTCTCATCAAAAAATCCCTCTAGTTGTTCTATGTAGATTTTCTCTTCCAATATGACATTCAAAAAAGCTAACTTCACGTCCATCTGGTAGACTTTGAAACCTTTATATGTAGCATATGCAAGTAATGTTCTTACTCCTTCCATTCTTGCAATAAGGGGAAATTTCTCTCCATAATCAAGTCCTCCTTCTTGTTCATAGCCTTTACAAACTAATATGGCTTTGTTTCTTGTTATTTCAGCATTTTCATCAAGTTTTTTTCTAAAGACCCATTTGGTACCAATCACATTCTTATCAACTGGTCTAGAAACTAGAGATCAAGTTTTGTTCTTCTCAATCTGATCTATCTCTTCTTTCATGGCCTTATACCAATCATCATCTTGTAGTGCATCTTTTACTATTTTGGGTTCAACCTTACTTAGTAGACACGATTCACTTCTGAGTCTTCAGAGTCATTTCATTCTTCTTCACCTGGCATTTAATCATTTATTTCTTGCATACTATTTTCAAAGTTGATATGTACTTTTTTTTGCATTCTACAACTTGACTTCTGAAAGTAACTCAACATTTATAGGTTGAGACTCGGCAGATACTGAAGTATTTTGTTGATTCCCAACTTGATTTACAACATTCTCCTCGATTGTCATTCCTTTGTAGAAGTATACAAAGGATCTATAATCATTTGTTTGCTTTGACTCATCAACCTGAACTTCTACATGCTCATCAAAATTTACATTTTCACTCTCCACAACTTTGTTAGTGTTAGCATTCAAACACTTATATGCCTTACTTCTAGTGGAGTATCCAAGGAATATACCTTTATCACTTTTTGCATCAAACTTGCCATTTCTTATGTCTTTTAGAATATAACATTTACAACCAGATACTTTGAAATGTTTAACATTAGGTGAATGACCATACCACAATTCAAAGGGTGTTGCATTTTTACCTTTCTTGACTTGGACTCTATTCAATGTGTAGATTGTAGTACTTATAGCTTCTCTCTAGTATTTTAGTGCAACATTTTTCTCTATCATCAAGGTTATAGCACAGTCAATCACTGACTTATTTCTCCTTTTAGCAATACCATTCTATGGTGGATTTCTTGGTGCTAATGTTTACCTTTTGATACCTTTGTCATTGCAAAATGTTTCAAACTCTCTTGATGTGAACTCACCTCCTCTATCTGACCTTAAGTATTTTAGGTTCTTTCCTGTTTCCTTCTCAACTCTAACAAAATACAACTTGAACATTTAGAATGCATCATATTTTTTCTTTAAAAATAGAGCAGTCATCATCTTGGAATAATCATCTACAAATAGCATTATGTATCTGTATCGTATGTAGCTTTGTACTTCTATTGGGCCACATAAGTCTGTATGAACTAACTCTAGTACTTCATTAGAAGTGTATGTTTTTCTTTTGAAACTAGACATAGTCATCTTCCCTAGTTGACATTGTTTACACATTGTGTTTTCAGGTTTCTTCAACTTGGGCGATCCTCTGACTTTTTTCTTCTTGCTAATGCTGATCAGATTATCAAAATTAACATGACACAACCTTTTATGCCACAACCACACATCATCAAATCTAACAACAAGACATGTTGCATCTTCCATTTCAAGATAAAATATATTACTTCTAGTTTGTTCACCTTTTCCTATCTAATTTCCATCAGTATCATAGATCTTGGTAGTTTTGTTTCCAAATTCTACTTTCCAACCGACATTGCCTAACTAAGATACAATCAACAAGTTATAGTTCAATCCTTCAACGTAGTATGCATTATCACATGAAATTTTCTCTATAAGTTTGATAGAGCCTTTTCCTTTGATCTGACATGGGGCATCATTACCAAATCTAACACTATTTCCTTCATATTGAGTAAAGGTAATGAACTTACTTTTATCTCATGTCATGTGATGTGAGCATCCACTATCTATGATCCACTTGTCATTCTTGTTCACACAAGTAACTAGTACTGTTGCTTCATCTTCATCTTTGTCTAATTCATCCTTCATGGTGACATAGACTACTTCAACATCATTTTTTTTAGAATCTTCTTCAACAATGTAGCATCTATTTCCTTTCTCCTTGAATTCTTTGCTTTCATCTTCTCTTTTATTTCTATACTTGTTTCCTTCTTTGTAGTTCTTCTTCTATGTGCATCTTCCAGCTATATGACCTACTTCATTGCAATTGAAACATATGATAGGGAGCTTACCTTTGAATTTGTCTTTACCTCTATGGAATCTCCTAGCTAGTAGTGTTTCTAACTATTACACATCTTCCTCATCTGTTTTGCTATCACTGGATGCATATTTTTAGTTTCTTCTCCTTTTTCTTGATGTGTCCTCATTAGTGTCTTGCATTGTTATCTTGACCTTGAAAGTAGATTCAAGATTCTCAGGTCTGTAGTTGTCAAAATTGGATAGCTCAAATGTAGTAAGTCTTCCAACTATTCCTTTAAAGGTTAGTTTGTTCCCTTGTACACACCTTAGCTCTTGGATGGTTGAAACTCTTATAGCATAGATAGGAAGCAGAGTTCTCAAGTATTTGCAAATGGATGTTTCTTCTTCCATTTCTCCACTTAGACTTCTTATTGCACTCACCACTTCTTTTATTCTTCCAATGTATTAAGCATCATTTTCACCTTCTTCCATCTTCATGTCATCAAACTTCCCTCTTAGGCTTTCTCTCTTTGCTCTCTGGACATTTTGATCACCTCCATAGATGTCTAATAAGGTTTTCCATTTTGAATGTAGTGTTACAGTCTTTGATGTCATCATATTTAGCATAGCTAAGTGCAGATGCAATTTCCAACATTGCTTGGTTATGCTCCTTCTTTATGTTTAAGACATTTGTAGTGAGGGGTCTTGCTACAGTTACATGCTCTGTTCCAATTGAAGTTTTTGTATAGTCACCTATTGATCCAAGATGCAATTTTATCAAACTCTACCATGAAAAAAAGTTGTCTTTTTTAAGCTTGGGAACTTCTCTTTTGGACATATTGATCTTCCTACTTCTAGTACCTTGAAACTAAATCAGCAGATGGTTCTGATACCAATTGTTAGAATTGCTTTCAAGTAACTAAGAGTAGGGGGGTGAATCAATTATTCAAGGTTCAAATATCCTATTCAAACTTTTCACTAAGCATAGTGAGCCTTTTTAACAATTCATTCATCTTGACTTTAACTTGTCTTATTTACAAGTCACTATAAATCAACATGCAAGTGAAACACATGAGAAATCAACACATAACACAGTTATATACGAGGAAACTCAATTTGAGAAAAACCAACAATAACATGCTACTCAATTTTCACTCTTCTAAAGTGATGCCCTGTGAAAGGCCTACCCTATTAAAGGCTTACAACGCATTGTTAAATGTGACCTTGTTAGAGGATTTAACCACCTTGTTAGAAGTGGGCCTAGGTAGAGGACTTTAAAAAATTCATTTGGAATGCCACCCTATTACAAGATTTACAAATGCCTATTAGGCCAACCTAAGTCCATAGGATTTTCAGAACTAATACAATTGATAGAGACTATTAGAAAATCTTTAACTAACTACAACATACAACTTATCTTGTAGATCTCAAGTCACTTCTTAGCACATACCCTTGCCTGGCCTTCGATCTCTGCAACTCTTAACATCTTTCTCTCCTTGAGTCTCCACACTCAATGTACGAGTGCAACCATCTCTTCATGACCACTCGTAGAAGTAGAACCTCTGTGCTCTTCATTCTCCTAGATGTCTCCTTCTTAACAACCTTTCAACCACTTCATAGATTTGGCACTTTAGTAGCAACAATATTGGCAGCTCTTTGCTTCTTGGTTTATGAATTCTTGAATAGAAGTCTTGGAGTTCCTTTTCTCGCCCAATTCTTTCATTTTTCAATTTTAATTTGCATGGATAGGTAGGATACATTGTATCTAACCCATATTCTATTTCCTCTAGAAACTTCTTGAATAATCCTTTAGAATTCGCACAAAAATGGTTTACTTAAGATTTTGTGCCAACAACTCATCATCTGTATCTTCCAACTTGTTCACAAAATTCAATGCAACCACTAAGTCAGCTTAGATTTGGTAAATCTACATCATTTGAAATAATGCAGCATCTCAACACTATTGAAGTACTCGTGCTCAACACATACTATGTTACTCGGCATCAACTATGTTTTCCCTAGTGCTCAGCACCTGAAGATCACTCGGCACCAACTGAAAATTTTCTAATGCTCTGCACATGATCTTCACTTGGCACTTGAAAATCACTTGGCACACACTAGAAATATCTATTACTCAACTTCTACTAAGAATTTTCTCAGCTTCAACTGACTTTCTCGGCACCTACTGATGATCTCAGTTAAAGATTTTGTAGTCATCCTTGTTACAACTTCTTCCTCCAATATATCTAAGTGTGACCAACCTTTGTATCTTTGAGTATGTCATCAATACATTACTTAGCCATTGTCTTAACTAATCCTTGCACTTCATTAAAACATCATAACTCAATCTTTCTCTTAGGTTCTCTTCTTACATCTTTTTGATCAAATCTTCTTCATCAATCAACTAAGTGATGGTTCTTGGATCTTATAAGAAAATATCATCCCTACAAATAGCAGGTTTGACATCAATGGAAAAATAATGATTGAAAACATTCTTTTACAACAATCTCCCTTTTTGATCTTCAACAATAATGAGCTTTTCAATTAGATTTCCAACATAGATGTTTTTCCACATGTTTGTAGCATCCCTAACTACATGCTCAATGTCTTTGATCAAAATCAAACATGTATGAAATTTAATCATCATTTTACCTTTATTATCTTTCATTTTTTCCTTAACTTCTACATTTGTGAGACTTGGTAGTAATTATCTTAGTGATTTGCTCACATATATCTTTTGTTGTCTATATAGCTGATTCCCAGCTTGGCTTCAATCTTGCCAATAATTCATTTGAAATATGAGTGACAATTTGATCAGGGGAATATTTCTATTTTCTTATCTTATTGAGTACAAGTTCCTCAATCTACATTTTCTTATCATATGTTCTAGTTTGAAACTTTAATGCCTTTAAGTTTTTGATGCCTACACCTTCTTCCATTTATTTCAACCTTTCTTGGAATGTAAGTGTGGGCTTACTCACTACAACCTCACTACCACCTTTTTTCTTAGATCTCCTTGTGAATACGACTGTGGAGGATTTAGGTGGCTTGGTAATAATTACCCTGCCCTTCTTTTTCATAGGCTCTACCTTCTTTTTAGATTCCTACTCTTCCTCTTCAGATTCTTTAATTTCTTCTCCTTTTCCCTTGATAAGCATGAGAGGAGCACTTGCATTTTTCAACTTGGCTACCTTCCTCTTACCTTTCTTATTTCCTAAGGTAGCTTGTTTTCAAGCTCTATTTTGGCCTTTGCCTCATCATATGTTCCAAACATAGGTAGCTTTGGATCTATCGGTTCATTCACTAGGGCTTAATAATGTCTTTTGTTTCATCAATATTAACGTTATATGGAAGATTTTTCACCCATGCAACTCTAGGTATAACTACCTAGATATACACTTTATCACAATCAACCACAAAGCATACATCATCTTTATAATCTTCAACTAATTTGGGAGGAGTCCAAAACCTGTTGTTCATTTTCTCCTTGAACACTTCAAAATAGTTATCCATTATACTTTCAAAAATTTCACCCATCTCTGCAATGAATTCATTAATCTAATACAAAATGGGAGTATCTTTCCTCCATATAACTAAACCTTTTGATGGGAAAAGCTTTTGAACATAAAAGAAAAGGCAAGCTAATGAAGAACCAAATTTACAGGGGTTGTTCTTTGATGTCCCTATGTTGTCCATGTTCTTGTTTAATTGTTTCAACAATAAATCTGATAGATCAAATTCCAGATTCTTTTTCACAACCTTATATGCCAAATCCATGGCCCCACATGACACACTATTCAAATGACTAGAGCTATATATCTTGTGTGCAAATATGTGAATTCCAAACCTTAATTCCACATTTGATATATTGCTAATCTTTAGACCTCCATCATCCCAATTAGCTAGGGTTTTCTTTTGAAGTTCTTCCTGACCTAGGGTTTTAGTTATTTTGGCCTTGTTGAGCATAGGGAGACTACTAATCTTATTAATCATTTTCTTCATGATCAATACAAGATTCTCTAACCATAACTAACCATTATGAATATGGCTTAGAATATGCCTAATCCACTTCACTTGGAAATTCCTTGGTATATTTGGGATATGGATTAATCCTTTGACCTCTAATTGCTTATGCTTAGGTTTCAATGATCCATCAACACACATTTCTCCTAGGGCACTATCCATCTCTAGGGTTCCAATTTCTTGCACATAACACTTAAAATGTGTGTGAATATCATTAATGAGTAGGAATTTGTGATTGAGATCCATTTGGATCTAGTGACTTTGCAACAGCTAGAACTAACTTGAAACTTGGTGCTTTCCACTCCATGCCATTTACCAACATCTTAGAACCTCTTTTTACCTTGCTACTGCTACTACTTCTATAAAAAAAATTCAAACAAATCTTCATTGCAAATTTTCTCAAGATTGCTTGGATGCACTAGAAATCACTCTACTCTAGGTATACTGAAGTTGTGGTGAAAAATGAAGTCAAATTCTGCCCTTTTTGATGAAAATTCTTCATTAATTCTCGGTACCATAATGACATAGTGAGTGATAGACTCTCATCCACTGACTATGCTTAGTGGAAACTTGTGACCTCGCAATCAAACAAAACTTTATTACTCCTGACCTAGCTTGGTAGAGTCTATGATCAACCTTTCTCAATATGACTTGATTTCATGTGATCCATCTATATCTGAAATAATAATTTGGATCTTCTGCTTCCTTTCATTGGAACTACTTGAGATATGACTTGAAGATACAATTCCAATTCTTCCTTTAAGAATCTAATTTGAAATGGTGGAGTCATCCACTTCTTGAGTAACATGACCATTATTTGAACTGGTTTGCTTGGTAGATCTGGTAATCCACTACTTTATTATATTATCAGCTTTAGCTTTCTTTTCATCTTCAAGTTTACCTATATTCATGTGATTCTTAGCTATATGACCAATTTTAGTGCATGTATAACATCTTATGGTAGTATCCTTCTTTCTCAAGTGATGCCTTGCATAATTTATGCTAATGTTTCCATATTCTCCAAAATAATGACATCTACACCAAGTATTGTAGTTCCAACCAAATATTGCTTTTACAAGTTGTTCAGCTGGATTGAATGGTTTAAATCTAAATTCAGATGCCTTGTGACCTTTTTTCTTGCATTTGTGACATTTACCTTCAAATTCTATTTTCTCCTTGCATTCATTAGCATTATGACCATGCTGGCTGCAATTGTAGCATTTTTCATTGAATTTTGCCTTTCCATTGCTCCAAAATTTGTTAGATGTATGACTTATCTTACCATAGTGATTGCAAGTAGGTTTTTGATTCCTTTGAGAACATTGTTTGGAAGATTCACCTTCTTCTTTCTATCCAATTCTTGCTTTACCCTTTTTCTTATAAAGATTCTGCTCACTTAGCTGAATTAGTTGATCCATGTCTACTTGGGGTTTCATTATTATTTCATTGAGTTGCTTGTCAAAATTTAGATCATCTTTCTATCTTTCATTGATTAAATCATTCCTTAAACTTTGATTTTTGGATCTTAGAGTCATGATTTCCTCATTTGCATTCGAGAACTGATTACTAAGACTTTCTTTCTAAAATGATTGATTTTTAGTTTCATTTTTCCTTGCCTCAAAGTCTTCATTTCCCTTAATCCTTTATTCCAATATTTCACACATTCTTATTGACTGAATTTCTTATTCTCTTCTCAATTTTCTTACCTTTTCTTGTAGAGAGTCATTCTTTTCTAAGAGTTCTTTGATTGCCTCATTTGCTTCATCTGAACTGCTTGAAGAGAAGAAGTCTTCAATCTTTTCTTCAACATACTCATGGTCATTCATCTATTTTGCAAGTTCCTTCCTTCTTTACATGGATTGGGAAAGATTCTCTTTTGCTTCTTTGAGTTGATCTGTGGCCATTTCTAGATCTAGCTTTTCATTTTCAATGGCTTTGTCAAGTTTGAATACCTCCATTGTCCTTGATCTTTTCTCAAGCTATCAAAATTTATCTTGAGAACCACAAAGCTCTGATACCAATTATTGTAAATAATCAAGACTGGTTAGGTTACTAGGAGGAGAGGGGTGAATCAGTAACCTTGAAAAATTTAAACTAATTCAGTACTTAATCGGCATAATCCATTCACCATTTAATTGATCTACTTTAATACATCCATAAGAAACTAAAAAGTAAATATCCATGACACATGAACACATAATTTGGTGACCTAGAAACCTTCCAAATAGAAAGTAAAACTGAGGTGGGGATGATACCCACAAAACTTCACTACTATAGTATAAAGTTGGCCTGTTAATGCTTACACTAACTACTTCTGATGATCTACCCTATTAAGAGCAATTTGGACTATTAGATCCACCTTGTTAAAGGTTTTACAAATATAAAATGAAGTATGCACTCTATTAAGAGATTTGAAGAAGACTATTAAGTCTACCTTGTTAAAGGATTTAGGAAATTTATTCACCTATTAAGATGAAATATTAGATCTGACTTACAACTTGATTGCTAATTAGATCCTTGAAGTACAAATTACCTCTTGTAATTGATATAACTTTACTACTCCTTATAGACCTTGCTGAATACTCTACTCTACGGCTAATTCACATTCACTCTTCTCAAAACATTGCATATCCATCCATCCATATATTCCAAATGATACAATAAATTATGTATATATTATTTCCAATATTTACAATTACAAGGTTGGCTGAAGTATAAGTAAAAAAAATATTTCTAAGTCGGCCAAATAGTAGAAACTCAAGTTTTGTAAGCTAACTTTGTGACCTTCTAATAATCGGCATCCACTACATTACTCGACATCATCATGCACTTGATAGAAGTACAAGCTCAGTCCATACTAATCACACAATATAGCTTCAAACTTGGTGACAATTGGAAACTCAGTAGATATAGTGTCACCAGGTGGAAATTGATTTCTATGTTTTCCTTGTTAAACTCGGTAAACATTGCACATCCATCACTCGATAGTCACTGGATTGACATCACAAAAACTAATGAATTAGTAGACATTATAAAGCTCGATGATCACTATCTGCTTCGTGATAACTACTGGACTACACATTATTTTCTTTCACTCAGTAGCTTCTAGAATGCTTGTATGAATTGCTTAACTGCTGAACTTTCTTGGCAACCATTGAATGCTTGGTATGAGTTGTAGATTAAATGATGAGCTCAATAACCATGTAGGATTGAACAAGTAGGAATCAATATAACATAATTCCAACATATCCTCCATTTTAGGGTTTTGTTAGTTTAGGTAGGAATCAATGACTCTACCCATTATTTCATTTCATTCCCTTCTAGTAACTTCTACTTCAATCCTCTTTGAATTTGCCTCAAAATAGTTCTCCATGAATTTTGTACCACCAACTCATCAATCTTATCTTCCACATAGTTCACACAATCCAAGAAATAAAACTTGTTTGCTTAAATTCATTGAATTATTAATCTTTCTCATAAGGTTGACATTCAACATTAACTAGCTTCGGATACTTGGCACATATTGTGTTGCTCAACATTCTCTATCAAGTAACTTGGTACAAACTAAAGTTTATTGGTGCTTGACATCAACTAAAATTTACTTGGCTTACATTAATATTGAGCTTGCTCGACTCCAACTAATTTTCTACTTGTCTTGCACTAACTTTGGTTAGCACCCACTTTGTAGATTGTTAAGATTGATAGAAAAACTTTGTTTAACTTGTTCTTCTAAACTTAATCAGTGTAACCAACCTTTACAACCTTAAGTAGATTATCAATACACTATAATGTTACTATCTTAGCTAATCCTTGTACTCCTTTTCATATCATAACTCAACATTTTCTCTAGGTGTTATTGTTACCTCATTTGATCAAATCCTCTTCATCAATCAAAAAAATGATAGTACTCAAATCATATAAGCAATTGTCTTACTAGAAAGTAGAAGGTTTTACATTATGAAAAATTAATGATTTAAATAAATTTATTATACTTGTATCAATCTATTTTCAATACCTATTAAGGTGCCTCACCACAAAGTATGGACAAAACTGGGAGCAAGTCATTCCCCAAGCTGAATTTTCATATAATGATAGTAAGAATGAGACAATAAGGTCACATCCTTTTAAAGTGGTGTATATCACTCACCCAAGAGGCATTATAGAGTTAAGGGACCTACCTTCACATGAAAATATCAGTGGTAAAGATGATGAATTTTTCCAATCAATGAAGGAGGTACATGATCAATTGAAGAAAAAGTTGATGGAAGCCAATAAGAAGTTAAAGGGGAAGAAGGATGAGGGAGAAGAGAGTTGCAATTTCAAGTAGGAGACTTGGTGATGGTTTATGTCAAAATGGCTAGGTTACAAAAAGGAATCCCTAGAAAATTGTAGATGAGGAAGATTGGTCCTTGGAAAATCCTTGAGAAGTATGGACCCAATGCCTACAAGATAGATTTACTAAAGGACATGGCTCTCTCTCTTCAATTTTCAATGTGAAAGATGTAGTACCTTTCAAAGGTTCTAATATGGTTGACATAGGGTATCAAGAAGAATAAAACAAGGATGTTTGAGACCTGAAAGTACCTACAAAGAAGCAACCAAAGTTTGAGAAAATCTCAGATTCTAGGATGAAGAAGAGCATAAGACACAAAGTCTACAAGGAAGATTTGGTGAAATGTATGGATTTATTTGAGGTTGATGAAACTTGGATTTCCCAGGGTGACTTCAAGAAGCTAGGCATCAGTAAGGTGTTCTTATCTCTAGTAGTACCTTAGGCTTCTTCATGAAGGGGCAAAATGGTGCAGGAGCACCTAGGGTAAGATAAAGATCTAACCATAATTTTGGTTTATATATGGTCTAAAAAATTATTGGGGTAATAAGAATAGGTTATAAAGTCTCAATATTATTTTAGGTGGTTTGATTTGATATTTTTTTGATTGAGAGTCGAATTTGGTCAATTAGGTCCTGATAGGAGAAAAATTGCAAAAGTTGTTCTAAGTGGAAAAATGTGGTAAAGTGCAAAAAAAATGGTGAAAGAGTGTTTAAAGGTGGCACTTTAATTTTCTAAGTTCATCCTAGAAGTTTTCATAACATTCCAAACTTTGAGGAGTCTAGGAGAAAAATTCTAAAAGCTATCAAAAAGTTGTATTCACAACTTTGCAATTTTGCAAAATTGCTTGACAACTTTTAGGTAGTTTTGGAAAAGCCATTGAATTTGGAAGTTATGGTTTGAATGTAAGGTTAGAATAGATCATGACTTCTATTTATGACTTTTCCAACTCATTTCCAAGGGTTTGGTTGTTGGGTGTACGGACAACACCTATAGCAGGACAATTTTGTGCATTGAAGTGTAGTTTTTGAAGTTTATAGAAAGTTTCTAGATTGAAAAATGAAATTTTTTTGATGCAATAGTACCTTGTGTTCATGTTTTTAATCTCTATTTGATTTTTTTTGTTTCAAGTAAGCTTTAGGTAGTGTTTAAAAAAGTATTTGGTTTCAGTGATCCTATTGTCCAATTTTGTGGTGCAAGCATAAAATGGGCCATGGCTTGAGTGTCCTTGTTCAAAAAAAAAGGATCTTGGCAAACAAGAAATAAATTATGTGTATAGTGTAAATATTTTTTGTGTAGGTTGTTGAAATCCAAATTTTTTTTTTACAAGTGAGCCCTAGGCAAGCAAACAAGCTTGGCAAGATCTAAGGAAATGCTTGTAAAGAAGTTTTTTGATGAACAAATGATTCACATGGGTCAATCCTGAGTTGAAAATTTAGGAGACATGTATGAAGGGATCAAAACTAAAAGGAGGAGTTTTGGAATGGATTTTGACACCTATGGAGTAGAAAACACAAACATTGCCTTTAAAACCCTTAAAAAGAGGATTTTTTGAATCTGTACTATATAGACAATACTGGAGCCCAATAGCAAAAAAATATTGAATTTTATGTCATAGGGAAAAAAATTATAGAATACATCAAGGGTTCTTATTAATGGTTTTTGTGAGTTATAGCACTTTTCTTGTTTCTAGGAGGGCTAATAGGGGCTTTTAGGGCTATAAGGGCTAACTAGGCAAACTTGTGATTTGTGTGTGGGAAACTTAAATGAATGGTATAGAATGATGGAAAATGGGTAAAAAAATTTAGTAGGAAGGTTCAACCTTGATTTTGGGTCATTTGGTGCATCTAGAGAAGTTTTGGCAAACTAGGCCAAATAATGCATATTTGTTGAATTGGGGGAATGACATAGAAACTTGAATTATTGGGAGAGTTTTTTAGAGAAAGGGGATTGTAGGGGGGTACTCTATGTTAGGATTAGGGGAGAAAACCCTTAGTGGGCTATGAGTAGCCTAGGAAGAGCAAGAAAGCTCTTAGTTAAAGAAGCTCTCCACCAAAAATATTTTCTCTTCTTTTGCTATGTCCTTTTGTACCATGTCTACACACATTGTGATTGAATGAATTTCTTGGTCTCTTTTCAGATTTGTGTCTTCTCCATAAAGAGTGAGATTCTTCTCAATTAGTTCTTTGATTTTTGCATCAGCCTTATTTGAACTTGTTTCTTGGAAAATTTCTTCAATTGTTTCTTTTATGTAGATATTGTTATTCATTTGTGCTACTAGTTTTTTACTACTTTGCAAAGATTTGGAAAGTTTCTCCTTCATTTTCTTGAATTGTTCTATGGCTAATTGCATATCCAACATTTCATTTTCAATAGCTTTCTCTAGTCTATACATTTCCATTTCCTCTAACCTTTTCTAAAGCTACAAATCTTCTGATGTCAAAACCAAATGCTCTGATACCAATTGTTGGAAATAAAATAGGCTAGCTGACTAAGAGGGAAGGAGTGAATTAGGAACCAATAAAACTTTAACTTCATTTCACCAACTAATCCTCTTTAAGATAATTTGATTTAATTGTATACATTAAAGATTGAAAGAAATAAAACATTCATAACACTTCACACAATAATTAGTAACCCAAAAACCTTCCAAATAGAAAGTAAAATTAGGGTGAGGATAATACCCACAAGCTTTAGTACTATATTATAAATATGGCCTGTTAAGGCATGCAAATGATCACTTTTGGAAATCTCCCCTATTAGGAGAATTGTTAGTTCCACCTTGTAAAAGGATTTCTACAATACAATGAAGAATGCACTCAGTTAAGAGATTTTACATAAGGCTATTAAGTCCACCTTGTTAGAGGATTTGACTAATGCACCTATTAGGATGAACTTGTAGTTGATCTCTTCTCTACAACTTAATTTTCTAAAAGATATCCCTTTGATGTAAAATAATCATCTTGTTGTGATAGATGAGACTCTTCTTTTCCTTATACTACTTGCAGCCTTTACTCTTCAATTCACATTCATACTTGTTACTCATACTCTCATTTGGATATGAAAAGATATCTTACATACAAACCAATCCAAATAATTAAATTCTAAGGTGGGTTAGAATGCCAATATCAACAATCTCCACCAAGTCAACTCACTCTCGATACTCAAGTTTTGAAGATGGGTGATAATCTAATAATCAGCAAAATAGTGAACTCAAAAACCTTTAGTATTTGGTTAACACTGCTTCTCAGTCCACATTGATCACTCAGGAGTAGAGATGAACTCAATTAACACTGATGACTCAAAAAAATAAAGAACTTGGTTTTCATTGTAGATCTTAGTTGATAATGGAGCTTGGTCAACACTACATTTTCTCTACTTGGTTAGCATAGATAGCTTGGTTTACACTGTCTTTCTATTCTACTTAGTTAACATTTACTTTTTTCTTGGTTTATACTATAAAAACTTAGTTAACATTGTGAGGCTTAGTTAACACTACAATAGCTCAGTTAACACTGTGAAGCTTGGTAGCAATGTGACCAACCAAATGACCAAGCGTTTTGGCACTAATTGACAAATTATTTCACCATAAGGTCAACACGAATACCTTCACACCTTTGATGATATGGTTGTTCAATCCCTTAAAAAATTGTTATACCATCAGTTGTTAATTATCAGTAATCCCAATATACAAAATGAGTTCAAAATTTTTTTTCTCATACTCCACCACAATCATGGTATACTACCTCTAGTTCTAAAAATCATCTACCAATTGTTGCTACCACTGCTTTGGTAAAAATTGATCACATAAGTTTTCAAGGAACAACTCCTATGTGATAATTTGTATTTCCACTTTGAATATATTTTCCTTTATTCTCCACCAGTTTTCCATGAAGATATCCAATTGGGTAATGACATAACTTTCTTCGAAATTAGTGTCAAATCATGCATCACAAATATTTTTTCCAATGTAGACAATAAATTCTATACATCATAACCAATACCTTCTCCTATGAAGGGTTTAGTCTTATCCTACATTTGGTCCTTCATTTGGTCGCCTTAATAGACCCTTGCCTACAATAAAAATTATCCCTTTTAGGGTTCTTAGATCTATGCCTCTCATCATTCCCAAAATGATGTGATACCTCCTAACCTACTCTTTCCTAGTGAGGTAGGTAGTGTAAGATAGTCTACAAAAACTACTTTGTTGGGCTCCTTTGAGCCAAGATGTTTCTCTCCACTTTTCTCCTCCATTTTCTCTTCTTAAACAGGGCTCCCTCTAAGGGTCTTGCAAGGACTAGGATGTCTACCTCCCCCATGAACCCTACCATGTCCTGAGCTATGACCTCCAACAATAGATCTAGTCTTAGTCACCATCCTCCTATAAAAACCAAGCAACAAACAATGGTAAACTAAAATCAACAATGGCATGGCATCATAAAGAAAAAAAACATGAATTATTGTTTTGAAAATAAGGATTATAAGTTTACCTAGTTTTATTTACTTTTCTATAATTTTGTTTGATAACTTCATTGTTCAAGTTGTTTCCAATATTTTTCAAATTTTATAATTGTTAAATGTTGTTTTCTTGAGTTTGGTTGAATTTTTTTTACTTGTCATCTATAGGTACAATATATGCCTAGGTTTCCTAGTGTAAAAACTTAGGATCTTATACCAAATGTAACATCCTGCTAGGGAACCTAAGAGAAATTATCCTATAAAGATGCTAAGTTTGCTAAACAATTTGTTTTAAGATGAAAATATTCAGAAGATAATAATGTGGAAGAAATAAGTCATATACACACCACATGCATTCATAAGTTTATATACGTATATTTAACTGGGTTATGACTTCTACAAGGGAATGAGCCTCATGATTGTTGAATTTGAATAGAAGTAAAACTTGTTTCTTCAACTCCATACACTCAAATCTTAACATAAGTTACTCTTCTAGTAGTGAGGATAGATTCCAAAAATTCCTGGGAGCTAAGGAACCTTGAACCTATGCTGCATTTTATGGCTACATGGGAGAAGTTACTATTGGCTTTAGTACTTCATTACATTCTAGATCATATAGTGATGCCTAAGTTAATAGTGACATTAGATACTTGGGATCCTCCTAGGGAGAGTGTGCCAATACAAGCATGGTTACATCATTGGCTTCCATTTTTGGGCCAGTGTATGGAGCATTTATATCCAACTTTTCATTATAAATTGGTGAATGCACTTCATTCCTAGCATTCAAGTGATGCATCTGCATATGCAATTTTATCACCTTGGAAAATTGTATTTGATCCTACTAGCTGTAGACAATTGATTGTTCATTTTATTGTACCTAATCTAATGAAAATTCTATAAGAATTTTTAATCAACCCAACTAATCAACAACTAGACTAAATTAAAAATAGTAGTAGATACTTGGGATCCTCATAGGGAGAGCATGCCAATACAATTCAAAACCTGCAGAATCTAAATCAAGTTATTTATCTGCAATTCTTTTAAACTTTTAATAAGATAGACATAAAATACCAAGTATGTTAGATCTAGACATTTTAGTTAAATTTACTATCAAACATTTTTAAAAAAATAACATAGTCCACTAAGTTTCCCAACATGTTCCTACATTGTTAATACCCTATCTTAGCTAATTTTCCTAAATCTAATTGAAGTCAAATTGGAATTTCAAAAACTTGTATTTCTTGAGCACATATAAAACATATTTATAATTAAGAGGTGTAGACAAGTAAAAATATTTCAAACCCCATTGTAGAATAAAGAAATCATTAAATACATATACTATTTAAAATGTTGAACACATTTTCCTTTATCAAAATTAGATATATTCTAGGATTTCTATACAATATTTCAGCTAGATTTTTTTGTTAGAAATCATGACATTTTGAAAAAAATGATAGATTTGAAATAAAAGTTTGCATTAGCCAAAAAAAAAAAAAAAAAACTCAATTATATATACTCTAGAATTTTTGGGTATGTGCAGGATCATGGTGTGCCAAAATGTGGTGATCTGAAAAAATATGTAGTTTTAAAATATCTCAAACTATTTCAAAATCTATTACAACTTTTTTCCCACCCACCCTAATACTAAATGAAAAAAATTAATATCTTTATTAGTTATACTATTTCTTTTGATACCAACCCTATATGGTCTATTTTTATGTGATTTTTACTTCAAATATGTAGCTGATGACTTTCTTTTCACCAAAATTTGATTAAATGAAAAAGGTTTCTTAAGAATGTTCTCATCTTTCCATAAATGTAAGGTTTGTCAAATTATGAGTTTAGTAAGTAGTTATTACTTATTTTCTAATGGAGTTACGTATAAAGTGTTGACTAACACACTACTTGAAAAACAACTATAACTTTCAAATGGTACAATATTTTTTAAATCCAAAAGGTGCATCACATTCTATGTTTCTTCTACTATAAGGAAAAATAATGAAAAATTAAATTTTGCAAAGTTTTGAATTAGTTAAGGTGGTCAGACACGAGATTTTTTTATTTCCAAAAATACTAAAGTCAAAAATTAATTATTAATTTTTTATTTAGAATAAAAATACCCCAACATATGGGTCACATCTAGGCATGAGTCTACTACTTATATCTAGAATATTATTAAAAAATATTATCATTTGATTTTGATTAAGGTGGTCAAACATACATCTATTTCTTATTTTTGTTTTGAATTTTTTGTAATATTGCATTAAAATTCAAAATTTTGACCAATCAATTTTTATTTTTTTGAGATAAGTCCTAGTAGCTTAAAACTAGATTCAATTTTCTAGAGATTCTTTTCCCTCAACTTTTTGACATAAAGTTAATAACAAGTAGAAAATTGCAAGTCAAGTTGACATAACCCTGATTTTCTAATCTTTTATTGCCACTTAAGAGCATAGTTTGGTTGACCATGATCCTGCACATACCCTTCTATTAAATAAAGAAATAGATTTTATCACAAGACACAGGTCTTATCACCTAGCTAATTAGTTTGGAATTTTCTTCTCACCAAAAATCATAAAATGTAAGAACAATTTTGTCAAAAGGAACATAAAAAGATGACATTCATGCACAATCATTTTTTAGCTCTTTTCACACAATCGTTCTTACAATTTTTTGGCTCAATCTCCAATTGGTCAATTTGTGTTTTAACAAATTATTCTTGCACTATGAGTTAGGCAAAAGAGAAATATAAAACTTGCAAAAGATGTACATAAATGCAATTAATTTTTCAACTTCAATTTTATAAACTTACAAAGAGAACCATAGAATTATAAGAAACTATTATGGTTCGTATTATTTGAAAATTATAGTTACAAGTGATAAAGTTATATACCTTTGATTTAGAGATTGCAAAATAATTGAAATAAAGTATTGCCAAAGGTGCAAGCTCAATTGCACCCCCACCCTACCCAGCTTACATGTGGATGACACTGTTAAGTAGAGAATAGTTACGTACATATATACATGGTTAAGTGCTACCTAATTATGTCCAAGGTATTTGCATACTAGAGGCATACTCTACCTACTAGGCTACCTACAGACCCATATCCACAAGATCAAGAGCCTTGAACTACTCACTCTAATGGATATGTAGTTTTGGTTTCTAATTGGTTTGATGTAGTTCTATTCCTATAACCACTCGCGAGATTTACTCACCTAATATAACTGAAGTCATAAGCATACACCACTCAGGTGAATTAGGTGGTTTTCTATAATTAAAATACTATAATACCCTGGTGCAACCTTTGTGTTGTAGTTTATAGTTAATGTAAGGTTAACTTACATATTTCTTAATTCACTCCTTATATAGTTATTTTTAAAAGCTTGTGACAATACCCATGGCCATGCGACCTATTGAGTGAGTTTTATTATTTTTTTGTTGTGCCTACATCTCTTTGTTCATATACATAGATACATAGATACATAATTACATATACATATGTATATATATGCATATACATACATACATATATACACATAATCACAAGGGCATGATAATGAGATACATAGATCACAAGGGCATGACAATGAAATACAATGATCACAAGGGTACGACAATGAAATCCTAGATCTCCACTAATCTCCACAATCCACAAGATCTTTATATACATATATACATACATACATACATATATACATATATAGATACATACATATATACACACATACATGCATACATTCATGCATCTGCATATATGCAATTTTATCACCTTAAAAAACTATATTTGATCTTGCTAATTGGGAACAATTGATTGTTCATTTTATTATACCTAATCTAATGGCAGCTCTATAGGAATTTGTAATCAACCTAACTAATTAGAAACTAGACCCATTTAACTAGGTTATGGCTTCTTTATTTCTAAAAATATCTGCTATGATATGTTTTTCTAAAATTTCTTGCCTATTTTTCCTAGTTTGCATTATTTTTGTTCAAGATCTCGAGCTAAGTTAGTTAGAATAGGTTGAGTGATTTTTATTATTTTATTATTTGGATTCTAGAATATAGGCTGTGTTTTATCACTGGCTTTGTTCAAGTCCTAATTTTAATGAAGCAACAAACTGGTTTTGATGGGGACACAACCCAAGCACATAATGGACACAATAGGAAAGGGAAAATTTTATTAGCTGTGCAAATATGTTAATACATTCAGTATGGAGAAAATAGACTTCTGCACATGCCCTATGGGCTTACAATAGTATAAATCTGGAGATAATTTCTCCTTTCAGTACCTCCTCTCAAACTCTACTCTGAACTGCCTTTTACAATGCCAAAAATGTCCTTAAATAGACTCCAAAAGTTTAAGGATTAGGAATACATTCTAGAAAGTGTTAGTTGGCATCCACTAACCAAGAAGAAGGCTACAGAAGCGACGTTAGAAGTTGGCACAAAACTAGAAGAATCCAGAAATAGTAATTGAACTTCTAGGAGGCATAACTTTTGAACTGTAGCTCCGATTGACGAACCACTTACATTTTTGGAAAGCTCTCAAAGTGCTTTATAGCCCCATGGACAAGGTTCACTCATCCCCAATTTTTTGGCCCTATTTGAGGTAGTTTAATGCCTTTAACCTAACTTTGAAGCATTTTTAGGAGGTCTCCAAAAATTGAAAAACTACAATAACTTTCAAACTGTGGGGCCTTTTGACCTGATTCTTTTTCTGGAATGCTCTAAATTAAAATTACATTTATCTACCCAATTTACACCCTCTAATTTACCAAAATTATGGCTCAATTACATACTCCTTTTTTTGGCATTTACACGTATCCCAAGGTGTTCAAATACTCTAACCTAGAACACTGATAATGGAACTGTGAGAGTTGGAACCTTTATTTGACCCAAATGGGTATCCAAAAATGAAAACACATGAAATAGAAACTAATTCTAAGT